>CM046790.1:37589800-37789800 GCA_025617405.1 Perca schrenkii
GCTACACAGTTAACGTTAATTCCAACCGTGAGCCAGTTAACATTAGACTCATTACAAACTTGGCTTATACACATCTGAAGATTTTTTATTATTATTATCAGCTCGCTGAGAAATGTAAATGCCACAAAATAATACAAAAAATACTTACATCGGTCTCCATGTCTGACTGCATCATCCAAGTCTGACTGCATCGTTATTCC
Organism: Perca schrenkii; assembly: GCA_025617405.1. Lineage (NCBI taxonomy): Eukaryota > Metazoa > Chordata > Actinopteri > Perciformes > Percidae > Perca > Perca schrenkii. Next base: position 37,590,001 of record CM046790.1, read on the forward strand.
CACGCAATGTGAGTGAAAAAAGGCGGCCGGAAACAGCGTTTCAAAAAGACAGTGGCATGATGTGATTGGGCGACACAGAAACAGCCGTTAATCTCGTAAATTCGATATAAAATAGTTAAGAATATATTTGTTTTCGTCATGATTTTTATTAATTGTAGAGCGTTTCATATCTACCAGATAAAATATGTGTATTTATTTCCTCTGCCAACACAAATGTTTTCCCATCAGTAAATAACACATGTATGGTGTCAACTTATCCAGAGCGGGAGAAAAATAAATTACACATTGTGTGCTAAAATCTACACAACATGTGTAAAAATGCTATCTACACAGTCACATGTGTTGTTTTTTGACACATCCCTTTTTGCAGTGCAGGACTATGCCCTGTTCTTTGCAAAACTGCACGGCGGGTACGGATATGGGAGGCGTGATTGTCCAATAACATTAGCACTTTGGACCCAAGGGATGGTTTTGCGTGGTTAGCGAAGTGACGAAGGTACTCCAAAAACTCCTCCTTCTGCATCCACCCTAAGCCGTTTGCCACGCCAACTTTCAGCCGGTGGTCCCCCGTTGATGAAGTGTGCATGAAACCTCTTACGGGGGAAAAACAAAAAAAGGTGGGATTGAATTTCCCAAGACATTTATGGCTACAGCAACAGTCACCAGTGTACCCCTCTCCCCTGATGTTAATGCCCCTATCTGCCGCTGTCCTTTTGGGCCGATGATCCTCTCCGGTGCTTGGACTGTAGTCACTCCGGTTTCATCCATGTTCCACACCTCTCTTCCCGAGAAAGAAGTTCTGAAAGAAATGCCCCACTGTGTGAATGTTAAAACTGGTGGCCCTTGCTACACTGGTGGCCTGGGGTTTCTGGATTGAAAGAGACCTATTCCTTTTTAGGAAACTTGTAAACCAGTCCCTGCCTGCCATTTGGGACTTTGGCCACGACTCTGGAAACTTGCAGTTGTACTGAACTGCACACTGGAATGCACGTTTCCTGACCTGAGAAACATCAAAATAATAAATAAAAAAACAACAAACATAATAAAACAGTAAATAGATGAATTGCTTTTTCATTTGTTTCACACGAATTAATCATGAATATTTATTTATTTAGATAACTATTTATTTAAATCATTCAAACTAACTTTATAACTGGGAAATAATATGAATCTGCATTCAAGGTCAGAGCATTAGGCCTACCTCTCTTGGGCTCAGCCCGTAGCACATTCCTGATGCTTTAATTAAGTAGTCTCTCTACTTTTCCTCATCCTTGAATAACCCATTGTTGGCAATGGTGGTTGCCACCATGCAGCTCCTGCATTCTTTTAAAAAAAAATGATAAATCGTTGTAGGGTGGCATGGCAGATGCCATAGGAACCCGCTGCCCCCCTAACTGCAACTACAAAGAAATTAAATATAATTCTCCCAGATTACACATGAAAAGTGTAATGGTTTATACATTCTACAGATTTCTCAAATTAAATATAACCTGAAAGTTACTGGCAATGCTTAGTAAAATGTGAGAGAATTCATTTTTCTTCAAGAAATCAGAATCAATTGTTCAGTTCAATCAAGACAAACAGCAGGAAAAATAAATCAAAGATGAAAGTAATGAAGGCAGAAGTAAGTAAACATATTGCTTTACTGTTTCAGCCATGGATGTATTACAGTTTTTTTTTTTTAATTGCTTAAACACTAAAATTAAAACTTTCCATCAATTAGCAAAACCTTACACTCAAGGAGCAAAACACTAGGCTAGATTTGCACAACTGTAAGCACATTGTCAGCTTCACACTTTTTGCAAAACATTACACACAGTGATTGCAAAACACTAAACACACTTATATGCATTTGACACAGAAATTTATCATGATGTCACTTCCTTAACTCATTCGGTTCTAACGATCCAACATCGACTGAACTCAAAATGAGCGGAAGAAGCAAGGGAGGACATCGAATCGAATACTCAAATCGACCAAATTTATGTTTCTAATCATTTTAAAATCAAGCATTATGGTACAGTAATAAACGACTTCTCTAATCGTTTAATTGTTACTACCGTCTTGTCTTCTGAATCCTCAGAAAAAAGAGGCTTCTGGAAGTTAAATTCGCAGTGCCTTAAGGATTCAGATGTATTAATAGAATTAAAACACGAAATTCATAAAATCTTACAAAAATGCTTAACTAAATCCTATGTTGAATTGTGGGAATTATTAAAATGAAGATTAAAATATTTTTTAATATATATAAATGTAGAGAAATAAATAAGATCAAAAATGTAAAGTATAAAATGTTGATGGAACAATACGTTAACTTCAAACAGATGAAGAAAAGATCAAATTCAGATGATGAAATCATGTCGGAATTAAAAACACAAATAGATAATTTTAAAAACGAAATATTGTATAACATTTATAAGCAAACAAATACAGATAATAGAGGAAATCTAATACATACTCTTAAAGCTGGACAACGGCAAACTCAAAGTAAATGTATTAAATCCATAAAGAAACAGAACGGTGATGTAGTGTTTGATGAAAAGCAGAAAAGACAAGTGATCAGAGAACTATGTATAGATGCTTATAAACATATAGAAATAGATAGTGGTTGTGCAAATATTTTATTAGATGAGCTTCCCTCATACAGCTCTCTGAGCTTTACGGAACTTGTGGGAAACATAAGAAATGATGAAGTGACACAAGCCATCAAACAACTAAATGTTGGTAAAAGCCCCGGCCCTGATGGCCTATCTACAGAGTTTTATCAGTTAAATATCGATGACGTAACAAACGTCCTCACAGAGATGTATAATGAAGGTGTGAACAGTGGCTGTTTGGGGGAATCCTTTTATCAGGGTGTAATGTGTTTATTATATAAGAAAGGGGATGAAAATGACATAAATAGCTACAGACATCTGACCATAATGAATACTGATTATGAAATATTAGCTAAAGTAATTATGAATAGATTAAATAATATATTAGATGAAATTATAGAAAAAGAACAAACGTCTGCCATTAAAGGCTGTTTGATGTGGGATAACCTTTGTATATTGAGAGAAATGATAAATAAACCTGATAAAAAAGACTTCTATATAATCGGGCTGGACCAAAAAAAGGCCTTCGATTATATTTCTAGAGACTATTTGTGGACTGTATTGAAGTCTTATGGCTTCCCAGAAAGTTTTATCCACTTGATCAGATGTCTGTATGTTAACTCTAGTGTGTGTATTAATGTAAATGGTGTTTTAACAGAACCTTTTAATGTAGAGAGAGGGGTGAAACAGGGCTGCCCTCTTAGTGCCGCTCTATACGTCCTGGCCATCAGCCCCCTTATTAAAACCATAAACTCTGAGAGGCTCATATCTGGTACTCGGGTTGGCCTTGCACCCAAAATCACTCCCATGGCCTACGCAGATGACGTCACTGTTGTTATTAAAAATCAGATGGAGATGGATGTCTTAACTAATCACCTAAACTTATATGAACTGGCTTCAGGAGCTAAATTAAATCATGATAAGACAGAGGGAGTTTGGATCGGAGTCGAAAGTAACAAACGTGATATCAACATAAAAGTAAAGGATGAAATTAGAATCTTGGGCCTGACCATTTGTAATCAAGACTGTAGTGAAAAAAACTGGGAAAATAAACTATGTGAAGTTAAAGAAGAAGTTAAAAAATGGGAAAATAAAAACACGAATTATAAATCAAGAGTCAACATTGTTAAAACCTTCATCTTATCCAAACTCCTGTTTTTAGCCAATATCTTTCCTCCATCCCACAAAATGATAATGAAATTAAATAAACAGTGTGTAAATTTGGTCTGGGGTACAACTAGGGAAGTAACAAAAAGAGAAATCATGTATAAAAGTAAAGAATATGGGGGGTTAGGGGCAGTAGATATGAGTTTAAAATCAGCAGCCATCTCCAGGAATGCTCTCTGGACCGGAGATCGCTCCAAGTGGAGGAAACGGAGAGGGAGAGCCAGACAAGGTCCAGAGTACTACCTTATCTATGGTGATTTTATGTATGAATATGTAAATCTTAAAATTGACTGGAATGGCCTCCCAAGTAAAATGATTTTTTTTTTTAAATTAATGATTATAAATCTGGTGGATTTATTAATTATAAAAATTTAACACATAACGAAGGAACCCAGTTCCTGAAATTTTTAAAAAATAAAAACCTATCTGAGAGCATTCGAGACATGAGATGGCTGATGTCGGTGAATAGACTCGCTGTTAGAGCCGTAGTCTCATGGAGTTGTTATGTAAAAACAAAAAAGTGTCCCATGATGAACTGTGACGAAGACGAGACCCAACAGCATCTATTGATGGATTGCTACAGGGCAAAAGAAGTCTGGGACAAATTAAAAGTGTATGGTGTTAATTTTGTACTTTCATATAAAACTGTCATGTATTGTATTGTTGATGAGACTCTATCTGAGAAACAAAAATAACTTTTACAAATAATCATATGTATTGTATGCATCAAGCTGTGGAAAACCAGATGCTGTATGATTATCCAACAAACAATCATAAATAGTGACGATGTGTGCAAACAAGTGCTTGTTGAGCTCAGGAGAAGAAAAACTCTGGACAAAAAACAGCTCCTTCCATGGGACACTTTTAACCTGTGAACTACAGCACTTTATAAAAAGACTCTATATGCACTTAAAGCTGCAGTAGGTTTGACAGAACTGCCGGCCGGCATGTCACACAACATGTTCAATAACTAAACACTAACACAACGTTAACTTTACTCACCAACAGTAAAACGATGCTAACTAGCAGGCTACCGTACAGCATCATATCAGACCGACAACTGTGCTAACGTTACTATCATCCTCACCAACGTAGCTTTGTGGACTTTTGACTACTAATAACCAAGTGAAAGATAAATCATTCATGGTAATAATGTTACCTGTTGAGAGGAAATGTGGCTACATCTGCATCGTTCTCCAGATCTTTAAAATCCTGCAGCCACGCCACCTCTGAAAAGCCTCTCCATTATTCACGGAGTTTTGGAAAACTTTTCTGCAGCTTGTGCGCGGGGAGGGGAGAACGCTGTATATGCGTGTGCCGGAGCAGTGATTGACAGGCAGATTGACCACCCCTGTGGCCCTGATTGGAGAAAATCGACCGGGAGCGGTAGAATTTTGCCAATGGCACTACAGGCTGTAGGAGGTGCCAGAGGAGCTGTCTTTTTACATAATTCATGTAGTTCTACTGGATCATAGGGTCAGTTTCAGCAAATATGACAGAAAGTTAGTTTTATAAGACTTACCTACTGCATCTTTAATAAAAAGGCACTATGCACTTTATAAAAAAGACTCCATGCACTTTATAAATACTGTATCTCTATGCACTTCATGAGAGGCTCTAGGCACTTTACACTTTAGCTTGGTTTGCACATTTTGTTTTATTAGTTATATTTTTGTAATTCTTGTATGGTTTATATTTATGTCAGGTAGCCTACTGTATCTTTAAATGTATAAATTGTAATTTGTAAAAACTTAATAAAGCTCTTAAAAAAAAAAGCAAGGGAGGACATTATTAATTATGAATAGATTAAATAATATATTAGATGAAATTATAGAGAAAGAACAAACGTGTGGCATAAAAGGCCGTTTAGTGTGGGACAATCTCTGCACATTGAGAGAAATGATAAATAAACCTGATAAAAAAGATTTCTATATAATCGGACTGGACCAAAAAAAAGCATTTGATTATATATCCAGAAAATATTTATGGGCTGTAATGAAGTCTTATGGCTTCTCCGGAAGTTTTATTCATTTGATTAGATGTCTGTATGTTAATTCTAGTGTGTGTATTAATGTAAATGGTGTTTTAACAGAACCTTTTAATGTAGAGAGAGGGGTGAAACAGGGCTGTCCTCTAAGCGCTGCTCTATACGTCCTGCCCATTAGCCCCCTTATTAAAACTATAAATTCAGACAGTCTTATAACTGGCACAAGCGTTGGGCTCGCTCCCAAAATCACTGCCATGGCATATGCAGATGATGTCACAGTTATTATTAAAAACCAGATGGAGATGGATGTTTTAACTAACCACTTGAATTTGTATGAACTAGCTTCCGGTGCCAAATTAAACCATGATAAAACAGAGGGAGTTTGGATCGGAGCGGAAAGTAAGAAACGTGACCTCAACATTAAAGTAAAGGATGAAATTAAAATCTTTGTTTGTAATCAAGACTGTAGTGAAAAAAACTGGGAAAATAAACTATGTGAAGTTAAAGAAGAAGTTAAAAAATGGGAAAATAAAAACACCAATTATAAATCAAGAGTCAATATTGTTAAAACTTTCATATTATCCAAACTCCTGTTTTTAGCAAACATCAACCAATCAGCGCGCAGCTCATCTTAATATTCACGAGCATACCATATTTGGAAGAAAAGCTCTTGTTACAAATAGAGCCAAAACACAGGGATGCATAAGGGCCAATAAAATATCAACCAGGCCATTTTCAGCCCAACAAATGTTACATATCTAATTAGGAGACCATAAGGAACAGTGTGAAATACTCTATATAATCATTCTATCACCCCTTTAAATATTGTGTGTTTAGAGGAGAGGATCTTGCAGCAGGACTTTTCTGCTGATGCTTTATCGCCCTCTGCTGGTCAAAGTTTTCCACTGAACAGGATTCAACTGTTCATGTTCAACTCCTGTTCATTTAATTTTGTTTAATATTTCACAATAATTGGCTTTAATCTTACATATGTTATACCTTGGAGTTTATTTCCCTCATTGTGCTGAATTAAATTGCATATATAGCCTACTAATCAATACACATCTATTCTCTGACTAATATTGGATTGAATTTTATGGTATAGCTAATTTTTAGTTCATTAAACATTTTTCGCTTTAAATATGCGGTCATTGTGTCATTGCCACTAAGGAGCATGGCAGCGATTTCTTTAACAACAGTATCGCTTCACTGTAAATTTATTTTAAAGATGTGTTTAGTTATTAAAAAGCCAATGATGGCGTTTCAGATATTCATACATTGTGTCTCGGGACACTCAAAGCTTTCTCTTCACCAAACACACGTCGTAACAAGCTGTATGTGTCATCCTTGGCTGAGTGTTGACCTTGATGATGATCTCTATGATCATGGAAATCACCAAAGCTCCAAGTCTAACAGCATTCAGGACTGGATTCAGTGAACCAATAGCAGATCCCAGTTTCTCAATGTATTCAGGCACTTTGTCGACCAGTGTCTCTGACAACATCTCCTCAGAGAAAGCCTGCAGCACCGCATTAGAGTCGGAACCAGAATATTTCAGCAGAGACTCATCTATGCCTACATCTGGTAGGAGGCATGGTTGATGCTGTAAAACATCTACATAAATCAAAAGATCAGCCCTGTCATAGAATGTGGACCCCATGATTTTTCCTCTTGATCTGTGATCGGTCACACAAAGTTCACACAAAGATGTAGGCCTACCCCGACCAGCAGACTGAACACTATAATCAGAATGCACTGAGATAAAATCCAGCCCGCTCCCTCACATACGTATAACCAGGATGACAACTCCAGCAGCCAATCAGACCTCTGGACTTATTTGCTGACTTGTCTCTAAAGTCCAATGTGTCCAAGGTCCAGAAAAACAAATTGTGCCGCATGAATCTACATTTAAGGTTTGCCATTCAAATACAACCCATGCATGCAATGATTTCAGATTCCCTTCATGTGCATTGTAAGTGTTTTATAACTTACTTAAATAAAGAAAACCTTCACAGAATCCACCTCAGAAACAGGACAAAGCCAAAAACATAAACAGCATATTGACTTAACCTGCGTCAGCATTTATACTATACAATATTTTGTGATAAACGGGAATCTTTGACTTTTATTTAGGTCTTATAAAGGCATAATGTTTTTTTCCACTGGATCTGTGCAACACACACACACACACATACACACACACACACACACACACACATACACACACAAATAACAACCTCATTCAAAAAATGAAAACAAATTATTTGTAAAAATACTTTGTCACAGGTTTCCAAATATATTTAATGATACACTTGTAACACTTTTTAGGTTGAAGTAAAGAACACCAGTGTACAGATGATTTCATGGCAACGACACAATTTAGAAACAGAATCTGTTTAATTAATTAAATGCCATTCTTTTTTTAACCTTAAAATCCCTGTGCATAAGCTGCAATGTTGCAACAAAATAAATGAAGAATATATGAAAGTTTGCCTTAAATCCACATCCCTCCCCATACACACAGTACACATTATCTATCATAGAAAGTGCAGATGATATCTGCTTACACATGCACGCACAATTGTGTTGTTATTGTGAATAATTGCACATTCATTGTCAATAATTTGCACATTCCATCCTATCTGTCTTTCTCAAAGGTGCAGTCATACATTTCATCACAAAATAATGTACACTACATATCTGGTTGCTCACCATGTGCTTTCAATCATGATGCACACAGACATGTGAAAACATCGGTCACACATAGGAAGTCAAACCAATTTTAGCTTAGAGCAGAGGTGATTCCAAAGCACACACAAAAGGATAACATGATGCATGAGATATACTTAGTGATAAAAGTGGGACAAACTGATCAAAGATAGATAGATAAAAACATAAATGTAGTTTCTTCCATTGACCTATATGTTCCTTATGTGAGCTTCTGACTCTTAACTGTTCAGTAGATAGGTTATTATGTTTTTTATCATATCAAATCTGTTCCCCTGATGTTTCTGATCAGTCTCAAACATAAATAGTCAGAGTACCTCTCTGTGATTTGTTACATTTGGTAATGATTCCCTCCCCAGCTCCTCATGATGTTATCTCCTGCTGCCATCTTGTGTTCAACAATGTAACACATTACATTATGAACCTCTGTGTGATTATATATAAACAAAATAACATTTTAAAACTGACTGTATTGTAAGGGTAATGTAAAGAATTTATCCTGAAACTAGACCAAAAAAAGGCAGCTGTGAACTAAAGCCAAGAACAATAGAGCTTGATTTTAGGAAATACCTGAAACAAATCAAACTGTTATTATCAGGACTTTATTTACAGAGAAAGATCACCTGACAGGAAGATGTTTCACAAAGAAACTTATTTGTTAGCCAGGAGTTATCATAATTTAGGCCCACTAGTTCCTTGAAAAGAAAGGACGTGTACATTTTTTCTCAATTGCTAAAATACAATTTCTGAAACCTTGCTCCATTTTCTGAAAACATTAAACACAAAACCTCATCTTCAAGCACTATTTACAAAACCTCTGACTCCTGTAATGGCAAATTTACATTTAAGCATGATTCTTTATGTTTTTGTCTTATTTCTTCTCTGTTAGCTTTCTCTCACAATGCTGAAAGGGAGTTTATCACATTCCCACATGTAGATTCTGATTCTAACTAAGTGAGAATCACAAAGTCTGGAGCATAATGTGAGCACTGTTTGTCTGAACCGATAAATGGGTACACGGTCACAGTAAACTATCTTTCTCTGCCTATTCAGAGGTAAAGGACGAAGTGGCTCCGAGATGTCTCTTGTGTTTTTCGATTGTTTTCATGTGTTATCAGATTGCCTGTGAGAAATGTAGAGTCATGATAAGCCAAGTGTGTGTGTGCTGTCACTCTGAAGATGTATTTAAGCTCACACTGGGCTCCTGTCTTTTGTGAAATTAATGTTCTTCCTATATTTGAAAATACATTTTTAATAAAATACAAAAACCTAACCTGGTTTAGTCTTTGACCGTCTTATTTGTTTCACTCTTTAACTCTCTAAAATCCACCCCTGCTGCAGAAACTTCCACAACACGCATGAATCTTTCTCCTCAAAACAGTTCTACCTGTCTTCAAAATCAAATCATAAACAAAGTGATCAAAATGATATACACTATCAAACAGTCAGTAAACAATACACCAAAAAATAGAAAACACATTGTTCAAAGAAGTACATTTTTAATCTCAAAACAAATTTCAAATATTTCCGTCATTGTCTTTAGATGAACGAAAACATGTTGTATCATAGTAGCTCAAAAGAATACAAAGAAGTATAAAACTACTATAGAGGTGGGAGACACAAAGGCTAAAACAAATGCATGGATACATAATCATCAAAGGGAAAGACGTTACATTTTGAAAAATAATGTGGGCAGGGCTGCTGGGTTTGGCTTCCCCCACCGAAGTTGGCGCCACCTGTCTTCTCTTACGTCCGCAGATAAGATGTAAATACAGCCGGTCTGCTGATGTTGAGCTCATTCGTTTCTGACGATCCAACATCGACTGAACTTAATAATGTCTGGAAGAGGCAAGGGAGGAAAAGGACTCGGTAAAGGAGGCGCTAAGCGTCACCGTAAAGTTCTCCGTGATAACATCCAGGGCATCACCAAGCCCGCCATCCGCCGTCTGGCTCGCCGCGGCGGAGTGAAGCGTATCTCCGGTCTGATCTACGAGGAGACCCGCGGTGTGCTGAAGGTCTTCCTGGAGAACGTGATCCGTGATGCCGTCACCTACACCGAGCACGCCAAGAGGAAGACGGTGACCGCCATGGATGTGGTCTACGCTCTGAAAAGACAGGGCCGCACCCTGTACGGCTTCGGAGGTTAAACCTGACCCGGAGAAACTACAACAACACAACGGCTCTTTTAAGAGCCACACACAATACCTCTAGAGAGAAATACTTCCTGATCTCAACTATATTATTAATCATGTCCTATATCACGGTCTCTGGTCACACAATCAAATGCTGTGCTCTGTGATGATTTAGGCTCATCCCTGAACAACACTAATTACTTTTTTTTTTTTTTTTTTTTTTTTTTTTTTTCTCATACATTGTTTAGTTTATTCTGTGTGTAGTATAACGTCAAACCGACCGGAAGCATTGAAGGACAATTGTTCTTCAAAGAGCCACACACTTTATCTTAAGACTCTGAACTGCTGTCCTAGTTTGTTCCTTAATACACTTTAATTCCATGGAATGTTTGAAATTAATCTCAGATTAGTATTATTTAGGGGTGGGCGATACTGGGAATGTTTATCGATCCGATACCAAGTAAACCCGGTGTTGGTATCGCCGATACATTTTACTTGTAATGTCACGATCATTGAATAATTTTGTGATTTTTTGCCTTTAGTTAGTTGATTATGATAAAAAACAGGACAACGATTGTAGGCAAATCTAAATGTTTATATTTACCAAAAAGAACAATATAAAACAATGTAACTAAATATAACAGTCAACAACACAACCAAAAATATACCTTCTGTTACACACATCTGTGAAAAATAGTCAGTTGTGCAAAATAAGTGAACAAAAGTCACAATGTATAAATATGAATATAACAATATAAAAAATACACTGCGCACAGACTTGGAGAGACGCTGTGCTCAACTGAACTCAGACAGAGAAACTGCAACAAAAGTATCGATCTCATCAGGACAGTATCGATCCAATACCAATACTCATCTTGGTATCGATACTATCGATATTTAGATCGATACGCCCAGCGCTAGTATTACTGTCATTTAAGTAACACAAGATGAGATATGTTTATCACGAGATGATAAACTGAAAGTATGACCAAAGAAATCCCTCTGTGGCGGAAAACAGGAGGCCAGGCTACTGCAAATGGAAATGTAACCTTTATATTTTTAAGTGTGTTTGTGTTTACATAATTGTGTCTAACCCTTGAACGTGCTTTAACAACAAACAAAAAACATACAAAGGCAAATTACAGATTAAGAAACGGAACAATGACAATGTGATGGGGATAATTAGTGAACATCAGAGGCCTGTTGCACAACAGTAGAATGAAGAAATCCAGGATAACTGAAAAAGCGCAGCTTGACTTAGTGTGATCCACTCATCGCGGCCTAATCGGTTGCACATTTGCCGAGCCAGGATGAGAAGGTGAAGCTATGTCAAGCCAAGTGTACATAGTTGGGATAAGTGCACGTTCACGGCTTTCTTATATAGACCACGGTATCGATCACAGATTTACTCATGATAAAATGGAGAATACGCATTGTGTATTCTTTACATAAAGTGAGCAGCAGCTTCATATGGAATTATGACAATGTGAAACACATTTGTAAAAAAGAAACCCAGCCGCTGTAATAAAACAGCGAGAGAAAGCGAAGCAGACGATCACAGACCAACTGAATGCGTAAGTAGCCTAAAAATATACATTAACTGACCACTGTTCTGAATTGAAACTGCCATACCATTTATGGAGTTAGGCTAATTATTTGCACAAATGAGCAGTTGTACTCTTTGCCTTAAAAGTGAGCAGAAGACTAATGTTATGCAGGAAATGTACCCTGAATATCAATTACAACCACTAATCTACAATGCTGTGAAGCGTACATGTCCCTCTCTCTCACTCTGTCTCTCTCTCTCATATGGACTAAAATAAGGAATATATTTACTCCCACTGCTCGCTTTTCAGGCAAAGTGTGCAACAGTTTTTTTGTGGAAATAATTAAACTAACTCCTTAAATAGTTTCATTTAAGAGCAGTAGTTCGTTAAAGTATATTTTTAAATATATCATTCAGTCGGTCCCCTTCTGCCACGTTTGTTTCTCACTTTTTTTGTTTTTGTTCTTTACAGAGGCAGTTTCCTTCTTTATTTATTGTATGCGTTGCTTCCTAGTAGGCCTATATGGACATAGAAAAAGACTGAAGAAATTGGACTCTAAAATCTAGAAACTATAAAGATAATTAAGTGATACATTTAATGCACACTTTAAACATGACTGTAACACAGTGTATTCATCAGTTATTTCCCCCCCCACCCCAGCAAAAGGTTAAAAACCACTGAGGTGTCCTCTCCCTGTTGTATCATGAATGTAGCCTTACTGGTCCAGTGAACTAAGACTATAATAAGAGAGGATTGAACAATTATAATAATTGTTCAATCCTCCCAAATTATAGTCCCAGTTCACTGGAGAGAACACAAATTGTATGCCAAGAATGGCAAATACAGTGCACATGAAAGAGGAACATTTCCTTTATTAAAGAATACTAAAATAATCAACTAAAATAGTTAAAGGTGTATTTGTTCCTGACCAGTCTGCTATTGTTAGAACCACCAACACATGTACAGCACTTTAAATATTATCCTTCATCACTGACTTCATTTAAAACACATTTGCAACTGTATCAGCCTTTTCTAATTATCTCAACAACTGCCGTAATATATTCATCAAACTTCTAACAACAATATGAACAGTAGTGACTGTCACATGAATAATTATAAAAATAATGGTCACAACTTTATATAACAGTGCTTTACTCAACAGATATATGCACCTGATGTATTTTAATGCAGGCTGATAATAATAATAAGGTAAAAGCACTGCTGAGTGAACACAAAAGGCCCCAGGATTAATAAAGCCTGGCTGTTAGCCTGGTGAGGAGCAGGCTAGCTGCACAGAATAAATCTCCATGGTAATTTAGGTGCCTCTGCTTTTGTGCAACCAAATCAAGGCTAATTTCCACCCCCCGTTTAATCTGTCACGCTTTATTTTGAACTGCGGTGCAATTTAAACGGAGTCTTGTTGTGAATACAGAAACTTGACTGATCTCTTCACTGATTGGACGATCATGCTTACGCTCACTCTGGCCAATCACGAAGCAGCTATGTAGATATAAGGCCGGTTTAGGCAACGTGACGGTACTTTTTCTAGTATTCGAAGATACAAGAAACACGAAAAATGTCTGGAAGAGGGAAAACCGGAGGAAAAGCCAGAGCGAAGGCAAAGACCCGCTCCTCCCGTGCCGGGCTCCAGTTCCCAGTCGGCCGTGTCCACAGACTGCTCCGTAAAGGAAACTACGCTCAGCGTGTAGGAGCCGGCGCCCCCGTCTACCTGGCGGCTGTGCTGGAGTACCTGACCGCTGAGATCCTGGAGCTGGCTGGAAACGCTGCCCGCGACAACAAGAAGACCCGTATCATCCCCCGTCACCTGCAGCTGGCTGTCCGCAACGACGAGGAGCTCAACAAACTGCTGGGCGGAGTGACCATCGCTCAGGGCGGCGTGCTGCCCAACATCCAGGCCGTCCTGCTGCCCAAGAAGACCGAGAAGCCCGCCAAGAAGTAAAGATCCGGAACCGGCTTCAACCAAACCAACAAAGGCTCTTTTAAGAGCCACACACATTTAACTAAAGAGAGCTCCTTATTTGTCTGTTTATATTGTGAAAATCCTTTTACAGCTTATCTATCGTTAATGTAATTAATACATTGTGTATTTTGTGTGCGTTAAGTGAGTTTTTAGTTGCGACGTGTTTGTCTGCATTACATGGCATTTGACAAATGTCTTGTATCTTTTTAAATTTGTGCATAATCTCCCACTCCCAATCCAGAGCCCATTATTTAACAGATCACCTTTCTGCCATATTTTCCTTCTAGTCACTGTTTAGAGCCTCTTTTATAACAGGCGGGCACATGTTGATTTCGTTTGACACCTATTTGTGGTTGCGGTCTTCATGAAGCCCAACCCAGAGCCCATTATTTAACGTTCAGTTTATATTTTGAATAACTTAAATTAGTGATCCATCCTTACTTACTATTTATGTATCGTGAATATAGTTAACAATGTCTTGCGACATTACTCTCACTTTTCCCCAGTAAAAGAAAAAAAAACACCACGAGCCCATTAATTTCCATACTAAAATAAAAGATTAAAATGCTTTTGTTAATCGTTCATTTGTAGGCACTTTGCACATTCAAGCGGGTAAATGTCATAAAATCCAACGGGATGCTTTGGCATAGGCAGTTGTGGAAGTCATCTTGTCAAAACTAATTGTAATGGGCATATGCCCGAGTGGGCACAGGTTGCCTAATCGGTTTTATGTCAATGTTTATAGAGCCTCTCCCCTTTCATACCTGGCGGGCACATCTTAATATTTAACACATTCCAGTCTATTTCGTGGATGAGCAATACACACTGTCTGTTCATATCGTTAGTGTCTTGCAGTACATACAATATCTACCATATGGTTCATTATATAAAATATAATACGGTGTTGTTTCAGGACTGTTGCTCTGTTAGTGTTTGTATGTGGCTCTTAAAAGAGCCGTTGTGTGACGTAGGACGGTCTGTGGTGAGATTAAGCCCTCTCTCCGCGGATACGGCGGGCCAGCTGGATGTCTTTGGGCATGATGGTGACCCTCTTGGCGTGGATGGCGCACAGGTTGGTGTCCTCGAACAGGCCGACCAGGTAGGCCTCGCTGGCCTCCTGCAGAGCCATGACGGCGGAGCTCTGGAAGCGCAGGTCGGTCTTGAAATCCTGGGCGATTTCTCGGACCAGGCGCTGGAAGGGCAGCTTGCGGATCAGCAGCTCGGTGGATTTCTGGTAACGACGGATCTCTCTCAGAGCCACGGTACCGGGCCTGTAACGGTGAGGCTTCTTCACTCCGCCGGTGGCCGGGGCGCTTTTCCGGGCAGCCTTGGTGGCCAGCTGCTTCCTGGGGGCTTTTCCTCCGGTGGATTTACGGGCAGTCTGCTTGGTTCTGGCCATTTTAGTTTCTCAGTCTTCTCTGTGCTCACAGCTCAGGAATGAATACCGCTTGGAGTGAACAGCGGCTTTATAAAGGAACTGCCGGAGCCAGGGCAGCGCTGATTGGTCCAGACCGGGAGACACGCGGGCTGTAGCTGATCCACTATTGGACAAAAGGACTCACACAGCGGCGAGATAACGGCTGCTGTCTCAACAATGGCACATGTAGAAAATAAACGTGTATGTTCCCTGCAGTTTGTCTTGATTGAATTGAACACTTGATTCTGATCTCTTGAAGAAAAATGAATTCTCGCACATTTTGCATTACAAGTAACTTTCAGATTTAGATTGTATTTAATTTAATCTGTAGAATTTATTAAACATTACATTGTAAAGTAATCCTTGATAATGTATCATAGATTTTATATATCAATAAAATCTCTGGGATGACTAGTTAATTTCTTTGTAATCTGACTGTTACGCGGATTACATCTTAATCTCTATAGAACTGTAATATATTCAAAATCAAAAAGGTGTGCCATAATCTGATTTAAAATCAGAAAGATACATTGAGTATGAAGTTGATGACAACAATAGTGTTAATCATCACATGCTTTTTTTTGAATATGGACCTATGCATTAAAAATGTCAGTCTTCATTATCCGCACGATTCATTTGAATATAAATATATTCATAAGTAAATATTTATATAAATGAAAAGGTTTTAGGAAGATGAATCTGTGTCTAAATTCAGTCGAGGTAGCGTTAGCCTACTTCTTGTGCGTTAGCACCATCATGTGGTGTTCAGAGGACAAAGCACTTAAGGAATAGTGCTGGAAATTATATTCAATTATTTCTACTCTAAAAAAACTCTTTGCCCGGGGAGCTGCCTTCTTCTTGGGGGCTTTGGCCGGGGCTTTCGCCGCGGGAGCTGCTGGAGCTTCTTCTGCCATGTCTGTGTCTTTCTCTGTTGCGTTACAGTCTGCTGTTCCCGCTCAGGCAGGAGGCGGGACTTATAAAGCTCATGAGAACCGTAGAGAGTCAACACACAGCCGCTCAGCTGCCCTGCTGAAAATGTGGCCACACTTTGTGTTTTACAAAAAAAAAAAAAAAATGTAGCACATTAATTTAACTGCAAATAAATTACTCTTCACCAGCATATTTCATGTAGATCAACGGGTTTTGTTGAATAAATCATAGAAAAACAAACAATGGAAAGAGACATGATAATGTTGTAGGAAAACAGCTCTCTTGTGAATGTGTGGTGGCTCTTAAAAGAGCCTTTTGGTGCACTGAGTGCAGGTTAAAGAGCCACTTTACTTCTTGGACTTCTTCGCTGCAGCTTTCTTTGCCGGAGCTTTCTTCACAGGGGTCTTCTTCTTTGCGACCTTTTTAGGGGCAGCCTTCTTGGGAGTAGATTTCACTGCTGGCTTCTTGGCAGCTTTCTTCACAGGAGACTTCTTGGCTGCTGGTTTCTTGGCTGCTGGTTTCTTAACGGCGGTTTTCTTGGCTGCGGTCTTCTTCACTGCAGTTTTCTTAGCTGCGGTTTTCTTCTGCGGGGACTTGGCAGCGGGTTTCTTCACTTTAACAGGAGCTTTCTTGCCCGTTCTGGCGGCTTTAGGCGGAGCCTTGGGGAGCTTGAAGGATCCGGAAGCCCCAACCCCTTTATTCTGGACCAGCTTTCCGTCGGTCACCAGCTTCTTCACCGCGGTGTTGATGCGTTTGTTGGACTTTTCCAGGTCGATGCCTTTGGTGGCCAATGTCTTTTTGATAGCCGGAAGAGAGGTGCCTTTACGGTCCTTGGACTCAGTAACGGCGTCGAGGATGAGCTTCGGGAGGGAGGGTCCGTCACTCTTTGCCCGGGGAGCTGCCTTCTTCTTGGGGGCTTTGGCCGGGGCTTTCGCCGCGGGAGCTGCTGGAGCTTCTTCTGCCATGTCTGTGTCTTTCTCTGTCGCGTTACAGTCTGCTGTTCCCGCTCAGGCAGGAGGCGGTACTTATAAAGCTCATGAGAACCGTGGAGAGTCAACACACAGCCGCTCAGCTGCCCTGCTGAAAATGTGGCCACACTTTGTGTTTTCTCTTCCACAATTTGGGGATAAAATTCAAAGAAGAGAAACGTTTTAAAACAAATTTTTTATTTTAGTGGTAAGCAAACCTTCCCCCTTTCACACTGAGCTCATGTTTGGCGACGAGGACTCGTTCATTTGATTACAGGAGGCTTCAAACCTCTCGGATACACAGTCATTTTAGACTACTCACTGCGAGTTTTCCTCACATTTTGTCTTTAAAAATACCTCAAAGTAATGTTTATTAAATGTGATAGTGGTTTTCAAGTAAGCAGAGACATGTGAGGAGAGAATGAAAGTGAAATAACTGCATTAATGTGTTTTATTTAGTTTAAATTGGGGAAGTTTTCAGTGGTGGTAAACACACTGGGTGCTGGGCATGAAGCTAGGCGGTTACCTGACACAGGTTTCTCGCCTGGCATTGATCCATAACATGATGGTTTTGACATGATGGGCCTCATAACACAGGTTGATATTTCTCTCTTCTGCTGTACACAACCCTGACTCAAAATCTTTCTGTAACATGATCTGATCAGGTCACAATTATTTATAATAGCCTATCGACTAGTCATGTTGTCGGTTAATAAAAATGCAAGGAAATGTGGGATCTCAAATGTGTTTTTGTAAAATATGACACTTAACATGAAAGCTTCATATGGTAATGTAGGTCGATGGAAGCCACTTTCCGCCATTGTGATTAAAAAAGACTCTTAACCCTTGTGTTGTCATCTCATCTGTCTGTTTTGCCTGTTCTTAAAGCATAAAGTATAAATTATCAACCAAGTGTGTGTTACATCTTCTTAACCAACTTCATACCAAATAATTACCACTAGTTTAATGCTTATTTATGGACTTCATAGTCAATAAACCTCATTCATATTAACTAATACCTAATTTTTTATTAAAAAAGCCCAGAAATTATGAATAATTTTGACTAATACTTAAGATCAGAGAAACCTATGATAGATAATCACAGCCTGTTTTGTGTATGGAACCATCTGAGTTATTTTGGGGCAATTTGGTTGAAAGAAACCCATATTTATGACATAGAATATTTGACAACTGGTCAAATGTGACCCAAGGACAACATGAGGGTTAAGTCTATATAATTAGAAACCTAGAAGCCTTTGTATCTCAAAATGATAGGCCTACGATCTACTTTTTCAAAATAATGGGTTAGTGTCATTATTTTGATATGGTTTCTCATAACTTAAAACAGCTTCCTTTGGTTTATCACATTGACGTGTAAAGGGTGAGTTTGTAATTTTTTGCAAGTCTTAAATTTCCTTTCCACCTCTGTTTTTATGTGTGAGCGATTACATAGTGAATAGGCCTACAATCCATGACCAAAATAGTCATACATTGTGTCATGGTGTTATGGATGGAATTATAGTAGGCCTAAGAATAAATATTTCCCCTTTTTCTGGGGATTTCCTGGGAACCCCTCAAGGAACCCAGACTCCACTTTGGGATCTACGGTTATAGTAGTAGGTCTAACTTCAGCTTTGAGACCAATGTAGTCATTTCTGAAGTAGCCTACAGTGCTTGAGCACATAAATTATCTGTTAAAAGCATGAAACGGCACAAAAACCTATTACTACTAATTACAATTATGTTTCTTCTCATGAAGACCATCATCAAACCACTTAACTGGAAGACTGAAATTATTTTGAAAAGACATCTAAAGACAATCTGCAAAATATTATAGTCTGTGACTCAAACCTCAGTGACATTATGACAAAGACTGGGGATCTTGCAAGTTTACCATTTGCAAAACTCCTACTGGATTTTTTGGGAAAAGTTACCATACTGCTCAAGAAACAAGAGGAAACAGAAGCACTGTCCTTGTGTGTGCGCAGTAGTTAGTTCTTTGTCATAAAGACTAAAATGCAATCTATTTACAGTTACTGTCCATGAAGGCAGAACGAAGTTACTTAAAGTAACTGCATGAACCCTAAATAAATGAGGTCCAAAGCACACAAATTTTTAAATGGATAAAAGGTGCTTCCAAAATATTGTTTTAAATTACCTACTCTGAATGCAGATGCGACAACCATATATATTTTTTAGGAGCATAGATCTTGGAGAATTAAATTGTGTTAAGCTTAATAAATTTAGCAGCAAAAGAAATCTTATTGAAGTCATTGTGTGGCTTTTAAGAGAGCCGAGTTGTTGGTTTAACAGCAGGTTCACTTGGACACTGGTCACAGCTATAGAGTGAAAACAAAATGTTAACCTATGAAGTCTGGAAGGAAGGATAGTAAATTTTTTTTTAAATAAAGTGGTGGGATACATTTGTGGACATAAGGGTCTTTTCATTTCAATTAAAGTAAACTTTAATGTAAATTCTGCATTATGTGCCAGGACAGAGGAAACGAAAATGGGTTTCCCTTTGACCCATAATGAAGTAAGCCAGGTACAGAAAGTATGTAGATAACGTACACAAACCCCATACAACGCAATTTTACGATAAGAGAGCCTGGAGAAAACAAAAAATAATAAATAGGATTTTGTATCCAAACATCACTAAATGAAATTTTGCTCTCTAAGAAGAAGTGTGTGGCTCTTAAAAGAGCCGTTGGTTTAGTGGATTACAGCAGCGGGATGGTTTACTTGGAGCTGGTGTACTTGGTGACGGCCTTGGTGCCCTCAGACACGGCGTGCTTGGCCAGCTCCCCGGGCAGCAGCAGCCTCACGGCGGTCTGGATCTCCCTGGAAGTGATGGTGGAGCGCTTGTTGTAGTGGGCCAGACGGGAGGCCTCCCCGGCGATACGCTCAAAGATGTCGCTCACAAAAGAGTTCATGATGCCCATGGCCTTGGAGGAGATGCCGGTATCGGGATGGACCTGCTTCAGCACCTTGTAGACGTAGATGGCGTAGCTCTCCTTCCTGCTCTTTCTCCTCTTCTTGCCGCCCTTAGCGGCGGTCTTCGTCACGGCTTTCTTGGAGCCCTTCTTGGGCGCTTTCACGGTGGCTTCTGCTGGCATCTTTGCTCCGGGTTGGTGCTCTTGAAACAGATAACAAAATTACGTTCTGTATGCCTCCTTTATATGCACTTGATGCAAATGAGACTGTGCTGTTACTCGCACAGGATTGGCTAAACTTTGTGACTGAGACTGAGCATGCGCAAAGTAATAGTCCCAGAGCCGTTAGGAGACATGCATTGAACGGCTCCTCTCATGAACCTCCCTTTGAGGAAGTTACAAAGAAAAAAAGAGCTCGAGCTACAACTTATAACAACAATAATCAACGCCTGGATGATAAACCACCGCCATAGTAAGCCTATAGTCTCTCCCCAAACCACCATGACCTGTCTTAAAGTATCCACCTGGGACGCTCGCGGCATCCATTTAAGTACTCTCAGAGCCAAAAAACTGAAATTTCTGTTAGACACTGACTTTGACATTCTGTGTAGGACTGAGCACTTATAACGATATCGCTGATGTGTGTAATATGTGGAACAAAGGACAGAGTATAATATCTATTGGGGAAAGTAAAACCGATGGTGTTGGTATATTTTTTTTAAACGAATGAAATAATCCGATGAAGAGATTTAATTTCAGGTAGATTACTAATGACTGATTGTTATTATAGGGGTGAGAAATATCAGGTCATAAATGTATACACTGCTCCGGAAAGAGTTATTAAAGACTTTGAGAGCTTTTGACAGTTGGCTATAAAACATAAAAAGCTGATACAACAACAACAAAAAATCCTGTAAATTGTTTGTCTAAAACTGTGGAAGACCAGATTTTAAACTAAAGTCATGCCATCGCTTCTCATCGTTTGAGGTTATAGTGAGTATATTTCTCTTTCTGCAAACGGAGTTACACAGTATGAAGTAAAGTGACAACAAGTTCCAGTTTGTCACATGTTTGATATGAAGAAATAAAGGAATATAACTTTAATGAAAACGATGCTTTCTCATCTCTCTGTCTCAGCCTGTCTCCAGCTCATACATCTCTGTCACACTGTGGGGTCACTCATTTTTTATTCCCAGTTTAAAGTTTTTTGTTAAACATGTTCTCTTCTGTATGTTAACATTTCACTGCTGAAGCAGCCTTCCCAGTTCATTATGTTTGGTGATTTCTGTCAGTCCACCTCTTTGGTCCAGACTGAAATATCTTAAAAACTAGTGTGGTGGTTTTCTTGGTTTGCCAGTTCACTCTTACTTTTTTATTTAAACTTAAAGGGCCTATTCATTTAATTAGAAGTAAAGTAATTTACTTGAGCGAACCCACAATTAAACAATTACAAGTTTTCAAGTAAACAGAGTGGAACACACTACATGTTGCATTACCGTGATCATGTATGTGTGGTTGATCATATTACCTCGGAACGGAGCCAGGTGACGTATTCTATTATTGTAAATGAATGATTTTCTGTCCGAGCAAAACATTCATCGCGACTATATGACCTTATAGTAGGCTATCGCTAATTCAGTAATCTACAGTGGGTAATAAAGCACCAAAAAGCATAATATGAGCACTTTAAGAAAATAAACAACATCATGAATATAATCATCTTCTTTATCTCTAACTGCTCTGTTTAAATGTCACACACACCTTAAATGGTGATATCTTCAGTGGGACTTTTTCCCCAGTGTTGATGAATAGAAACATCCTCCAAGTGAAAGTGTGTGTGAAGGTGTGTATGTTTGTATTAGTATCAAGATCAGAGAACGACAGCTTTCCTCTGTACCAGTCCAGATTTACTCTGATCCTCTGGAGCTTCTTCTGCACTACGAGAACAGTGGGTGGAGCTGATGGTGACCATTCTAAGTATTTACCTTTATAGAACCCTATTACCCAAAATCCAGACGGTATGCTTCCCTTCCTCCATCTTCTCCTTCATCCTCTTACTCTTCTTCTTGTCTTCCTCCCTCAGAGCAGCCATCCTGGCCTCCTCTTCCTCTTCTAGGAACTGGTGAAGCTTCTTAAACTGCTCCTTAATCTGTGCATCGGGCCTGTTCTGCTGTTTGATCACATTTCACCTTAACTTCCTCAAAAAGCTTTAACTTCTCCTTTAAGGGCTCCAGAGTTTCCTGAAGTTCCTTCTTGTGTTGTCATGCAGCTTCATCGATGGGTCTGAATCTGTGGTTGGTGTGTTTTTCGGAATCTCTGCAGATGACACACACATTGGCTGCTGATGGTCCAGACAGAAGAGTTTGAGTTTCTCAGAGTGCAGAGAGCCTCTGAAACTCTCTGATCTCTCTCCAGTAAGAAGGCCTCACACAGGTTCTCTAACACCAGGGTACAAGGTGGGAATTCTTTTGTCTTACCTCCTCTGCTAAATGTTGTAGCTTCACATGTAATACAGGGGGGTGTTTCAGGCCAAAGGTCTGATTTCTAGCTGATATTTAGACTGATAGTGTGCAGCAGGCTGAAGCAGCAGTTATGTTTATGTTCAACAGAAGGTTGAAAGTAGGTTGAATGTAGTGGAGGAATTAAAATAAAATTTAGTTAAATTACAGAACAAACTGAACTTATAAACTGACAGCACTTTATAAATAATGCACTTTATTTTTGCACATTCATTCACTGGCTACGCTTTTAATATTTGCCAGAATATAGCGTAACTTATTTTTGTAATTGCAAACTTGTCTTTTACTATAAAACTTTTTTTTTAAGACTTTTAAAGCAGTAATAAATAAGTTGAGAAAATTCCACGTTTTATTACCATTTTATAAAAGCTTGATTGAACAGAAATATAATGAACAGAAAAAAAGAATAATCCCTCAGGTTTAGCAAAACATGGATATATAGACATTTGTTAAAGTTGCTGTTGCATTCAGCACTTTTCTTCATTCAAGATCTTACATTTGTACACACGTTACCTGGCATGTGGCATCGCTACATAGTATCACATTTAATCCACTTTAATCTATTAGGAACTTTTTACCAAAATATCCGGTCGTGCACCTCCAGGCTCAGGCACTGCTTCATCCCACAGGCTATTGAACCCATCATGCAAATACACTTCTTCAATCTTTTTCATCTCACTACTGTATTTATTATGTCATTTCACTTTTTTGTATTTCAGTTAATATTTAGCCCTGTATCTTAATTTGCATTATATTATTGTGTTGTCTTAAATACAAGATTTAGGTTTTTCTAGTGGGTTAAAGTTCCCTATTTAGTTAGATATTGAGCAGTGTAGGAGATGCCTGAGACCTAACATTTTCATTGCCAACAAAATAGGTTGTCCGTATTGTTGTGCACATGACAAAAAGATATGATATAGAAATTAATTTCTATGGTGTTCCTCAAAGTCTCAGTGTACTAATGTGCCACAAAATGGGTTCATTTAGCACCAAATCTGGGATTTGACACATTTGCTAGGAAGATTATTCATAAATTTACACAATTTCGTAAACTGTGACACACTTCATATTTGAATCTGCATTTTCAATTAATTTTCCGGTTCCCATTTTTCAGATGATGTAGGCTATATAACAAGTATGAGCAGCACTTTATACTGAACCATGGACTACATGCATTTTGTTGTTGCACTTCTGGCTTTGACTATGCTTTAGTTTGTATAAAAAAAAAGAAAAAAAATACAGTAGGCTATAGCACATACTGTAAATTGGTCGTTTACATCAATACATATCTTTAAAGCCCTTATCACTGGTTTAGCAATAAGGTTGCAAATACACTTGGAGAAGTTATTGCGTTCTCTTCATACAAGTTTGAAATATTAACCGGTAGTGGTTTAAACCATTTATATTAATTTATTATATTATATTATATTGACATTAACTCACCAAAAAAATAAATAAAATAAAAATAAAAAACCCGACTTTAATGTTGTTCAATAATAATTTCCACAAAGTAACTATGGCAGTAGGAAGCTGATCTTTAGAAGGATTGGGTGGCTCTTAAAAGAGCCGTTGTGTTGTTGTAGTTTCTCCGGATCAGGTTTAACCTCCGAAGCCGTACAGGGTGCGGCCCTGTCTCTTCAGAGCGTAGACCACATCCATGGCGGTCACCGTCTTCCTCTTGGCGTGCTCGGTGTAGGTGACGGCATCACGGATCACGTTCTCCAGGAAGACCTTCAGCACACCGCGGGTCTCCTCGTAGATCAGACCGGAGATACGCTTCACTCCGCCGCGGCGAGCCAGACGGCGGATGGCGGGCTTGGTGATGCCCTGGATGTTATCACGGAGAACTTTACGGTGACGCTTAGCGCCTCCTTTACCAAGTCCTTTTCCTCCCTTGCCTCTTCCAGACATATTTAAGTTTAGTCGATGTTGGATCGTCAGAAACGAATGAGCTGAACATTAGCAGACCGGCTGTATTTACATCTTATCTGCGGACGTAAGAGAGGACAGGTGGCGCCAACTTCGGTGGGGGAAGCCAAACCCAGCAGCCCTGCCCACATTTTTTTTTCAAAACTTAACGTCTTACCCTTTGATGATTATATATTAATGTATTTGTTTTAGCCTTCGTGTCTTCCTGCCTCTATAGTAGACCTAGTTTTATACTTCTGAAGTTCATAGTGAAGGTTTACAGTCTCATATGGGCCTACCTGACTTTTATTTAACATGTATTATAATAATATAAAGGCCTTTGTTTTCTAAATTAACTCATGGCTTCTCCTTCCTGTGAGTTCATCTTTCTCTGTGAATAAAGTCCTGATAATAACAGTTTGATTTGTTTCAGGTATTTTCTAAAATCAAGCTTTATTGTTCGTGATTTTAGTTCACAGCTACCTGACTTTTTCAGTCTAGTTTCTGGATAAAGACTTTACATCACCCTTAGAATACAGTCAGTTTTAAAATGTTATTTTTTTATATAATGACACAGAGGTTCATATGTGTGACATTGTTGAACACAAGATGGCAGCACGAGATAACATCATGGTGAGCTGAGGAGGGAATCATCATATATATATATATATAAATATATATATATATATATATATATATATATATATATATATATATATATATATATATATATATATATATATATATATATATATATAAATATTGTTGTCAGCGTCTTTTAGTAGACACTCCCTCTGTGGTAGGCCTAAATAGCCATAGCCTTTCCGACCAAGTAGTTACAGGAACGTAGTTCTAGGAACAGTCCACTTCTAAACAGTTCTACTAACTACTCCCCCAAAACCGGTTTTGACATTTGCATTCACACTGGCCAAGTGGCCATAGGAACTGACCTTGTGTTCTTATAATCACAGCCATCTAACCACCACTATGTGGAAAAGGGAAAAGACCCTGCCCTGAAGAAGGAGTTGAAAGAGTTACAGGAAATGCGGTCAGAGGAACTTAATAATCCCCAAATTGGTCCAGTCGGAACACAAGAAAAAAAGGGTTCTAGGAATTGCAAAAATCCCTCCGGTCGGTTTGTGACTGATCAGAAACATCAGGGGAACAGATATGATAAAAACATAATAGCCTACTCAACAGTTAGAGTCAGAAGCTCATAAGGAACATGTCAATGGAAGAAACTACATTTAGAAAGAAGTCAATTTCCCTAAATACGTTTGACTGCAACTGTCTGTATGTCTGCCTGTCTATCTATGAGCAGTTTAACCAATTTTTGTCACTAAGTATATCTCATGCATCATGTTATCCTTTTGTGTGTGCTGATTGCACATTTACACGTCATCAGTCCAAGTCATGGTGCGTTCTTTTTGTCCACCGAAGTCGTTTTACGAGTTGTTTTCCGGAGTTATGACCCGGAAGTTGCAAAAAGAACGCCCCTGAGGTCGTATTTACAACTCGTCAAGTCGTCGGAACTCAGAGGACCCCGAGCTCACTTTCAAAGATGGCTACGTTGTGCATCACACGTAGTAAACATTGTGGTTATCTACATTTTTAAGCACTTTTGTCTTTGTTGTAACCAAATGAAGAAGTGGTACACATAGCACTGTATACTGCTACCTATAGGCATGTCTCTACGGTCTTATTAGGAGTTAAACATAGCACTGTATACTGCTACCTATAGGCATGTCTCTACAGTCTTATTAGGAGTTAAACATAGTGCTGTATACTGCTACCTATAGACATGTCTCTACAGTCTTATTAGGAGTTAAACATAGTGCTGTATACTACTACCTATAGGCATGTCTCTACAGTCTTATTAGGAGTTAAACATAGTGCTGTATACTGCTACCTATAGACATGTCTCTACAGTCTTATTAGGAGTTAAACATAGTGCTGTATACTGCTACCTATAGGCATGTCTCTACAGTCTTATTAGGAGTTAAACATAGTGCTGTATACTACTACCTATAGACATGTCTCTACAGTCTTATTAGGAGTTAAACATAGTGCTGTATACTGCTACCTATAGACATGTCTCTACAGTCTTATTAGGAGTTAAACATAGTGCTGTATACTGCTACCTATAGGCATGTCTCTACAGTCTTATTAGGAGTTAAACATAGTGCTGTATACTGCTACCTATAGACATGTCTCTACAGTCTTATTAGGAGTTAAACATAGTGCTGTATACTGCTACCTATAGACATGTCTCTACAGTCTTATTAGGAGTTAAACATAGTGCTGTATAATATTTTAAAAAGTATAAATAGTAGAAAAAAAGTTGAAGAAGTCCAATCATTAGCTGAAAGAGATGAATATTTTAAAAGTTGAATGGTTTAAATAGGTGAAAGTATGCAGAAGTTACAGAGAGCCAAAAAACGAACGGAATAATAAAACTAAGAATAATAAAAAAACGAATAACAATAGTTGGAATGCTGTTGAACAGCATTCCCACTAATAAAGAACCGAATAACAATAGGTGGAATGCTGTAGAACAGCATTCCCCCCAATAACTGATAAACCAGTAAGGAAAATAAATATGAATTTTAAAATGAGAACTTTTTATACCAAAACAAGAACACAATGGAAGGACATTACTAGAATTGTTAGGGCTTTGTAAATTATAGTGTGGTCATTACCTACTCTCTGTAAAGTGCCTTGAGATAACGCTTTTTTTGATACTTCAAAATGTTAGTTTTCAGTGTAGATTTGTGGGCAAAATTTCTGAAATTAAACTGACATCTAGTTGGGTCTCAACCTATGTCATGGATGCACTTATTGTTTTAAAAAGAGTGGTTCGCTATTAAGGTTAAAAGGAAGTGTGCTTAAATCATGCCATTTAGGCTTACGGTTTCTTCCCCCTCTTACATTATGGCTGGATAATCTCACTCATAGAGAGCATTTATTTAATCTCATCCGGTTTCACTGTATATGATCTCATGCTGAGCGGTTCCCATTTACTTTACAGTTCACCCTCCGTTAGCCTACTAGAGATAACCTGAACATTGTTGAAATTTTATAGTGTTAAACATGGATACGCTATTCGAGGATAACAGGAAGACTTCTTTAGATTAAGTGGGTGGCTCTTAAAAGAGCCGTTGTGTTGTTGATCTCCCAGCAGGTTTACTTGGAGCTGGTGTACTTGGTGACGGCCTTGGTGCCCTCAGACACGGCGTGCTTGGCCAGCTCCCCGGGCAGCAGCAGCCTCACGGCGGTCTGGATCTCCCTGGAAGTGATGGTGGAGCGCTTGTTGTAGTGGGCCAGACGAGAGGCCTCACCGGCGATGCGCTCAAAGATGTCGCTCACAAACGAGTTCATGATGCCCATGGCCTTGGAGGAGATACCGGTGTCGGGGTGGACCTGCTTCAGCACCTTGTACACGTAGATGGCGTAGCTCTCCTTCCTGGTCTTTCTCTTCTTCTTGCCGGTCTTGCTGACAGCCTTAGAGACGGCTTTCTTGGAACCCTTCTTGGGTGCTTTGACGCTGGGCTCAGGCATGATTAGTTCTGAGAGTTTCAATAATTGAACATACTGACGCACCGCCGAACGTTCAATTTGTATCCACTCGATGCAAATATGACTGTGCTGTTGCTCCCACAGGATTGGTTGGCTTCTGTGCGCGGGACTGAGCATACGCTGAACAAGTAGCCGTTGCTGTGAGCTGATTTATTTACTCAGGAATCAAAGAAAAGTGATGTGTCTTGTGAATATGATTGACTGAATAAAGAGAAAGTGCTCGATGTGTTCATAAGAAATATCACCACAGCATTAGTCTCGCTTTGCTACACCATTAACACGGCTGTAAACTACATAGGAGAGATTTTCTAAAAAGTACTTGACTACTATTGTTTTCTTAATGACTAATAAAACATAGGCTGTTAGTGATGATGAGTTACTTTGTTTAAAAACCTGTTATAACATAATTGTATTATAACCTCTTTTATAGACAGTTAAGTTATGTTAACTGATGAAAAGTGATAGGCCTAGTCTACAGCAGCAAAAAGCGAAATATCAAGACATGGTTGATTTTATGATATGAAGATGAAAATTAGCAGTACCATTACACATCCTGCCATGACTCATAGATTAGCCTATTATACAAAAATGCCTTTCCAGATGAATCAGTAATTTATATCAAGATTTGTGTTTATTCTGAAACGAGGACCCCCCTCGAAAACGAGATGGTTCATCTCAAGGGGTTATTCCTCTTCAATAAATAAATGTCAAAATAAATAAATGGGAACTAAATTCAGGTGCTTAGTAAACTTTGAAGTCCAGTGGACACTCCTGAAGGCATCAAGGCACTGTTAGTTGAGATCTGGTTTTGAGGGATAATTTAAATAGAGTTTGTTAATTGTTGCAATGAACAGCGAACAATTCTGTTGCGTTTACTGGGTAATGTGTGACACCAGTGAATATAATTGTTCCCATTAGATAAGTTTATTATCCTTTATTTTATTACTTAAATATTTCAATAAATCAACATATTTAAACATACGTGAATCATTGACCAACAAGTACAGGAGGTTTTCTTGATCTACGGTCATTGTGGATTATATTTAGAGTATGCAAAATCCCTCTTGGCGTGGATGTGTGCCATCCACGCCAAGAGGGTCACCATCATGCCCAAAGTCATCCAGCTGGCCCGTCGCATCCGCGGAGAGAGGGCTTAAACTGTCTGCTGCTTACTCACCACGAAGGCTCTTTTAAGAGCCACCTCACTCCAAACTCAAGGGCTCATTCCTCAATAATATTTTACAGTAAAATGCCGTTCTGTCTACACCTTAAATAATCCGTAGGTTATGCTACGTTTCCAGATAACAGATCAATATCACAATGAACTGCTTTCCTCAAATCCTAAACAATGGTACAAATAAATGCTTCTGTTTTAGTTTAATACAATATTGGTTACCAAGCAGTTGAGAACAGGATTTTTTTTTTCCTAGAATGGATGTGTTGAAATTTGATTAAACATGTTGAACTCAATTGTAAGCATTAGTAAGCAAAGTACTGACTAAAACAGTTGAAATATTTAGCTAAAAATAATGGAGTAATGTATATATTGATGTATATTATTTTAATAATAATGGAACTTTTATCTAAACTGTCAAGTAGTATTGCTAACCAACCAACCTAAATATTGACCGCTCAATTGTATGACAACTTAACAATATCCACTTTCATATTAAGTTGTGTGTATACATTTGGAACACATATGAATTGATGAAGTACGCAAGTTTATCTGACAGCGCTGAGGGGGAATCAAAGAAGAACAATAAGGTTGAGAAACGCTGCTCTAGACTATAAACAGATTATATTTCTATGGTCTACTCTTGGCTGCTAAACTCTGAGCACAATTTTGTTATTTTCACTCAGAGATTCTAAATCAACCAGAACTGAAATCTTAAGGATTGCCGCATTTCTTCATTAAAATGTCTCAAAACGACTAGACCTATGTTATATATTTTGTTGAGTTGTGTATTTACACTATCCTAAATGTTTCCAAAGTTATTTTATTTCAATGACACAGGACGTTTCATTTTCTCTCAGTGGCGTCGTAAAACCTTTGACCCCTCTGATTACTCTAAGATCCGTCAAAACCAAGGGGGTAAGCTTCGCTTCAGAACTCGAACTTCCTATGGCGCCATTTTGATGCCACAAAGAGAAAACCTCCCGTTAGCGTTCCATTGACTCCCATTCATTTTGACGTCACTTTGACAGCGAATAACTTTACATCTGAAGCGTTTAAAGACTCTACTTGTCCATTGTTTATTTCTAAAGAAACACAACAATGTATAAAAGGCTCCATTACCTTGTAGCTCACGTTATGGCTAACGATTGTGTCATAACCAAGTGACTTACTGTCGCACAGTAGAGGAATTACCGTATAGTACAGGAGAAGCTCACAGGCAGTTTCGACTTACGTTAGCTGTTTAGGTTTAATTACTAATATTGCGGCGTATAAAACTTAAAAACTAATCCAAACGCCGCAGCAGGCTAAGACATGTGGTGCTAAGACATGTGGTTTTACAATGAAGACGCGTCACGCTGAACCATTGCACTTGATGTAATGTCTTTAATGATCCATTTCACAGACTTGGCAAGAAGCAGCACTTACTTGTATTGATGCATTTCATAAGCCGTGCAAAGATACCTCAGACAGTGCAGTAATAGCAGATACCAACGGTGACGTTCAACAGAAAGTTTATCCACGTGCTCACCCTGCAGCCATCATACCAACACCTGGTCAAACCCGCACAAGTGAATGCACGCACACACTAATACAGTTCCCACACCCCGGTGACACCCACAGTAGTCAGCGACGTCACTAAGCGTGTGCACATACACAACAGTGCAAAAAAGGAAGAAAGCTCATAAGATGAATCAAACCCGATGTATGGCTCCTACAACTAATGTTAACTAGCATGTTAGTGATCAATAATTAGCCTGTGCCCATGTTATCTCCTTACATATACCTACGCTCTCCGTCTCTGTAAGATTGGGAATGATTGAGATTTCTCTTGGCACAGCTACCAGAAGACTTCCAACTTTCAGACACGTTGCTCACGTCACATTTACGTTGTCTCTGTCAGTTGGAGGCTGCTCAGTAAAGCAAGAGATCACCGGAAAAGTGCTTCTAATAGCCTTCACTGGTCTAGAGCAACAGGTGTCGGTACACGATCCGTGCTGCCTGCACGATCCGTTGCGCAAGATGTTTGCGCATGCGCAGATGATAATCATGTTTTACGATGGTTTACGACACTGCACAATCCGTTCGCAAGATGTTGCGCATGCTGATTTACGCTTGCGCGCATTTTTTTAATTTTTTAATTTCATTCATTTCACAGCGCTCTGGTTTCGAGCATGGATGTATTAAGCGAACATCAAGGAGTATTTTAAAAACAAATTGGGGATCGTTTGTTTGTAGTATTTGTCTATGTTAGTTTAAGTATGTCTGTCTGTATTTGTGTTGTAGTGTTTATTGTCTATTTTGTGTTTTTGGTAAATTGAGTTTTTGGATTGTATATTATCTGCTGTTATTTATTGTTATTGGGCCCCCTCCGAAAAGCTTTTAGTAGTTTATTTGGGGTTTCCCATTTCACGCGGCTTATATATGATCATTGTACTTTATGAGATTGTATATATACATTGACGACGTGTGAAATAAACGTAAATGGCAGAAAAGTTTCTTCTTTATGTTGCCCTTAGGCAATATTTGGTTGACGGGCTGGTGGATCCTGCCTATAAGAAAAAGGTCTGGAAATTTCGTTGTAAGAGGTAAGTTACCGTAGTTTTGGTATGTGAAATAATATTAGCATTAACGTTATGCTGCTAACGTCAACTGATACACCTGTTTTAGTTAGCACTAGTAGGCCTACTAATGTGTGTGGGACAAGGGATGTTTTTGCACATTTTCGTTTATGACTAGCTAGCTACTTCGTCATTTTCTGTTCAGTAAAGTTTAGTCAGAGTTGAAAAGAAGTGAGTGAGCTGTGTTGTAGCAGCCAGACTTATAACTGGAACAAACAGGGATGAAAATAGCACGCTTTTCGGCACCCCCCATGTGTCATTTATGAAAACGGTAAGACAATTCTGAATCAAAGACGGCGCCGTCCAACAACAAAGACAGCATGGAGTTAAAGTCCCAGACATTTAAAGGGAAGGCGATCACTCAAGACATAGGCTTACACCACAAGTGAGTGATGAATGTGTCATGCTTTGCCTAATCTAGTTAATGATGAATTACGTTTAGAGCATTCACATTTAAAACATTTAGAATAGGCTAGTTTCCTTTCACGGTAACAGAAATGTCACTCTCTTTTTCACACGTGTTTGCATCCCTGAACAAAGACACATGTGCACATAAGTGCCGTATTGTAATACCAAAACAATGCAGCAAAAATCATTACTTAACAAACATTTGTATGTCTATCACAGTCAATTATTCTACACTGGACCCAGTGTGGAAAAATATGAGGCTGGTTGGCTGTCTGAGGAGCAGAGGCGGGCTGTCCTGGAAGAGTGCCACAACAACCTCAATGTTCGCAGTCTTTTTTCTAAATTAGATGAGATAAGATTAATGATGTGTAATTGTAAAGCTGAGATTGTGTGCTTTTCAGAGACCTGGCTGGACGCTTCGATCAGTGATATAGAAATTGAAATTAAAAATTATGTTGTTTTAAGAAAAGACAGAAATCGTAATGGGGGCGTAGTATGTGTTTATATTAGGGCTGATATTTGTTTTAACCGTAGAATAGATTTAAATCATGATCTTATTGAAGCTGTTTGGTTTGATGTACAGTTAACTAAAAGTAAGCCTATTTTAATTGGGGCTCTGTATAGACCTCCTGATCAGAATAATTTCTATCAG
The DNA here is from genome assembly GCA_025617405.1 of Perca schrenkii. Taxonomy (NCBI): domain Eukaryota; kingdom Metazoa; phylum Chordata; class Actinopteri; order Perciformes; family Percidae; genus Perca; species Perca schrenkii. The sequence goes on from CM046790.1 coordinate 37,623,245, forward strand.
TTATTGGAAGAACTTTTTGTTCCATGTAGTGATTTTAAGGGTGAGGTTATAATGATAGGTGATTTTAATACTGATGTTTCTAACAAAAATCATGGGATGAATAAAGCCTTTAATAGGTTTTGCCAGGTTCTGGATCTACAGCAAATAATTAAAGAGCCCACACATGTAGCTAAAATGAGTCAAACGGTCTTTGATCTCATTTTGGTATCAGAGCAATCTATGATTTCTCAGAGTGGGGTTGTAAATTGTACTATGAGTGACCACTCATTAATTTATTGTACAAGGAAACAATTTAAAGTTGCATTGAAGAAACAAAACACAATTAGGATCAGGTCGTTAAAAAAATATAGTCGTGAGGTTTTTATTGAGTGTTTAAAATCACTGAATTGGCCTCTAGTGTTATGTTTGGATGTTGATGAGGCATGGGAGCAATTTAAAAATTTGTTCTTAGAGGCATTGGATAAAGTTGCTCCTATAAAAACGATTCCAGTAAAACTAAGGTCAGAGCCATGGATGAATGGTGACATTTTAGAAGCAATTACTAATAGAAATAAAGCCTTTTCTGTTTTTAGGAAGAGTAAAGAGCAAATTGATTTGGATAATTAGAAGAAGTTAAGGAATATAGTGCAAAAGATGATTAAAATGTGTAAAAGAGACTTTTTTCGTGATAAATTAATGGAGCATAAAGGTAACCCAAAGAAACTTTGGCAGTCTTTGAAACAATTGGGGTTCAGTAACAGACTTAAGACAAAGTCAAATAATATTTGCCTTAATATTAATGGGGAGTTATCTTCAAATGAACTACAAGTTGCGGATAAATTTAACTCATTTTTTACTTCTATAGCTGGACACTTAGTTGAAAATTTACCAAGACAACCAGGGTTATATGACGGTGAGGCCATGTCTAAGTATTACTCTAAGCTTGGAGTTGTAGCAGACTCTTTTTGCCTTTCTATGGTTTCACAGGATGAGGTATTAAAGTTATTGAATGAACTTAAGTGTGCAAAGGCAATTGGTCTAGATGAAATACCGGCCAGATTTTTAAAAGATGCTGCAGAATTTATTTCTCCATATCTCACTCATATTTTTAATCTTTCAATTATGTCAGGTAGATTTCCGAAAGATCTGAAGCTTGCTAGGGTAGTTCCGCTATATAAAAAAGGGAACAAAAAAGGGAGTCGTTTCAAAAGTCTTGGAGAAAATAATACAAGAGCAAATATATAACTACATTAGTAATTCTGATTTGTTTTATGATTTGCAATCTGGTTGTAGAACTTCCTATTCTACGGATACGTGTTTATTATATCCAACAGACTATTTAAGAAGAGAGATTGATTTGGGTAAACTTTGTGGCATGGTATTGCTAGACCTCCAGAAAGCATTTGACACCGTTGACCATCAGATGTTGCTGATCAAACTAAAAGCCCTAGGTTTTAACAGTATGGCATGTAATTGGATTTGATCGTATTTGACTGAAAGGCATCAAAGAGTTGATATTAACAGCACTCTATCTGAGGCAAGAGAAATAACGTGTGGGGTGCCACAGGGTAGTGTCCTGGGTCCATTGTTGTTTCTCTTGTATATCAACGACATGAAATCTGTTTGCAATTGTAATCTTTTTCTCTATGCGGATGATTCAGCCTTGGTGTTCTCCAATAAGGACATAAAAGTTATTGAGAATCATTTAAGTGCTGAGTTACAAAATATAAGTGAATGGCTGATAGAGAATAAACTGTCTTTGCATTTGGGGAAAACTGAATCTATTTTATTTGGTTCTAAAATAACGTTGAGTAGGACTCCTGAGCTTAACGTTTCTTTGGGTGGTATCCAGATTAAAGCTAAAAATTGTGTTAAATATTTGGGCTGTGATTTAGACAGTTCTGTGAGTGGAGAAAGTATGAGTCAAAAGGTTGTCAAAAAAGTGAACCAAAGAATAAAATTCCTGGCTCGTAAGGCTCAGTTTCTAAATAAAGAAACTTTAAAAATGTTGGCAAATGCTTTAATTCATTCACACTTCGATTATGCCTGTACTACATGGTACAGTAGCACACCAAAGAGGATAAAAGTTCAACTTCAAATGGCACAGAATAAATTAGTCAGGTTGATTTTAAATCTCAACTATAGAGAACATATTGGCTCTTCTGAACTTAAGGAATTAAAATGGCTGACAGTTGAAAACAGGGTGAGACAGTTGAAACTAAGATTATAAGAAAGATTTTGTATAAGAATGAGCCAAGGTATTTTAAAGATTATTTTAAGCTTATTAGAAATTCTCATAGCTACTCAACGAGAGGTAGTGCTACAGACATAGTTCCGTGTAGATTTAAGACCTGTTCTGGGCAAAATACTTTTCTGTACATGGCGGCAATGGAGTGGAACAAACTCCCAGTTGGGATTAAGTTAAGCCAGTCAGATTGTTGTTTTAATCGAGCATTTGGTGAATGGTTGTTAAATGCTAATTAGATTCAATCTTCTATGTAGTCTTAAAAGAATATTTATTATTACAGTGTATATATTTGTATTTATTTTGTATTTGGATGTGGTTGAGTGTACATAAGGTACCTTTTAGTCACCTGTAGCTTGCCTGGACATCTTTGTCAGACTACAACGAGGACCAAAATGGAAATAAGTTTTTCTTGTGTCATCCTCGACAGTTCTGATAAATGTACAATGTCACTGTGTTGGCATTTTGTTATGCATTTATTTCTGTTACTGTCTAATAAATCAATCAATCAACCCTGGCACAGGGAACCACAGGGGCGTGAGGGCCACCACGGACAGGGTTGTTGCGGGGTACTACTGGGACAGCATAAAGGCAGATGTGGCAGATTGGGTAAAAACATTTTTTTTTTTACTCTCATGGAATGTAACACTATGGCTCTCAGGCAATGAATGGCATTAGTGGCTTTGTTTGACTTCAGTTAATTATTTGGTCTAAATAATGAATGTATCCATCAGGTCAAAAGCTGTCACAGATGCCAGAAGAATGACCCCATAAAGACTGTGTCTCCTGCCCTTCACCCTATTAAGGTAGGGCTTACCTTGGTGTACCATTTTAAGCAACAAGAAATGTATAAGGTGATGTGGTAATATTACATATCTCCACAGGTGAAATAGCCACGGGAGGTGGTCGGCATGGACCTTATTGGTCCACTGAAAAAAACCTTAAACGACCATCAGTACGTCCTCACGGTGACAGACCTGTTCACCAAGTGGGTCATCGCTGAGCCTTTCAGAATCAGAATCAGAATCAGAATCAGAATCAGAATCAGAAAGGGTTTTATTGTCAAGTACGTTTTTTGACACATACAAGGAATTTGTTTTGGTGTTGTTGGTGCACATCACACATTCTCTAAATGTAATATTAAACAATATAAGTATAGGTATAAACAATAAGTATATGTACACAGTATATATTAAATTAAAAATAAAGATAGAAATAAAATAAAATAGATAAATAAAGAGCAAAGAGCATTAGCGCAGAGAGAACAGTGGCATGAAGAGCCAGGTGGAGAGTCAGGGTGGGTTCCGGGCCTTGTTAATAAGGCTAGTGGCGGAGGGGAAAAAAGCTGTTCATGTGGCGTGAGGTTTTGGTCCTGATGGACCTCAGCCTCCTGCCAGATGGGAGTGGCTCAAAGAGTTTGTGTCCGGGGTGGGAGGGGTCAGCCACAATCTTTCCAGCACGCTTCAGTGTCCTGGTGGCGTAAAGGTCCTGGAGCGGCGGCAGATTGCAGCCAATCACCTTCTCAGCTGACCGAATGACACGCTGCAGTCTGCCCTTGGCAGTGGCAGTGGCAGCAGCGTACCAGATGGTGATGGAGGATGTGAGGATGGACTCAATGATGGCTGTGTAGAAGTGCACCATCATTGTCTTTGGCAGGTTGAATTTCTTCAGCTGCCGCAGGAAGTACATCCTCTGTTGTGCTTTCTTGACGAGGGAGCTGATGTTCAGCTCCCACTTGAGGTCCTGGGAGATTGTAGTTCCCAGGAAGCGGAAAGACTCCACAATGTCAATTGTGGAGCCACAGAGGGTGATGGGGGCAGGTGGGGCTGGGTTCTTCCTGAAGTCCACAACCATCTCCACTGTCTTTAGAGCGTTGAGATCTAAATTGTTTTGGTTGCACCACTTCACCAGGTGGTCAGCCTCCGACCTGTAAGCGGACTCGTCTCCATCAGAGATGAGTCCGATGAGGGAGGTGTCGTCCGCGAACTTCAGAAGCTTGACGGACTGATGACTGGAGGTGCAGTTGTTGGTGTAGAGGGAGAAGAGCAGAGGCGAAAGAACACAGCCCTGAGGGGATCCAGTGCTGATGGTCTGTGAGTTGGAGACGTGTTTCCCCAGCTTCACATGCTGCTTCCTGTCGGACAGAAAGTCAGTGATCCACCTGCAGGTGGAGTCAGGCACACCAAGCTGGGAGAGCTTCTCCTGGAGCAGAGCCGGGATGATGGTGTTGAAGGTGGAGCTGAAGTCCAAAAAACAGGATCCTGGCGTAGGTTCCTGCAGAGTCCAGGTGCCGGAGGATGTAGTGGAGGGCCAGGTTGACTGCATCATCTACAGACCTATTGGCTCTGTAGGCAAACTGCAGGGGGGTCCAGGAGGGTGTCGGTGATGGCTTTGAGGTGTGAAAGCACAAGGCGCTCAAAGGACTTCATAACCACAGAGGTCAGGGCGACGGGTCTGAAGTCATTAAGTCCTGTGGTCCTTGGCTTCTTGGGGACAGGGATGATGGTTGAGGTCTTGAAGCAGGCTGGCACATGACATGTCTCAAGTGAGGTGTTAAAAATGTCTGTGAACACTGGAGACAGCTGGTCAGCACAGTGCTTCAAGCTTGATGGGGAGACAGCATCTGGTCCAGCAGCTTTCCTGGGATTCTGTCTCCTAAAGAGTCTGTTGACATCCCTCTCGTGGATGGAGAGAGTCGTCACTGAGGTGGGTAGGGGGGTGGAGGTGGAGACCTTTAAGGAGGGCTTTGGTGGGGGGGGCCCAAGGTCCTGCTGAGGTGGGTGAGGTGGAGGTGATGCACAGTGGCTGTAGCTGTAGGGAGGTGTCGTGGGGGGATGGTGTCAGGACTGACCTTTCTTTCAAATCGACAGTAGAACTCGCTCAGGTCGTTGGCTAGGTGTCGGTCATCGAAGGAGTGGGGGGGGTTTTAGGCTTGTAGTTGGTGATCTGCCTAAGTCCTTTCCAGACAGTTGCAGAGTCATTAGCTGAGAACTGGTTTTGGAGTTTCTCAGAGTATCGTCGTTTAGCCTCCTTCACCGCCTTGCTAAACTTGTACTTTGACTCTTTAAATCTGTCTTTGTCCCCACTCTTGAACGAGTCTTCCTTAGCCAGCCTTAACCTTCTGAGTTTGGCTGTGAACCAGGGTTTGTCATTGTTGTAACTCACCCTGGTGCATGATGGAACACAGCAGTCCTCACAGAAGCTGATGTATGACGTCACAGCCTCTGTGTACTCATCCAGACTGTTGGTAGCAGTCCTGAACACATCCCAGTCAGTAGAATCCAAACACGACTGGAGATCCTCCACAGCCTCACTGGTCCACTTCCTTGATGTCCTCACAACAGGTTTGCAGAGCTTTATTTTCTGCCTGTAGGTGGGGATCAGGTGGACCATGACGTGGTCAGAGTGTCCCAGTGCAGCACGGGGGACGGCAAGTTTGCCTCCAGCACTGAGGTGGCTGAGGCACTTGTGCCAAAGCTGTACACATTTGGTATGGTCCGGAAAATCATCACAGACAGGGGCCGAGCATTTGTTAACGAGGTATTTCAAGAAAAGCCTAAAGGAAAAATTGTGCTTTTGGTAAATTGAGGTTTAGGATTGTATATTATCTGCTGTTATTTATTGTTATTGTGCCCCCTCCGAAAAGCTTTTAATAGCTTATTTGGGGTTCCCCATTTCACGTGGCTTATATATGATCATTGTACTTTATGAGATTGTGTTAAATTATACATTGATGACTTGTGAAATAAACGTAAACGTAAAAACGTAAACGTATGTGTCCTGATTACCCTCTCCTTTCACCTCCTTCACACAGGTCATATGACATCACAATTCATGTTGTTTTAAGCAGTCATTCGTCATTTACAAGACCAATAAATATTGAAAATAACCATATGTGTTTGAATTATGTACAGCTAAATTCACACATATTCGCGGAACTGAACATTAAACATGCCATTAAAAGTGCATACCACCCCCAGTCAAATGGCCAAGTAAGTGTGCCATCATGACATCCCTCAAAACAAGTCAACTTTAGCCAACGTACACTTAAACGCATGTAGTAATTCCTTTGTATGTTGAAGGATGAGTGTAAAAAAGGCCATAGCAACACTCGCTCTCCCCCCTGAGATGATCGACCAATCGGTGACGAGAGTCATCGCTTTGATCTCCTGCCAATCACTCGCGCTCAGGCAGGAGAAGGGCACAGACCGCAGCGGCTGTGAAACGGACTTTTCTTTCTCTTTTCTTTCTACTTTTCGGACTTGTTGAGGTGATGTTTGTAGCCCAGAACGTAAGTGTAAACTATCCCGTAGCTTACTAAACGGTCACAGGTTCTACTGCCCCATTATCTGTGTAGGCTAAATGTTACAACTACGTTTATTCATAATAAGTGTTCTGCTAGGATGTAAAGCTGTTGTGTTAACGTTGTTACGACGTGACGTTTATTTGGAGAGAGTTATTATCGTCTTGATAAGGTTGCTGTATTTCTCATTGCATAGCTTATGGAGTTATATTCCTATCTTTATTCAAGAGCGCATTCTTTCAATTTGAGAGCATTTCTCACTGGTATTACGTTCAGATTTTGTTATAATTTCCCTCAAACCCTTGCTCTCACACTCAAATGGTCATGCTCGCGCTTGGATTTGCTCTGCTTGTGCTCAAACTTTGTGCTCGGATTCAGATATTTTGTTCTGTGGACAGATTTCCTGCTCTCAGCTTTGAACCTTCTCCTCGCACTCAGCCTGATTCTGCGCGCTTGCAAATCTGCTGCTCTCGGATCTCTCTCTGCGCGCTTGGATTTGTCTGTGTTACAACACTATCAAAATTCCACAACCAATAGAATGCCAGGTGTAGTGTTGACCAATTAAATGATCCCTGCCCCGTTGAGGGTGCGTTCGTTTTATGTGAGAACATCCCCAGATAGCAAACAGTCATTGAAACTATGTTAAATCAACATTGCGTTGTCAACATTAAGTCATTGAAACAACATCAAATTCTGATGTTGATTCAACATCATTTTGCACCCTGTTTTAATATTGAAACAACGTTGAAATCCTGTCCATAGATCAACAGAATTTCAATGGTATTTCAATTATCAGGAATATTGAAACAATGTTGAAATTTCAACTGAAACGGGGAATCAATGGAATTTCAATCATTATTAAGCCATAGAAAAGTATTGCTAGGCATACGAAAATGTAATGCCCTAAATTAAATAGCCTATAATGAATATCCTGCTTTATCTACAGCCAGGAAGGTAAAAAGTGATGGAACATTTGAAAGCTTGTATGCTTATAGCCTAGCCTAAAAACACTGACCACACCACACTGTTTAAGGTAAAAACAAATTCATTTTATTAGCCTCTTATTTCATTATTTGTCCTCTTTAGCATAGTTACAGTTCATGGTCCTCTGACGTCTGACTGGTTTGTCGTCCAGTCCATCCTGCCTGGTCTGACTGTGCAGCAACTGTTGCACAGCCTGGGCAAAAGTAAATTGGGTGACGCTGGCTGTCCCCATCTGCTGTGTAAGAGCGTCTAAAACAGAAAATACAAGCACAATGCAAACAAATTAGCCTTTAAGTTAAACAGAACACCCACATATATAGCTACACACTTGGAAACAAATTCACTAGTCCTAGTATTTTTCAATGATCGGATATAAGGCAATTTGTCCAGTGTTGTAGGCTAGCCTAGTATCATGTTTTCCCTACATTCAAATCACTTTTCAAAATGGAAGGTTACCTTTTTACTTGCTTCAGTCCCTCTGGCAGGTGATCTCTTTTCTTCCCTCTCCGCCTGGCATTTTCCTCTCTACAAACACATTACAACTCAATTACAGCAACAAATACTGTCACATCCTTGCCAAACATCAGTTCAAAATGGATATTTAGGCTAAGGCTAGCGCTAGCTAACGTTAGCTAGCATTAGCTAACATGACCGAATTCTAAAAGTTGTCCTCAGCAAAACCCAAAAGCTATAATGCAACTACAAATGGAAATTCAGTCATATCCAATCATTTCCTTGCCAAAACATTTCCAACTTCATCTGTACCATGTTCTAAGACTGTTACTGCTAGCTAACGCTAACGAATGTTAGCTAACGCTAGCTAACGTTAGCTAACGCTAGCTAACATTAGCTGTTTTTAAAAGTTGTCTGATGCAGAATCCAAAAGCATGATGGACACTAACCATTATGTTAACGAGTAACAGTATTTTATTTAGTACAATTCATTCATATCGAACATTACATATTAAGCAAGCTTACCTGATCGTATTCGCCCCAAGAGTCCAGAAATGAGATGTGTCCCAGTGCAGTACGTGGTCTCCTACCCGATTATCTCCCGGTCAACCAAAAATCAATGACTTTTCAATCATATTTCCCGGTCAACTATATATCAATGCATTTTCAATCATATTTCCCGGTCAACTATATATCAATGCATTTTCAATCATATTTCCTGGTCAACTATATATCAATGCATTTTCAATCATATTTCCCGGTCAACTATAAATCGATGCATTTTCAATCATATTTCCTGGTCAACTATATTTCGATGGCTTTTCAACAACAGGTTGTTTCCCGGTCAACTCTAAATCAATGACTTTTCAACACATTGGCAATATCGCCCGGTAAACCAAATATCAATGCTTAATCAATCATAAAGATAACTACAGATCAATGTTGTTCCAATGTTGTTGCCATCAACATTAATAACGTCAGGTTTCATCGATATTGTAATGGTGATTCAACATTTATTTTGCATTGAAATTTCAATATCAACCATAATGATGATTCCGATGGAAAATCAATATTTATTCAATGTTGGGTTGCTGTCTGGGTCCGTTGCGGCCGGCTCCTCTGTAACCATGGGTCTGTAACCCAAGTTTATTTAACCCTGCCGTCCATCGCTTTATTATTAGTATATGTCAATAATGTGCACAGAATGGTCGACGGTCTTTCACCTGCACCCATCAGGAAACGGGAGAAAGCTTTGAAGTGGGACATATCAAGTTACGTGGGTGAGTAACATAAATTAAGCACATAGCATATGGCGCTAGCCTAGCTTGATGTCCGTAAACAAATAGTTTTTCTTTATATCAGTAGTTTAGCTAGCTAGATAGATTGAACGACATACTGTATGACTGACAGTATGTGTTTATTTACAACTGGTATTTAATGACCCCACTTTGTAATTTGTCCTCGTTCCGTTAACCATCTTCCTGGGGATTTGGCTAACTTCAGACATGCTAGCATACAGCCTAGCTTGATGTCCGTAAACAAATAGATTTTCTTTATAGTTTAGCTAGATTGAACAACATATGACGGACAGTATGTGTATTTTTCCTCGTTTGGTTAACCTTGTTCCTGGGGATTTAGCTAATTTCATGTTAGAGCCAATAGTAAAACCTAAACTGTAATATAACTGAAAGAACACCAGAAACTGGATTGTTTGTGTTCGTTTTTGCATCACTGTTGTGTGTTGTTCATCAGAATTTAGTCTTCATTTCTTCATATAACATTAGTTTGAAAATGATGGATTCATATCAGTCTGTATAAAACTTTGTAATGTTAAGTACAATGTTATCACTATAATAAAAACAGATCTAGAATAATTTGCTCCTTAAATAGCAGTTTTTTTAATGAATACAAAGCAAACTGAACAGAAAAAACAAGCATTTTGTTTTCTTCCAGTTGAGAATGAAGGGCTCGACCAATGCTGCATCATAGCAGCAGAGTCTTATCACCAGCCCATGAAAGCTAGAAGTCACCCTGCTGCTCCAGATCTACCTACTGTATGACTGGCTACAGACTACAACATCATCAACAGCTGCAATTAAAGTCTCTTGGGGTCATAGGGGACTCTGTTGTTCTCCATACTGCATCGTACACTATATTATTTTTCTGTTTTGTTATATTAGTAGTCTACAGACAACACTAAGTATCATTACTTAATCACAGTATATATTATTCTGGTGTACACTGTTGATGTGACTCACTGCTATTGATTATACATCACTTTAGCTTGCTACTACCTCATAACTTTGCTTTAACTGCACTTGTTTAGTTAATATATTTTCTACTAGTTGTATATACCTCCTATTTAATTCAATTATTCTATAACTTGTGTTGGAATACCTGAATTATCCCTCTTGTGAACACTAGGCTTATCTTATCTTTATTTTAGTTCATATCATAACCCTGCTCACAAACTCACCTGTACCTGGGTCATCAGTTTGCCAATATCAATGTTCCTGCTACAGTAAATCCTACAGGCAAAGTGTACTGCTTCACAGGAATATGAACCATACGCTTTTTAGGTTTTGTGTCAAATATTGTGCAGTTGGTTATGAATTACTTATTGTTTTGACAAGGTAAATTAAAGCTGTTCAACAACCTGCAAGTGTCCACTCTGGTAAATTTAATTATACTGTTTTTAGATTTAGATTACAGAAAATGAAAAACCTATTTGCCTTGATAAGGGTTTTAATTTGTTGCAAGTATGAACATGGCTTTAATAATCTTACTGCTCTGAAAAACCACAATGATTTAAGAAATATCAGTGATACTTAACATTTATTAATTGATTGTTTATGTGGGCAGACATTACAGGCACCTATTCGTGTAAGCAAAGAACACAATAGTTTGTTCTCTCTTTTATCACTTGGATTATGGAGGTGATGGTGCAGAAACGGGTGAAGTCCTTGTAGATCTCTGGCACTTTGACGACAGACAGATCCAGCAACTCTCCACTGTTGTCTTTGTATAGTGTGCTCCTATTTAAGAAAAATTCATAGACATCAACACATAAGATATTAGGTGTACATAGCTTTCTTTAACATCATTACTATCTTGCCTTACCTTCTCTTCTCTGCTTTGGATTTGTGGACATCAAAGTAATCGTCTCTCCTGGGCCTTGTTGTGCACCCTGTGAATTTAGGCAAGAAAGAAATAAGTGTATGTAACATGATTTTACAATTAAATTATTATCAGACTCGCCAACGTACTTGGTTTGTGCCACTACTGCCTGCCCTCTGCACAGCACACAGGTGAGTACAGGGGGAACCAATGGGATTTTGCGTTTGGAGTAATGTACTGACTGGAACAACACAGTTGTGTGGTTGTACAACACTGGTCCATGCGCACAGTGCAGCTCAACAGGGGTACTTCAGCCCCACCAGATGGCCTGTACTACGAAGCACGATCAACTTGTCCTGGATTTCTTTCAGTAATCCGGCTTCACCTAACCTAACAACCGCGGTCCCGCATAACCTGTACTACGACGCTGGTTATCAACTAGTTCAGTCAACTCAGGGTTTCCCAATCCAGCGGCGTGCGTGTTCACATAAAAGAGGCGGTGTTTGCGCACCACGACCAATCGCAAACATCTACCAGAGCCGCATGTTATTTCTCCATAAATATGAAGAACACAGACACGGTTTTACAGGGAAAATGCAATACAGTCGCTGCTTCCTAAAACAGGAAGGAAAGCTGGCAAAAAAAATAAATAAATAGCCGACACTGTAGATGTTTAAATCACAAAGCTTATTAATATCACTTCCCCATCAGTCAGGACCAAGATCTGACCATAATTACACTTGTGCTTTCCATAAACTGTCGTTGCTTTAGCCTATTATTTCAGCAGTGGTGGCCTAAAGGTTAGAGAAGTGAGCTTGTGACCGGGAGGTCGTCGGTTCAATCCCCAGACCAACAGGATAAAAAATCTGGGTGGGGAAAGTGAAAGAACAGCACTTGTCCCTCCCTCATTACCACCACTGAGGTGCCCTTGAGCAAGGCCCTTAACCCCAACCGCTCCAGTGGAGCTGCTCAGTGGCCAGCAGATCAGACTGTGGTTGTACTGGGCAGCTTCCAGGTATGAATGTGGAACTGTGTGAATGTGATCAGGGTGTTCCTGCAAAAGAGAGGCTGCCTCTCAGTGAACCTCCCCTGAATAAATAAAAGGTTAAAAAAAAAGAAAAAAAAAAAAAAGTTGCAACCCTGGCAGTGGTAAGCGATCGTTAGAGCAAATAAAACATATAAAAACATAACCGATGTGCGCATTGGCGACACACGGCTCAAGAAGCCGATATGTAATTCCCTCCCATTAAAATATATAGGCTATATTTCATAAAAATACCCATGTTAACGGGGTTGTTGGTCTCTAAAAAAATAAATGTAAATGTTTTAACTTTTATGAGCGCACCCCTCTCTCCCTCTCTCTCTCTGCACCGAGCTCCGCTTGATCTTCTATAAACGGTGACGCCGTTATCAATTGACTATTGATTGGTCAGTAGGCGGTGCTTTTACCCCGGTTGATCTCTGATCTCCAACTTAACCTGCTCCCGACCAGGTTAGGTGTTCAGCATGAGTTACCACGGCGATTGAACCCGATAACAACTGATCCACCTTCGTAGTACAGAAAATCCTGGGTTGAGCCTTAAGTTAGCTCGTTAACGCCAAATCCTGCTTCGTAGTATAGGCCTCTGGAAGAAGGGAAACTGAAACAAAATACTTGTTTTTTTTCTGTTCAATTTGCTTTGAATTGATTTCATAAGGGTAAAAATAAATAACTGCTATTTTAAATAGTGTTTTATTATAGGAGTGGAATTGTACTTACAACTTTCTATATATATATATATATATATATATATATATATATATATTATTGACATATACTAATAATAAAGCGATGGACGGCGGGGTTAAATAAACTTGGGTTACAGACCCATGGTTACAGAGGAGCCGGCCGCAACGGATGTTCTCACATAAAACGAACGCACCCTCAACGGAGCAGGGATCATTTAATTGGTCAACACTACAGCTGGCATTCTATTGGTTGTGGAATTTTGATAGTGTTGTAACACAGAAAAATCCAAGCGTGCAGGAGAGATCCGAGAGAAGCAGATTTGCAAGCGCGCAGAATCAGGCTGAGTGCGAGGAGAAGGTTCAAAGCTGAGAGCAGGAAATCTGTCCACAGAACAAAATATCTGAATCCGAGCACAAAGTTTGAGCACAAGCAGAGCAAATCCAAGCGCGGGCATGACCATTTGAGTGTGAGAGCAAGGTTTTGAGGGAAATTATTACAAAATCTGAACGTAATATCAGTGAGAAATGCTCTCAAATTGAAAGAATGCGCTCTTGAATAAAGATAGGAATATAACTCCATAATAGCTGATATATTGTCTAACATTACTTGTTGATATTTGCGTTGTGAGGGCAATTCGCTAGTAACGTGTAATCACTAGTAAACAGACTAGCGCTGTGGAGCCACGTGCTCAGCGATTAAAGGTGTATTACACTGTTTGCACCGTGTACAGATACGCGTGCTGTAATTGATGTGGCTCGTTTTAGTTTGTGTACTGAGTAATATGATACATTTATGTTGATTATTACTGACAGATTGATGTAACTCTTAGTATTATTTGTTATATGCTGGCGGCTATAGAATTTAGTTTGGTGAATACTGTTCATAGTAATTCAGATGCTTATTAAAGTGCATCATTATTTTGCTTATATTTCAGAACCACAACCAGTAAGTAAAGTTTATTTCTATAGCACATTTAAAAACAGCTTGCGCTAATCCAAAGTGCTGTACATAGCGCATTAGCCACAGAATGATGAAAATAAAAAATAATAAAAACACACGTACAGATCAGTGATTTAGGCTAAAAAGTACATCGAAGCACAACACTTAATTACAAACATAGCAGCATAAGACAATTAAAATGCCGGGAAGGCCAATGTAAAAAGATGAGTTTTGAGCCTGGCTTTGAATATTACAGTTGAAGGGGCATTTCTGATGTCAAGTGGCAATCGGTTCCACAGCTGAGGGCCAGCAACAGAAAAGGCTCTGTCACCTTTTTACTTAAGCCGGGACCGTGGGACATGGAGGAGGCCTTGGCTAGAGGATCTGAGGGACCTGGGGGCTACGTGAAGATGAATAATATCAGCTATGTAGCTGGGGGCCAGGGCGTGAAGAGCTTTAAAAACCATCAACAGTATTTTAAATTGTATCCTAGACTGGACTGGAAGCCAGTGCAAGGAGGCTAGGACAGGTGTAATGTGTTCATGCTTTTTTGTATTCGTGAGTAGCCTAGCTGCTGCATTTTGGACCATCTGAAGCCGAGCCACCAGAGGGAAGGGGGAGACCAAAGTAGAGAGAGTTACAATAGTCTAGGCGGGAGGTTATGAAAGCATGGATGATTTTTTCCAGATCGTTGTATGACAGAACAGACTTGAGTTTAGAAATTATTCTTAGCTGGTAAAAACTGGACTTTACAACAGAAGCTATTTGTTTCTCCAGGTTAAGATGGGAGTCTAAAATAACACCCAAGTTACGTGCATGGGTTTTAACATAGGGGGCAAGGGGACCAAGGTCAGCAGGGATGGCAGTTTTGGATTTTGAAGGACCAAAAACAATAACTTCAGTTTTGTTATCATTTAACTGAAGAAAATTGTTAGCCATCCAGATTTTAATTTCTTTCAAACAGACTAAAAGAGGCTGCATGGAGTTGCTGGATTTAAGTGGGATATACAGTTGGGAGTCATCTGCATAGAAATGGAATGAGATATTATATTTTCTGATAATGTTACCTAAAGGGAGCATATAAAGGGTGAAGAGTACTGGACCGAGAATGGATCCCTGAGGGACACCATAAGACACAGGGGCAAGGGAAGAAGAGTACTGGCCTATGGATACTGAAAAAGATCTTTGGTGGAGGTAGGAGTGAAACCAGCTTAAAGCTATACCTTTAATGCCAACCCACTGTTCAAGACGCTCTAGTAGTGTACTATGGTCTACAGTGTCAAATGCAGTGCTAAGATCCAACAAGACCAGAATGGCATTATCACCTGAGTCAAGAGTGAGCAAGAGGTCATTTGTCACCTTTAATAGGGCTGTCTCAGTGCTGTGGCGGGCTTTGAACCCAGACTGAAATGGCTCTAGGATCTCGATGGAGTTGAGGTATGGAAGCAGCTGCATTAACACCACCTTCTCCAAAATCTTTGAGATAAATGGCAGTTTAGATATAGGCCGGAAGTTATTATGACACTTTGCATCTAAGTTATGTTTCTTTAGCATAGGCTGGACAACCGCATGCTTGAAACATGTGGGAACAGTGCCGGTGGCAAGACAGGAGTTAAGAATAAATTGAATAGCTGCACCAACGACATCAAAAGCATCTTTAATAATCTGTGAGGGGATGGGATCATGTGGGGCTGTTGATGGTTTCATGTGCTTTACAATGTCCCATAGTTCAGTGTAGGACACTGCTTGGAATTGGTCAAAGGTATCTGTAGTGATGGGGGAAAATGGTGGGGTGTCAGTTACAACAGGAGTGAACTGTGTTCTGATGTGGTCAATTTTTGCAGTAAAAAACTTCAAGAACTCTTCACAGCTATTGGTGGATGCCTCAACCTCTGGAGAGACTTGGGGGTTAACTATTGAGTTTATGGTATTAAATAAAATTCTAGGGCGATGGGAAATTTAGTTATAAGGTCTGAGAAATGCTTAGCCCTGGCTTTTTTTGCTGCCGTTTGGAAATTGGCCAGGGAATTTCTGAATATTTCTAAAGAGACTAAGAGATGATCTTTTTTCCACTTACGCTCCGCTCTTCGACAAACCTGTCTGAGATGGCGGGTGGAATCATCAAGCCACTGTTGGGATTTGAAGTTGGGTCGTTTAAGTTTTAGAGGGGCCACGGAATCAAGGATAGCTGAGCAAGATGTGTTGAAGGAGGATATTAGCTCATCAAGGCCCAAGAGGTGATCATGGGCAGTGGTAACATTTCCCAAATAGCATTCAGCAAACTCATTTGCAGTGGAAGAGTTAATATGACGAGCATAGTGGCAAATAGATCTGGCTGTATACAGTGAGTTAGATAGTTTAACATTGAACATAATAGGCATATGGTCAGAGAAGGATGCATCCTCAATGCTTATGTTGTCAATGGAAAACCCATGGAATAAAATCAAATCAAGTGTGTGCCCCTGAACATGGGTCGCCTGATTTATGTGCTGGAGGAGGCCAAATGACTCCATTACATGACAAAACTCACTAACCAAGGGTTTACCTGGGCAACAGACATGAATATTAAAATCACCCAAAATCAACAGACGGTCATAGGATGTTGCATAATGAGACAGAAAATCTGAGAAATCTTTTATAACATGTTTATCTGATTTGGGAGGCCTGTAAACAAGTGTGCACACCAATGATGTAGTAGCAGATTCTACTTTTACGCATTGTACTTCAAAGGAAGAAAAGGTCTCAGCAGAGAGTGTTTGTACCTTAAACCGATTTTTAAAGATCAAAGCCACTCCTCCACCTCTTCCTGACCTCCTCGGAGTACTTCTGAATGAACAGTTTGTGGGGCAGAGTTCGCCAAAAACAGATGTCTAACCAGCACCGGAGCCAATCCATGTCTCTGTTAAAAATAGGATGTCCAGATCACGTTTGGTAAAAAAGTCGTTTAAAATCTTGTCTTGTTTGACACGGACCTACAGTTCAGTAGCGCCATTGTAGCCACAAAGTAATCCAAAGGCTGTGGAGATTGAGAGCATTGCAGTGGGCGAATGTTCAGGAAGTTCACTCCGCCGCTTCGGATGCTCAGTCTTGGTGGAGCTGCGGGGCAGTCAAGCGTCAATGACCAAGTTGGAGAGATGTAGAGATGACAGGTGTATCTCAGGTCCCATGATCGGCGAGCCAAGTAGAGGTCTCTGCTTCCTGCAATGTCTATGGAAGACCGGTGAGATAAAAGCTGTGCATGAGAGACACTCGCAAAACCCTTGATCCGCACTCGAACACCGCCGCGATTTCCTCGCTTCCTGCGCCGCGATTTCCTCGCTTCCTGTGCCGCTTCTTGCGGTGGGGAATGCAGCAGGAGAGCCGTCGAACGCAGTCCGCGGGAGAGTTGATGAACGTCGGGTGACATCTGGAGTGTGGGCCAAGGCGCCCAGTGGATTGTAGCTCTAAAGAGTTTTGGATATGTAACAGTATAGAGCGATCATAAGTCCTTATGGCATCAGTGGAGTGCCAGAGCGACAACAGTAGGAAAACAGACAGACACAACAGCACTCGAGCAGGTAGGAGCTGACGGCAAGCCGACAAACACACTGGTGTCATCTTGCTTCCTCCTCCATCTCAAGTCATAAATAAATCTTCCTGGATCCCAAGTCAGACATCTCTGGTTTTAGTTCTTACCGGACACCCTACAGCGGGCCAGTATTCCAGTAGCCAGTTTGCAGTAGTTTTTTTCAATGAGAGAACTAATCAAAACGTGAAGAGGACAATACATTAATCAGCACCAGGATGATGGGACGTCCACCTGCAGGCCATAGTTTATGGAATTAACACTGCAAAACATGTTATTATTCAAAATGATTAGATAACATATATCACATCACATACATGTTTTAAGACTTTTATTTTGTGGTTCAATGCAATCTAATAAAACCTTTTGTTTAAAATTAGAGATCCACCAAGTACAGCCCGTACTTTTTAATGTATAACAGGCACCCCCGTCTACCACAGGCATTAAAGGTCCCATGACATGGTGCTCTTTGGATGCTTTTATATAGACCTTAGTGGTCCCCTAATACTGTATCTGAAGTCTCTTTCCCGAAATTCAGCTTTGGTGCAGAACTACAGCCACTAGAGCCAGTCCCACAATGAGCTTTCCTTAGGATGTGCCATTTCTGTGTCTGAAGCTATTGAGGAGGAGAGAGGGGGGGGCAAGGTGGAGGGTGGGGGTGTGGCCTTGACCAACTGCCACTTTGCTCGTTTGAAAGCCATGATGTCTCTCTCTCTTTCTCTCTCTCTCTCTCTCATGGGTGGGCCAAATTCTCTGGGCGGGCAAAGCAGAGAAAGGGGAGGTAACCTTGCTTGTTATGACCTCATAACAAGCAGATTCCAAAACGGCTCATCTGAGCTTTCCTTTTCTCAAAGGCAGAGCAGGATACCCAGGGCTCGGTTTACACCTATCACCATTTCTAGCCACTGGGGGACCATAGACAGGCTGGGGGAACTTATATTAATGTTAAAAAACCTCATAAAGTGAAATTTTCATGCCATGGAACCTTTAAATGCCTGTGAGACAGACTCCGCCTTAGAATTGGCAGACCCAGAGGAGGAGCTGGAGCAAAAACTATGTGGAGTCAAGGCCCTCAATGAAAAGGTTTGTTCAGAGTTGTGTGGATGGCATGTTCAATGTGAATAAGAATGTTCACATTATAATTTATACATTTTGAGGCCAAGAAAGGGAAAGGGGTGCGCCAGTGTTCAGTCAAGGCAGGGGATGAGGTCCTAATTGGGGAGCCCAAAAAGACCAAGGGCCATTCACCCTCACATCCCTGACAGAGAAGGGTGTGGCAAGTGTGGCTGTGTCAGGGAAAGTCCTAAAAGTAAATGTTTCGCGGCTGAGGCCCTACTTTTGACCACAAGGTATTGTAATAATCCTACTACGTGGCATAGCATTTGAAATATAAACATGACAATTGACAATGACTATTAGTATTTACTTTCCCATTGTGTAGACCATAGCTGTGAACCAGAGGGCAGCCAAGAGGATTCAGAGGACATTAGACTGGTGGACCACCAGTATGCAAAAAAAGGTCCACTGTGGTCCAAGAGGGCAGAGGACATTAGACTGGTGGACCACCTGCATGCCAATAAAGGTCCACTGTGGTCCAAGAGTCTCGGTCCACAGCAAGATCAACTGGTGAGTGCCAAACTAAACTGGATAGTTGACATGCATAGCTTGTGGGTGTGCTTCAAATAATAAATGCATGATTGCTCATTCATAATTTTTTTTTTTTTTATTTCTAGCTGACCTATGTGCAGAGCACGTCCAGCAAAAGAAATTGTTGTTCTGGATGGCCCAATGTGTCTTCGAAGGGAGGACTTTTGGAGCTTGATGCTGGATGAAGAGGTGGAGAGCAATGTAAGTGGATATTGCTGTGAAGAGTTTGGATGGTTCTAATGCCTTTATTGCAATTATGCAAAACATTCTGTGCTTTCAGATTTGGAATGCGTGCTTTATGCTGGTAGAGGAGGCAGCCAAGAGACATGTATGTATTTGTATTTTCTTCGATGACTTACACTTATAAATTTGCGTTGTATGAAATACTGGCATACAATATTATTCAGGGATTGGATGTCCACATTGCTGACGGCTGACCTGTATACAATCCCTACATGGAAGCATAGTGAAGCCAGTTTGCCAGTAAGTTGCATAATGTGTTGACATAAGTCCAGCAGATACACCTCTTTAAGTGAAGATATGTCCATGGAGATCTGAACATTGTGTTTTTTTTTATAGGAAAATGTGGAATCAAAAGACATTATCATTTGCCAGCATGGAGTAGGGAGTCAAAAACAGCAAGCCACTACATACTTTGTGTACAGTAAAAAAATTTTTTTGTGTTTCCTTTATTATTTAAACCAGTCGGTGCCCCTATAGCTGGCATTTATGGCATATGTGCTTCACAGGTGTTATTAGTTGCTAAGAAGGAGGCTATTTTTCTGGACTCATTACGTCCAAATGGGTTTGGAGATGAGGAGTACCGAAACATATTCAGGTTTGAAACTCATACGCAGAGGATATTAGCAAGGTTTGACCTGTGATCGTCTAAGGCTCACACAGAGAACAGACAGGGCATGTAGTTCCATGCTACTATGGGAATTAAAGTTAACACCTGCCTGGGATGGGTGCCTTTTATACAGTTCTTTCATCCAGTTAAGCCTGAACAGCACTCTGAAAATCATCATTCTGATGACACTGTGTAACAGCCTTAAAAAATACAGATCAAACCGAGTGAAATGGACTGATATCTTGTTTAGGCAAAGCCTCGCTCTATGGCTTCAGGTTTTAAATCTTGCATAATTTGTTTTCCAGACAACTTGCAGAAGCAGCTGCTAATGGTCCGTGGGTGGAGGATTTTGATGTAACTTTACTTACTATGTAATATTTCAGCATTTCATCACTGTAATGGTTGTCAACACTACATCTGAGTAACTGTGTATTACTTTCCAGCCATTTCCAGTTCAATCAGATGGACAGAGCTGTGGGATCTTCATGCTAATGGTAAGCTTATACAATTTCCACACAATTTTTCCCATTTGTCCTACATCTCTGTAATCAGTATTTTTCTCTTTAACAGTACACCCTCTGTATCTGTACTGGTGCCCAGTTTCACTTTTTGTACAGAGCGACATACCATCCATTTGCAAGTGGTGGTGTCTCCAGATATTGGAGAAATTCACAATCACAAGGTAGGACACATTTCATTCAGTAAAACATCGGTCTTTTTTACGATTATGCTATATTAAAAGTACCATACTCTGACTTTTGAAAAGGCATGGCCAGCACTTCGGACAACGCTTTTCCTTCTGGACAGAGGAGGCAAAACACATGATGGCAAGCAACCTACCACCTATTTATAGGATTCCTTGACCCCACAAAGTCGAGGTATGGCCAAACTAACCAGACAACCATTTTCATGTTTGCATCCTATATTTTCTTTGTGCATGTAATAGTTATGTAATGAGTTAGCAGATGCGTTTGTCCAAAGTGACTTATAAATAAAAACAATACAAAAGTTAAAAAGTAACAGTAAACAGTTTTAAAATGCTGCTTAGACTACATTAAGAAAAATAGCAGTAATGAACAACAATGTAATATCAATGATCAATAGCCTAATGAAAATACCATAATATACAAACCATAACTCACAAGAACTACTTAATTAATTTATGCTGAAAATATGTCTTTAAGGTCCCTTTTGAAAGAACCAAAACTCACAGGAAAGGACAGCACTACTCAACTCATTTCAACAAGGAACCACTGAGAAAATGTCTTGAATTTATAATAAATACCATGTTGGTGATGTTCCTCATGTATGGAAATGGCATAAACATCTTATGTTATAGAGTAGTCTTTGTAAATAACCCAGTGCATGTTTAGCTCTACAGAAAAAATAACCTTGTTGAACAGTTATTTTTTATTATGTATTTTACCTGGTTTAAGCCCAAGTGCCTTACTTCCTGTTCTAAATAGAGGGGCTTTTATTTTGAAAGTCACTCGCTGACAACTAGTTTTTTCTGCTACATGCGACGGTAAAGAGGAAAACAGTAACATGCCTATACGGTGAAAGATTTAATGTTTTAGCACCCTTTCGAAGAGGCACAAGGTTAGTATTTATCATAATGCTGTAACATTAAGATGTTGGTGAAGTTGTTTTGAACGATTGTAGCTGTTGCTAGCTTTCTGTGTAATGAGCTAATACTAAACTATGCGAATGCTCTGAAACAATATGGTAAGGTAGCTAATGCATTTGTTGTTTTATTGTTTCCTTTTAACCAGCTCTTACGTTGGTTTTGGGATTTCCAATAAATCTAAAATCATCAGTTCAAGTGTCAGACCATCTTTCGGAGGGTATGCTACAGTCTTAACAGTGGCGGTTTCTCTAGGAGGCCAAAGGAAGCCTGGCCTCCCCATGAAAATATAAAACATAATTTAAAATATAAAATAAATCTTATTTTTTTAAATAAAATTAAAAAAAAATTAAAAAATTTTTTTTACTAATAAATGTTATAATTTAAAATATATTTGAATATTTTAAATTATGTTTTATATTTTTAATCGTAGGAATTATAAATTTCCCTAATCACAACATTCCATTATCATTTTCTTCTATAGCTGGTAGAGCGAAACAGCGCCCCTCTGCACTGTGTGTGGTGCTGTCCTGTCTGTGCTCTGTCTAGTGACCAAAACGCTCAAAGGAGGCCAGTTTTCCTGGCCTCCCTTAGAGAAAAAAATTTATATTTTCAGCCAATCAGATTGAAGCTAGGTTTGACCGAGCTCGACATTGAATGGTCATTTTATCATAAATAAAAAAACCAGGGAAGCCAGGTTGAACCTGGCTTCTCACCAATCACATGCCTCAGACAGATGCGTAACTATGGTAACAGTACGCTACTACGCAGCGGTGCCGACTGGCGTCCGTAAGCTGAGCTAACAGTCAGTTAACAGCAAGTTTACACAATGGATGGTGATCTGGAGTTTATTGTTAAAAATGACTTCACTATAACTTGCTTTTGAGCTACAACTGAAGCGAGCGAGGCACGCCGTGCACCTCTGACGCTCATTCATGAGTGGTGAAGATAGTTGTGGAAACTTTCCCGGCTGGTCAACAGTACAGAAGTTAGCTAGCTAGCTAGCCATGGCACAAAAGCGCATTTTGGATTTCTTTATGGATTAACCACAAGCTAAAAAGCGTAAAGGACCGGAGGCAGAAAACTGTAACTGAATGAAGTAGCGACCCTGCTAGCAACAGACGACGAGGGAGCTAATCTCGTAAACCAAGCTAGCAGCACCAGGGTAGCCGCAGAGGGAACATCAACATCAACTCAGTGCTGCCTCGGCTCACACTTTTCCTGCTAGACGTTTTGGAGATGAGGATTTCTTTTTAGTGTTATGACTGCAACACAAGGTAATAATGCTGGTTTATTATTATGCTGCCGCCGTGCATTAAATTGGCATGATTTATCAACTGTTCAGTACCAACTGGAAGTTCATACGAATTATTGGAGATAATTGTGTTTTTGTTACACTTGTGTAAAGCCTACTTAGCCTACATATTGGAAAACCAGAATGAGGTCACACCGATTTTTAATTATCCTACCGTATTGTTATAAAATTATTAGGCCCAGCTTAACACGCAGGCCTAATATCTTTATGCCTTTAATTTGCTATTGCTGTGCTACAAAAACTTAAGGATGCATTTCTCTATTTCAGTGTTTATGTCAGGACTGACTGGCTTCACTTTGATTTAATATAATTCAGTGACGTGTTTTATACCCTTGTGTTTTGTGGCTCAGTGTTTGAGCTTGTAGGCATATTCTGTACCATTGTGGTAGCTTTGTGCCGATATCCTGCGTTACCCGTGCCTGGTCTGTTCTGTCTTGGATTTTGGACTTTATTCTTGTTTTAGTTTTTTCGCTTGTGGAGCGTCCGTGTGTACCTGTGTTCCAGTTTTATTACCAAAGTCTTAGTACTGTTTTGACACCACGAAGTGCCTTTGTTTTAATAAATAGAGATATTTTGTCTTCATCTTGACAGTATGGGTATGAAATAAATGTGTCTTGGTTGAATAGCGATAACGGTCTATTATTTCCCGGTGTTTCGGGATCAGTAGCCACGGCAGACTAATTACCGCTACGTAAATAAAAAGGGAATGATGTGAGCGGTTTCTTGGTTTCTTTGACGTTAGACTTGAACGAGATGCTGAAGCCATAACCGCTGTGGTGATGCGTGCACTTGCCAACTACAATCCTGAAACAAAGCTCATTTGTCAGACATACGATGGAGCAAGTATACATACTAAGCTCACTGGCTTCCTCGGTCAAATTTGCCACGCACCGCCACTGAGTCTTAACTTAAGGTATTTTACTTTATCAAAGGAGGAGCAGGTAGAAGTGGAGGAGCTACCATTGTCAAAGACATTTATACGGCAGAGTACATCGTCAGGAACAACCCTGGCCTGTTTAAGGGATGGGTGCACGAGCCGTCATTCGTGTGGCTGAATCATGATTACCAACTTAATTGTTGGAGAGTGTTGATGGACACAATGGAGTGTGATGCCAAATCTCCCAGCTCCCCACAGCAGCAACAGCAAGTACCAGGCCACCCAGCCGCAGCAACAACAGCAGGCGCAGCAGCAGGACACTCAGGCCATGCTTGGGTCCCCGGCAGGAATGCAGGCAATGGTAGCTATGGCAAACCAGGTGCCGAATACGCTCCCCAGCCCCGTCCACCTTCGCAGCAGCCCCCACAGTCCAGTCCCTCCCCGAGAATACAGCCCCAGCCTTCACCTCAACACGGTGCCCTCCACTTCAGCTCTCCCCACCCCAGCCTTGGAGGCCCAATGTCAGGCTCCATGGAGCAGGGACACATGGGAACACTGGAGCTGAGTGCCATACTCCCACAACTTAACACACCAAACAGAGGGGGGTTGAGTAATGACATGGTTATGGTGGGTGACACGACTGGAGACACGCTGGAGAAATTTTTTGAAGGATTGTAGGAGGATTTTGGGACAGAGAAAGGCCTTGTTCTGTTTTCAACTTTTTGTACTTGCTAATGTAAAAAGCTAAAAGAAATACTAAAAGAATTGTCATAAGGCCTACAGAACTTTCCTTAAACCAAGAGACTACCCAACAAACATTTTTTTAAGACTGAGATTTTATTTTGATACTAATAACTGTGTTTTTTGTGAAAAAGAAATTGAGAATTCAGAACATTTTTTTTTTTCTGTGTGAGTCAGTGCAATCCTTCTGGAGAGATCTGCAGAGCTGATTCCAGACCAGGGAAATTGAGATACCACCTCTCACAGTGAAGAATATAAAGGTTGGTGTTATATAAGAAGGTAGATTTTCTTCTCAACAACTTGGTGCTGCTAGGAAAACATTTTATACACAAATGTAGATATTTTAAGACCAAACCCTCCCTGATCCATTGGAAGAATGAGTTCAATCTTTTGTGCAAGTCATTGAAACGGGTTGAAGATTAAAAAAAAAGCCCTTGAATTGATTTATTTGAAACTCTTAATTTAATTTGAGATAGCCCCTTATTTTTTTATTTATTTTCTTTTATATCATTCTTTATGTTGTTGTGTAAGGTATAAGCTCCTAGGTTTTGTTTATATGCTCGACCTGAGGCAATAGTTCTGTTTTTGAGATGGATTTGTGATTGTGCCTTGTTTGTTTGTATAACTGTATTCTGAAAGATGAGCAATAAAAAAAATAAAAAAAGTGATGCCTGGCTGTCAAGTGTTCCAACCATAGGTTGCAACCATAGACAGTATATAAGTGTGGACCAACAGATCCCGTTGCTCTGGACGGAGACCAGTGAAGTCTATTAGAAGCACTTTTCCGGTGAGAGCGTTACTGCGCAGCCTCCAACTGAGAGAGACAACGTAAATGTGACGTGAGCAACCTGTCTGAAAGTTGGAAGTCTTCTGGTAGCTGTGCCAAAAGAAATTTCAATGTTTTGAGTACAATATTGGTACATTTCAATATTGATTGATCCCGCTTAACATGCTACGTCGACAAGAAAAAGTTAGCTCATCCTAATGTTCGGTGGGGAAAGTTAACGTTATAAGGTTAAAACATCGTTCAACACATTCATGGAGTTATTTTAAGTATAATTGTTTTGATCAAGGTAAAATTAACGTTAAACAGCACTGGGCTAACCCACGATTATGTGTTTAGATAGAAGACAAATCTAATGCTAATTTAGCCAGCTATTCCACTCTAACCCCCCCCAACCATTTCCTGGTTCTCCCTCTCCATAAACAACATGAAATCAAGGAGAGGGTTAACTTTTCCTGCTAAAGACCTCCCACCTTGGTCAGAAAACACAGGGGAGACACTTTGTTTCTCTCACTATGACTCTAGAGGGTACTACTCTCCGAAGCTAATCACCGTCACTCTCTCTCTACAGTTTTACAGTTACATTTGACCCACAAATGGTGACTGTCTTGTGGACAACTGACAGCCATCCTATTGATGTGGGCGTATCCTCTGCCGGTATCTCTGGAGCTGAGCATAGGCAGTATATAAGAAGGTGCTGAGCCGCGGCGCCGGAGATGCTCGGCGACCAGCCCCAGGAAGCAAGTCTCAAGGCAGTTTTGTGTAATGTTACAACAAGCCATTATTCCCCCGGTGCTTAAAACATCCAAAAAGTGACACTGACTTGAAATATATTGTCATATTGTGGTTTTAGCTGGTGTTAGCTTGCTTGCTCGCTAACTGGTCAGCTAGCCAGCTAACGTTAGCTACCAATACAAATCGAATCAAGATAACGTAATTATGTGAGGGAAACTGCAGCTATTTTATCATGACATGAAAACGTTACTAAATGTAACATGGATCAAAAATGTAATGGATAAACCTATCCGTGAACAGATATCTTTTAATCAGCAATTGTGTTAAACTACAACTCCTATAATGCAGGACTACAGGACGTCATCAAAAGACTGTGTTTACATCCATTGTTTTGTTTGAGAGACCCCTTGCACAGAAAATTACATATTGTACATTTAAGTAGACTATTGTACTTTATTAAATGTACGTAGTTACATTGCACCATTGCACCACTAAAACTTTTTTTGTAAACGTGCTAAAATATCTGGTCCAGCCTCTACTTATATTTGTCTCTAGGACAGAAATAAGTGGGCTAACTAGTTTTAAAAAAAAAATTTTAACTATTGAATCAGTGTCAAATCCCTGTTTTATCACTTTCAAAGCCCTGCTGATCTAATTTAATTCCCTAACTCTGTTTGCTAATCTTAATTTTAGCATCTTTAATCTGTGTAGGTTTAACTCAACCAGTTTAGAGGAGATTAAGTTGAAGAATATGCACACAATTGTAAAAAAAAAATGTGCATGTATCAACAGTAAGACTCCAGACCAGGGGTCACCAACACGGTGCCCGCGGGCACCAGGTAGCCCCCAAGGACCACATGAGTAGCCCTCAGACCTGTTCTAAAAATGAAAATTGAATATTGATATTATCTGTTTCCCACCTTGTTAAGTCATTGTTGATAATTATTGTGGGAAATCATTAACATGATCAGTGTCTTCACATAGATGAGCATCATTAATCATTAATAACCATATATAACTAAAGGCAAACTGAGCAAATTTGTTATTTCAGAAGAGTGTATCAAACTGGTAGCCCTTCGTATGACTCAATACCCATGAAGTAGCTCTCAGTTTCAAAAAGGTTGGTGACCCCTGCTCTAAATCAACCTTTTAAGTATTACCACTTTAAAACTCACTACAAACAGGTCATTTGTGTCCTCGGTGTGTATTTTGTCGCCTGCTGCTGCCGGTGGCCGGTACTGCACTCTTTGTCTGGCCCGCCTTCCTCCCTTCACTTCCTGGTGTTTTCAAACTGGATGTCACAAGCGGCTGCCGAGCGGTTTGTTAAACCGGGTCCAAAGTTGTCGAGACACGGTGAGGAGGATGAACTCAAAGACGAGGATACTGCAGCTGTGTGAAGTGTGTACGCTGTGTGAACCTCGTGTGACAAAATGATAAAGAGACGCTATGCTTTCAGCGGCTAACGGAACGCTGCTGTAACACAGGGACGGGCTAGCTGCTCCGCTAGCTGCTGCTGCTGCTAGCCACTTAGCATTGTCAGTTAGCACCGAGTGTCAGTTTTAAACGAGTCAAGTTGTGACTTCAATACGACTCAAGAGGACTCTTTGTGAGGGTCCAGAAGAGGACAATATGGAGAACAAGGACAAAGTACAGATGAGGAACCACCCTCGCAGGTAACGTTATGCTGGCTAATAATGAAAACACATCGATATGACATAAATCATTGATTGTATCGGTCTGGTCTGACGTTAGCTAGTGGTGACATAGATGGAAAAGTAGTAACTTATCCAGGTAACGTTAGCTTGTGAGTAATTTAGATAACATTATATAACCGACTCATGTATTGGCCCTTCGAAGGTATTTTAAAAGTAATGGGCGGTCTATAATATGTCAGATATAACACTTATTAATAAAACCAAGTCATTTTGAGGCAGCAACCTTTAAAACTCAAGCTAGGAGCTGTAAAAGTGCATTTTATGTGTTGTATTGCCCCCTTTTAAAAAATCTATTTCAACTGGTAAAAAAAATACTGAATGAGGTTTAATCTCTCAGATATAAGCATGAATGAAATCAAGTAATTTTGTGGCAAAAACAACCTTTAAGTGGCCAGGTAGAAGCTGCAATCACTTTTAGGCAAGTGGAAAACATGACTGCATTGGCCTAGGGCACAGGCAATCACTATTTGGCAGACAATCACTTTTCTTGGCATGACACCTGTCAATCAGAAATAAATTTAAACGTTAAAAACAGGCTTACGGTAAATCATTTCGAGTGGACTTCGTTTGGAGTCTTTCTGTTGTGTGAATTAAAGGTTTTGTTTCAAAAATACATCTTAATCATTATTTGATTTTAAATCTGCAAAGTAACTGTAAAACAAATGTAGAGGAGTAAAAAGTGCAATATTTGCCTCCAAAATGTAGTGAAGTATAAAGCACCATAAAATAGACATACTCAAACTAAAGTACCAGTACCTCATAATTGTACTGAAGTGAAGTTGAGTAAATGTACTTAGTTACATTGCACCACTTTTGTGTGGCTTCTGAAGCTAAGGTTCGGGCCATAAAATCTATCTTTGCTAAAATATCTGGTCTGTCCTCTACTTGTGTTCATCTATTGGACAGAAATAGGTATAACTAGATTAAACCCCCTCTTATTGAGTCAGTATGTGTTGTGTTTTATCACTGTGAAGCCATGCTGATCCAATTGAATGCCCTAACTCTATTTGCCAATCTTCAATATTGAGCTGCTTTAATCTCTGTATTGAGCTGCTTTAATCTCTGTAGGTTCAACAAAACCGCATGCGAGCAGATTGAGGTGAAGTAATTCATGTTGGTCCGTGTTTGTGTTGGGTTTAACTTTGCAGCCTCTGGGTTTGACAGAAAACCCTTGGCTTGTCAGGTGGTGTCGGGTCATTGCGACAGCCGCAGTGTAGAGAGGCATCAGAGACCACAGTGTGTTTTGTGGTAGAAAAATTAGGTCACTGGAAAGTGTTCAAGAGAAGGCAGCTTTATTTCTATAGCACATTTCAGCAACAAGGCAATTCAAAGGGCTTTACATAAAACATTAAAGAGCAGTTAAGATGTGTTAAAGATAATATAAAACAGCTCAAATAGAATAAGACAGGTATAGAATACAAGAATAAAAGGTTTAATAACTTTAAAGTTATTAGGTTTTTATTTTAAAGGCAGAGTCAAAACAGATACGTCTTCCTCAAGAAGGCCGTGTTGTGCCGCTACGCATGGGTTGCTGCCCATCTATTTTTGATGTACTAAGATTTCTAGATGAAATAGCCATTTAAATAAAGGCTTTAAAAAATGCTAGAAGAGTGCCTTGGACCTCTTTTTTCTCTTTTTTTTTCTCTTATGAGAAAAGTCTTCAGCCTTGATTTAAAAGAACTGAGAGTTGCAGCGGACCAGCAGTTTTTCTGGGAATTTTGTTCCAGATATGCTTGGATGATAAAAACTGAACGCTGCTTCTTTTTAATGTCATGTTCTGACTCTGGAGACAGAAAGCAGACAGACGATCTGAGAGGTCTGGGTGGTTCATGGTGTAGCAGCAGATCAGAAATAAACCAGTTCAGTACTTTCTGAACTAACAGTAATGTTCTGAAATCAATTCTTTGACAGGCGGGAACCCCTCGCCTCTATACCAAAGTTCAGATACTTTGGTTTAAAATCAACAAACGGCTGAATTGATTCAGATGTAGTGTAGCTAATGTCCCAATGTGCATTGAGTGGGTCTGTTGGTGTGTGACTCAGTTAGCTGTCATGTCTGTGCACCACCGCTCCCTCTATTTATTATCATATATAGTCAACTGAGCAAGCAACAACACTAATTTGGATGTCTAATGCAGGAGGAGAAGGGAATATTAGGGCTGCCCCCTCTGAGTCCATTAGTTGTCAGTAACGCCAACGTTTGGTCTGAGACAGCTAAGATTTCTTTAGTCATTAGTCATGTTTTATGACTTTTCATGAATGACTTATTTCAAACTTAAGAGCATATCTCTGGTAAGCAGAAGATTTAAAGTGGTGCTTTTTTCATTCATTTTTGGAGAAACTCAGTCCTAGTATGAGTACAGTATATTGACCTCAAAATCCTGTCGGGGGTTTGTATAAATGTGTCAATTCTTGAGGGTTTTCCACCAAAAATCCTAATAATGACGTTTAGCGCTGAAGCGGCTCAAGCCCAAACACCAAAACATTTTGCTGATTGTGGCTTTTCAGATGTGAAGGTTTGCTGCTTTTGCCGATTAGACAAAAGAAGCTGTTCGTTGATGAAAAGGATCAATTAGGGTTTCCCTCAGCAGTGATGGTATTTATAAGATTTTCACACAAAAAATTGTCCATTTTGTTTTAAGATGATGAAACTTTAACACACAGACTTGAGAGTTCAGGTAGGAAATACCCAACAACGTGTCACAAATCCATATACAAATCATTAAAAAAAGAACGTGGAACAAAGACTTACTTGAACTTGTCCTCAACTACACAGTTTACTATCTCATAAAGCCTTAAAGCAATGTGACAAGAAAGTCAATAAAAGACGTGCACTTTCAGTTTAAAAGCTCAGTTTGGTCGTTGTGTGATTGACAAGAAGGAAGTGAGGAGTTCCTATTCTGTCCATTTATCAGGAGGATGTCGGTAAAACACACTGCGTCTCCTGTTAATCATGTTCACTCACTCATCCAGTGTTTCCTCATTAAGCCGACGTGGAGTTTTTAGATAATTTAAGCCCCTATTAAAGGCAGGTTTTTTTGAAAAACTGAATTATTTTGTTTTATTACATTTTCGACTGGATCAAAATTGACTTGGGTTGTGTACTGAAGCAGCACATCTAAACTGTTTCACAAAAGGTTAATTCACCAAAAAAAATATTTACAATTGAATCCCTAAAGCTCCATCTACACCACTACGTTTTGGTTTGAAAACGAATATCTTTGGCTACGTTTACTCAACGCGTTCATACTACTCCGCCTTTTCCGAGCCCATAAAACTGAGACATTTGGGGTTGCTTTGTAGTCTAGACGGACACAAACGGAGACTTTTGTTAACGACGACGCACGTCGGCCACTCTTATCGGTTAGGTAGGTTTACAGACCTTTCAGTACACCGTTCCACATCATCGTCGGCCCAGGTCCCCAGGGGATTTGAAAGACAACCGTTTATCCCGCCCCTCGGATTGAGCCCTGCCAATGGTGAGTTCCCAGACCCGACATCTTGATGCGGGTCTGGCTTGTCAGGCTAGATTCATGTATCTTGACAGGAGAATATTTGAAACGTTGCTATTGGATGTACAAGTCAGATCAGTCAAAATGTCACCGGAGTAACACAGAAGTCCTCGAAAAAGAGAGCACAGAGAGAAAAAAAAAAACTTGGGACATTTTAAATTTAGTAATGTAAACATTTGGTGCGTCCAGTAGTTTCAGCCGCAGCAGATACACACATGCATTCAGTGAAGATCACAGAGTCCACTTGAAATGCAGATTATGGGCTGTTGCTATGGTAGATTAGCATTTCAGTGCTCTGCTCTCTGTTTCTTCTGTGGTTTGTGGCTTGAAGTCGACGCAGCTTGGCATGTGGCTGCGCTGGCAAGCGTTTCAAATCTGCCCTGAGGTTTTAATGAACCGACGTATGACACGCCAGCTCTGTTATCAGCCGACCACTTGACAGACTAAAATGATTGGTTGCCCTTTTATGACACTTTTGGAAAGATGTTGCATTTATTTAACTTAAAAACAGTTCAACAGTTAAACAGATCTGTGAAATTTCCCATAATACTTATCCTGTTGCACCTGTTATTTCCCCCCCAATTCACAACTCAAGACAAAATAAGAGTTTAATCGCAAAACGTAATGTCCAAAATAAGTTTTTCTCAGTCATTTTTATTTTTTTTAATCGTCAGGAGCCGAAATTGAACTTGAAATCAATGGAACAGGCGGCAGAAAGCGGTTTTGCCACCTATCACGTTTTGGCAGCTTTAGATTAGATTAAACGTTGAACGAAAGCGCCAAAAGTCGTTGTGATACGGGCTTCTGAACAGAAATCGTACAATGTGAGAGCGGAGCAGCAGTTTGTTGTTGGGTCTTACTTTTCTCCTTCTGTAGTCATCCTAAGAATGTCCTGTCACAAGCTGGAACGTGTTTGGATCTATTTTTGTTTGTATTTGGGATTATTTTTATCTTCTGTCTTGTCTTTATCAAACATCTGGAGGCGTTTTGTAGTTCTGCTCACGCTCCAGGAGAGAGCAACGGTGGACGGCTCCACCCAAAAGGAGGAAGACTTAAACATTAAGACTTATTTGTTTGCACATCCGTGACTGTACACATGCAGACTCTTTTACAGCCAGAATAGCTGGTGATGATACTGACTGTTTAATTCCTATATTACCGCCTAAAATGTTGTCATTTCCTGTAAAGCTTTTTTTTACTGCTTAACTTGTATGTTTCTACATAGTGCTGGCTGAAAATAGAAACAAAGTGAATGATTTGCTTTTTTAAGTTACTGCTTAGACCGTGAACTGTCTGTACACTGAGTTCATGAATATTGATGTATTTTGCATAAAAAAGGGGCATTCAAAGTATTAACAACGCTCGCTCTCAGATACGCAGACAGGGGAAGGTAACAACGAGAGGCGTTGAAAAAGAAGTGAAACTCTGGAACAGTCGTTTTAGCTGATTAATTGACAATTCATTTAGGCCAATTTTAAGGCAAACTCTCACCTGTGAGGATTTGCTGCTAGAGTTAGTACTCTAGTTGCAAAGATTAATGGAATAGTTGTCAACTAATAAATTAATCTTCAGCTATTTTGATAATCAGTTTGAGTCATTTTTTTTTCTAAGGGAAAAATGGAGGGGAAAGGAGAAATCCTCTGACTCCTGCTTGTTAAATGGGAATATTTTCTAGTTTGACATTGTCTGTTTCTGTCATTCCAGACAGTTGAAGAAGCTGAGCGAGGACAGCCTCACCAAGCAGCCGGAGGAAGTCTTCGACGTCCTGGAGAAGCTGGGCGAAGGGTGAGTCATTTCAGGCGACGGCCTGCTTGTACACATTTCCATCAGTTTGTCTGTAGATCCAGTGCTCAGCATAAGTGAATACACCCATGCTAATGTTGACTGAAAAGATAAATTAAAAAAAAATCCTCTTTTGGAAATTGATCTCAATGCCTTAATTAAAACATAAGTGATAAGTGAGTACACCCCTATGTTAAATTCCCATAGAGGCAGGCAGATTTTTATTATTAAAGGCCAGTTATTTCATGGATCCAGTATTCATCCTGATAAAGTCCCCTTGGCCTTTGGCATTAAAATAACCCCCCATCATCACATAGCCTTCACCATACCTAGAGATTGGCATGGTTTTATTTCAGTTAGCCTAATAGCTGGTTTGATTTGCATTGAGAGATGATTTTATGGAAAGTACCCCATGCCAATCTCTAGGTGGTGAAGGGTATGTGATGATGGGGGTTATTTTAATTCCAAAGGCCAAGGGAACTTTATCAGGATGCATAGTATCCTGGATCCATGAAATAACTGGCCTTTAAAACATACCTATGCCCGCTGTATTTTAAAGAAGAGCATTTATTTATTATGATACATTATTCATTCTCAAAGAAAATTGGTGTCCTTAAAGGTTGGATTTCCAGAAGATGATTTTCTTTTTTTATTCCTCTTTTTAGTCAACTTTAGCATGGGTGTATTCACTTACGCTGAGAACTGTAAGTGGGATCTCTTTCTCCCTCTGTCTTGTTTCTTCTCTCTCTTTGTTTGCCCTACAGCTCCTCCCTTCTTTGTTGCTCATCAACATAAACATTGCCGCTTCATATCCTGTTTCTCAACACACTTCCTGTTCAGAGCGACTGATTGACTGGGTGTGGGTGTGTGTCACGGCTGATGCTGTCATTTTTCAACAACTGGTAGCACTATTGACCCTCCAGTGGATGTAACTCATACTCTGTGTGTATGTGGTTTTCTTTGTGTAGCATAAGCCAATCATCAGCCAGTCTGAGGCTTAACATTCACACCAGTTGTTTAAAGTTGTTCGACTAGAATCCTTTTAGTTTCATTTGGGAGGGTGAGAACAAACTCAAAAGGCGTGAGAGAATAGTCCAGAGAAGCTGCAGGTGACGATGACAAGATGTTGGCAACTGATAGACGGTAGTTCCTCATGCTTAAAATGCCTCGCATAACATGCAGGAGTGCAGCAAAACAAACGGAGGACAAACCTCAGCGTTGACTGGTTTAGTTTTAGTTTAGTTGTAAAACGATATAGGACAACTATTTCTGGAAAACTAGTTTTTCAAGATACCAAAACACTTGCAGACGAGTCCTGCCGGGAGGAAGTCCTCATCCTTGAAGTCTTTTCTCTTGTAAAAATGACCCATGAAATACTTCCATTACAGCAGAATGTAAAACCCACATTTTTGTAGCTCGTCTAGTCAGGATTTTCTCTGGCTGTTTTTTTAGGGATGCATGGACCGAGTACTGATATCGCTGGAACGGCTATCACAGGACAGAATATGTAACATTTACCAGTTGCGAAAGCCTTGGTGTGTAGTGTAAGGGTCGGTGATTGATTGGGGCGGCTTTTAACTTGAAATTGTAGACGATGCAGAATTCATCGAATTGCGAGTCTCGGGGTCTGAAATTAACACTTGTCAAGCGCCAAACGCGGGTAACTTTTCTCTTTTGGCGAGTAAATCTCAGAGGTGGCGGGCGAATGTTTGTATCAAAGTACATCTGTTTTTCAGTCTTCTTTCTTCTGTTCCTCTGCTGACGTCGGAGCATCACGGCTGCGGGCTGTCACACAAACCTACACTGACATAAACACACACACAGTCACACCGTCACACCATCACACCAGCCACCACATCACCTCTGTTTACTGATAGCTACAGTTGTGCTCATAAGTTTATGAACCCATGCTAAAGTTGACTAAAAAGAGGAATTGAAAAAAAATCTTCTTTTGGAAATTGATCTATATGCCTTAATTAAAGAAATTAGGAAAAAATCCAACTTTTAAGGACACCAATTTTCTTTGTGAATGAATAATGTATCGTAAATAAATAAATGTTCTTCCTTAAAATACAGGGGGCATAAATAAGTACACCCCTATGTTAAATTCCCATAGAGGTAGGCAGATTTTTATTATTAAAGGCCAGTTATTTCATGGATCCAGGATACTATTTGCATTGAGAGATGATTTTATGGAAAGTACCCCATTTCAATCTCTAGGTATGGTGAAGGGTATGTGATGATGGGGGGTTATTTTAATTCCAAAGGCCAAGGGAACTTTATCAGGATGCATAGTATCCTGGATCCATGAAATAACTGGCCTTTAAAAATAAAAATCTGCCTGCCCCTATGGGAATTTAACATAGGGGTGTACTTACTTATTCCCCCTGTATTTTAAGGAAGACCATTTATTTACGATAAATTATTCATTCACAAAGAAAATTGGTGTCCTTAAAAGGTCAATTTCCGAAAGATGATTTTATTGTATTCCTCTTTTTAGTCAACTTTAGCATGGGTTCATAAACTTATGAGCACAACTGTAGCTAAGGCTAATTATTTAGCCAGTATGTGTTGATTTTTGGCAGGAGTCAGCCGGCCTTTCAAAAGAGAGCATGATGAAAACGGAGGATAAACCTTCACTGGTCTCCCGATTCCATTGGATTATGATTTTCCTGTCAACGAATCAAATCGATTCAATAGCACGATGCATCGCGATACGTCACCTCCTCAATGTTATTATATTTTGCTACACATGGTTTTCACCAATAAAATATGCAGTCAGATATGCAGTATATGAACCCCCTTTTTTGTGTCTGCTCTTAAAAAAGACACTTCCTGAATCTAGCAGAGTCTGAACACAGCAGACAACAGACAAAAGGCAAAAACAAAATTAAAAGCAGCAAGCGGAAAATCAACGAGCAACAGTAGGGTAAAATGGATTATGGTCTGTCACTGCAACGATGCAGAATCTTCCATATCCGCACCACGATGCAGTGATTTATTTGAATACCCCTTAGCCAGAAAGTAAAGAAAATATTTTGGCCGGTAAAACTGTGCTTGGCAAATGGATGTCTTTCATCTACCCGCCAACGTGGCCAGTGAGTCAAAAAGTTAATTTCTGACACTGGAGAGGCAAGCGTATACAAATACCACCTGCAGGAAACACTCAACAGATTTGAGTTGCTAATAGACTAGTCCATATCAACGACGTTCCACTTCCGGGATTGCTCCGGAAAGAGTAAGCTTACTCTTTCTTTGTGATGGAATTTTAAACTCTGATGGATTTCTGAGGACTATGGTTAACTGCTCCTCAGATCTCTGCAGGGTAAATCCAGACAGCTAGCTAGACTATCTGTCCAATCTGAGTTTTCTGTCGCACGACTAAAACAACCTTTGAACGTACACGTTCCACCAACACAAGTTCCTTCCCGAGGCTATTTTGCAGTGTTGCTCCGTCAGGTCCCCAAAATGATTGTGATTGGGGCTGCACAATTAATCGCACATGTATCAAAATCACAATATGGACTAGTCCAATATCCAAATATTTGTTAATGGCCAAATATGTGCCAAACCATTCTGAATTAGGTATTGTGGTGCTGCAGAGACATCCCAGCCTACAAATCCTATCCTACTGACTAAAAGAAAAAATCTTTGTTTGGTACAGATCCTCGCAAAAATCCCACTTTAATCATTTTAATTTCTTTTAATTTGAATAATTTCAATGAAAATTAGAAAAATGATACAAAAAGGATCTTTCCCTCCAATATCGTATATCATATCGCAATATCAGTAAAAAATAATCACATTTAGATATTTTCCTCATATCGTGCAGCTTAATTGTAATTGGTTTAAAGAAATGCCAATAAACCAGAGCACATTTCTCTCCCATCCCAGAATGCTCTGAGGACTAGCCAGACCCTCCTCCGCAGCCATGCAGAGTAGGGTCTGGCAGTGCAAGAATAATAGACTAATAGACTGACTTGTGCTCGCTGACTGTCTGAGGCTCATTCCCAGGTAACACGTTGAAACCCTTTTGTCTCTGCAGGTCGTACGGCTGTGTGTTTAAAGCCCATTATAAAGAGACGGGCGAGATCGTAGCCATCAAACAAGTTCCTGTGGAATCTGATCTTCAGGAGATCATCAAGGAAATCTCCATCATGCAGCAGTGTAACAGGTATTTGTTGGTTCATGTGGACACAAACGTGTTTCTAATGTCACTGGCGTGACTCATAGTTTTCCAGTTTTGTGAGTTCTCCCACTCGTCTTTTGTAGAGGTGGGCTACATCCATTTTAATGTGGATTACCTTAAACTTGATGAAACATTTACAAATCGGTTTGCTATAAGAGAGCCGTGGATTGTTGTTATTTTAATTTAAATGATATGATTGATGGAAAACCCTGTATCTGGCAGGGGCTGTCATCCAAAATGACTTACAATAAGTCACACATAATAATATGTCTTCAGCCTGCGTGGAAACAAGAATCAGATATCAAACAAACTTTTTGGGGGTTTCCCAGAACCTATCATCTTCACTCCTCCAGACCAAATGACTGTTGTTGATGCCATTTTTAAAAATTGCATCATGATAACCGGTTGTAATCATTACACGTTTATATCGCTTTTTAACTGATTCACGATTGCATCATCACAGCCTTGCTATTTATGTAGCACTTGAACCTGCTTTAAAAAAGAAAAAATGACATGGAAATCTCACTTTTTACAATATGGGACCTTTTAAACAGTTAATAAAATTTGAGCACAGTCTTGTTCAATATGACATACTTCTCTGTATCATCCTGAGTTTGATCTCTCTTGTGTTCAGTCCTCACGTTGTGCGCTACTACGGCAGCTACTTCAAAAACAGTGACCTTTGGATCGTTATGGAATATTGTGGAGCCGGATCAGTTTCTGACATCATCCGAATACGCAACAAGACGGTAATGTGATACACACACACACACACACACACACACACACTTCAAGTGTTGAAGTGCAGTAGTGTGTGTTTATTAGAGTTGTTCCGATACCAATTAGTATTAGTATGCACCGATCCAATACTACGTAATTTAGCCCAGAAGAAAATCTATTTTACATTAGTTTATTTATGCCCTTTTTCAGTTATGACTAAGTGCCAAACTAGCTAATAAATGGCATTCATTCTCTGTATGTTTTTGTGTGTGTGTTAGATAACAGAAGAGGAGATCGCCACCATCCTGCAGTCCACTCTGAAGGGTTTGGAGTATCTTCACTTCATGAGGAAAATCCACAGAGACATTAAAGCAGGAAACATCCTGCTGAACTCCGAGGGCCAGGCCAAACTGGCCGACTTTGGAGTTGCTGGACAACTCACAGTGAGATAAACATTACAAATTCAACAAATGATTAACT
The DNA here is from genome assembly GCA_025617405.1 of Perca schrenkii. Lineage (NCBI taxonomy): Eukaryota > Metazoa > Chordata > Actinopteri > Perciformes > Percidae > Perca > Perca schrenkii. The sequence continues at coordinate 37,661,530 of CM046790.1, forward strand.
TCATACTTACTGCTGTCTGAACCGGGCTTTAGGGAGTTCTCCACAGAGAGACTAGGGGCCCTATTTTCAACGATCGAGTAGGTGTGTTTAGGGCGTGTACGAATCCACTTTTGCTCGTTTAGCGGTGAAAAAGGGTCCGTGCACCGGGCGCATGGTTCAGAAGAGTTGTACTTAGTGTCTTTATTAATTCATAGGTGTGATTTGAGCGTAACATGCAATAAACCAATCATAGATCATCTCACATTCCCTTTAAAAGCCAGATCGCATTTGTACCATGCGCATTGCTATAACGATGGAGGATTTGCACCGTAATATTTTTATTTGTAATCTTTTGCATGTTTGTGTGCTGCTGCGCTTCCGTGTGTGTGTGTGTGCGTGTGCATAGTGTGCGCACGCTGTGAACGAGCCTAGGCGCATTTGACTAATGCGCTGTTAAAATAACAGTGAAATTCTGCGCTATTGACTTTAGAACAGGTTTTTGTTGGTCGATGGCACGATCACTTCCCGCTGCCTCAAGATAGCAATACGCCCAGAACGCACCTGAACACACCTGAACACACCTCCCTGTAAGACCAGCACGCCCAGGTGCATTTGCTATTTAAACGACGCAGGCGCTGGACAGGAAATTGACAACTGCGTTGATCTTAAACTAGCCAAGACACTTTGCACTGCTCGGCGTCGGGTGCATGATAGGTCCCCAAGTATCTATAACATCCAGCTCAGATTTGACGATCTCTCTCTCTCTCTCTCTCTCTCTCTCTTTCTTCCTCTTCCTCTTCCTCAGGACACCATGGCGAAGAGAAACACGGTCATCGGCACGCCGTTCTGGATGGCTCCAGAGGTCATACAGGAGATCGGGTACAACTGCGTGGCTGACATCTGGTCCCTGGGAATAACGGCTATCGAGATGGCCGAGGGGAAGCCGCCCTACGCCGACATACATCCCATGAGGGTGAGAGAGTCTGTTCAGCATCTTTGTGTATTGGGCGAAAGAGTTTTTGATTGGGGTTTGTGAAGAGACAACCGTGTATTTATGCGGGGAGAGATGTTAGAGGTAGAGCTGTAACAATTCCAAATTTTGCTGTACAATTAATTGTCTCCGAAATAAGTGTGATTAACCATATATTTGTCCTTTTCTGTCAAATAAATAAATAATGTATGTATTACTTTTTCAAACAAGTTTGATACAGGATACATTTTTGGGTTATATCACAGTTATGTGACCCAGATAATATAATAACAATACACACCCAAAATTCAATCATAGTAATCCTCAATTGTACAGTAATCAACAGTTACCATCAACAGTTATACCCCTTAGGACTTTAGCTAACTTTAGCAATTAATTGCTGTTAAACAAAGAAACTGCAATTATGTAAAATAATTGACAATTATGTAATCATTGTTACAGGCCTAATAAGTAGGAATAAAATAAGTAGTGCAAAAAAAGGTGGGTAAGGTGCACAGTTCTGAGACACTATATACATATAAAAAATATATATATATATATATATATATATATATATATATATATATATATATATGTATGGTTTTATATACATTGTGATCTGCAGTGTGGGTTATTGCACATTATTTGAATATTGTCCAATAGTGGTGATCATGTTCAATGAATAATAGATATTGGACAATGAGAGTAATAGTATTGCACAGTATACTGTAAACAGATATTGCACAGTAATGAAATTGCACAGTATTATCAATAGTATTAAATATTAAAGGTGCTCTAAGCGATGTTGGGTGACGTTACTTGTTGACGTTCAAAGTATTTTCAAACAAAACGGAGACTAGCTTGCTCCTCCCTCCTCCTCATCCCGTCCTCTCCCTTCTGTGCTTCAGCGCACTATCCCTCCACGAGTGCGTGTCAACTAATAATTTCTTTATTCGGCGGGGGGCGCCCTGCTCTTCTTTGTCCGTACTGAATTATTATGTTTCCTCCTCCAGGCCATCTTCATGATTCCAACCAACCCTCCGCCACCCTTCAAGAACCCAGACCTGTGGTCTCCGTCGTTTCGAGATTTTGTCAGCCAGTGTTTGGTGAAAAACCCCGAAAACAGGGCGACGGCCACACAGCTGTTACAGGTAACGCCATACACGACTCCTACTACTGTAGATGAAGTATCTGTAAGTAGATGTGTTAATCAGGGAACACAGGTATAGGTGTATAAGCTTGTAAAGGGAATATATGATGCAACAGTTGAGCCTTTCTTTCAGTTTTGGAGCAATAGGTATGAGACACAAGGGAATTCTTTAAAACTTTACCCTAGAGCATGCCTGTCTGAAAAGAGAGAGGATTTCTGGAACAAGCTTCCAGAAGAAGTTGTGCGTTCCCCTTCAATTCATTCTTTTAAGAATAGGGTGGATGCATTTTGCAAGGTGTAATGTATAATTATGAAGCTTGTCAGTAATTCATGTTATTTTACAACTTATTTATGAATTGTTAGAACATTTCAATCATGAAACTATATATATATATATATATATATATATATATATATATATATATATATATATATATATATATATATATAATATTTGTTTTGTGTTGCTTGAGTCTGGAATAGAGGATTTTTTATATCCGGTGCCAAAAATCTTAATGTGTTCATGATAACGCATGTTTACATCCATTTTGGTCTAGCTAGAGCATTATCTTAATTAGCCAAACTGGATTTTCACCAGAGACGGGAAGTAACGAAGTACAAATACTTTGTTACTGTACTCAAGTAGATTTTTCAGATATTTTTACTTTACTATTTATTTTTGTGGCGACTTTTTACTTTTACTCCTTACATTTTAACACGAGTTTTGGTACTTTCTACTCCTTACATTTTAGAAAATTGGCTCGTTACTTTAGTTTTGTACAAAAGGTCGGAGTGTCAGGAGTGATTGTGAGTGCATGTCGGAAAATAGCGCGGACTCGCACCCACACGGAGAGAAAAGAAAAAGAGACTAGCGGAGGATAATCAGTTAGATCGCGTGTGTGCGTCCTTGAGAAGTGTAAGTCGTATAACTTATGTTGTCAGTTAATGTAAGCCTGTTGTTGTATTGGTCTATAGTTCTTGCTAAGTTAGCTAGTGATTTTGTTGTTTGTGTTCACCTGTTAGCTAGGTTGCACGTTGCTTGATCTTAATAAAGCCTCAAAAGGAGAAGTTGTCTCCGTCCGTGTTTTAACAGACTCACCTGGCTTTAAATACAGTCCTAATCTAGTCCTCATTAGCAAGTTTCAAATAATTTCACTGGAGTTATTGTTTTTTGCGTCATCAATACCGAATTCAATCTAATTGGATGGGAATATACTGTACGTTGCACTTGACGCACCACTACAAGACGACTCGGCAGATTCGGCGGCATTCATTTGCGGCAAATCATTGCGGCTTGATGGTGGTAACGTTAGCACTAGTAGTATGGATGGCGCCATGAGAGATCCCAGAGATTTATTCAGCAGACAAGCAGCAAGACTTTCCCAATTATCCTTGGCCTTATCTGAGAGAGATGTTAAGGCATCAGGAATGACTCCTGGCGAATGTGCTGTGTAACTCTTAAAGTATGGGGAACTTCTTAACTAATGTCTGTTTAGTAATTCATGTTTAATCCTTTATTTTCTTTCCAGAAGCCATATTTCTCACACACACACACACACACACACACACACACACACACACACACACACACACACACACACACACACACACACACACACACACACACACACATATATGTAGATTCCTTTAAATGTTAAGGAGAAGATTAAAAAAGAGAAACTGGATCTGTGAATTCTCACAAATCACAATTGAATTCATATCTTGCTACTCAGTCAGAATCTTATTAACCTGGAGTCCCAGTCTCTGTCACAATAATCATGTCATGTTTTAGGCCTATTGGCAGACATCCATTTAAAATGTAGCAAATGTGGCATATAAAGAGACTTTTTCCCCCCCCCCCAGTGAAGTTTCTCAGCTTGCACTCCAGTAACATTTGTGTGGCCCAGGTAGCTTTGTGTAAAAAATGGTTGTCATTCGCAAGGCTACTTTTACTTTTATACTTTTAAGTAAATTTCCAAACCCTGTACTTTGTTACTTTTACTTGAGTAAAGAAGTTAAATTGGTACTTCTTCTTTTACCAGAGTATCTATACTTCTACTTGAGTACGAGAAGTGAGTACTTTTGCCATCTTTGATCTTCACTGTCGTTCGTTCCCATTAAATTAGGCGTTAGCTGCTTGTATGAGTGATAGAAAGGAAACCAAAAATGTGTGCACACTTTTCTCTTCCAGTTAATTTAACCCATTCTTGGTCTCTTTCTTTTCCAGCATCCGTTCATCAAGTCGGCCAAGCCCAACTCCGTCCTCCGGGCGATGATCACCGACGCCATGGAGATCAAACTGAAGAGCCAGGAGGAGGAACAGAGAGAGCAGGACGCAGAGGACGACGACAACTCGGTACAGACGGGCATGATCCCAAAAGACGAAGAAAAGTAGTCAAATAGAGAACGTGTTATCTGCTGTAGTCGAGGACTGCAGTTGAATCAATTGCACGACAAATTGCAAAATGTAAAGTAATATAAAGATCAGAAAATAAGTGACATGACTCCACATATGAAAAGACAGACAAGTGTAGCTGACGATGGAACAAAAACAAAATGGTCACAAACAAATATCAACAAGAAGACAATAACAACAAAAGAAACCTCAATAACTAACGTATCGTTGCTGTCGGGCAGAAACCTTATATGTCCATATTTCGTCTTATTATAGTTTTTCCATAAATCAAGGCTATTGGTCACCCTTTACTGTCTGTGGGTTTTACAAACATTTAAACAGTGACGAGGCGATTTCGTCTAACTTCGTCTAAGGTGAATAGCTCAATAAAATGTTTTCAAATTAGCCTTTTTTTTTATTATTGTGTGTGTGTTTCAGGATGACGATGAGGTGGACCAGGGGACGATGGTGCGGGCGGGAGCGGGCGACTCGGGAACCGTCAGGGCCGCCGGCTCCTTAGCCGGTTCGCTCGGTGGCACGGCTCGGACGATGATCTCTCACGAGGACACGGGGACCATGCAGTCACAGCTCGGCACCATGGTCATCAACTCGGAGGACGAGGAAGAAGCTGGAACTATGAAAAGTAAGACCCTTTTAAGCGCGAACATAATCAGAGCTGCAGAGATTAATCGGTTAGTTGTCAACAAATAAATTAATCGGCAGCTGTTTTTTAAACTGGTAATCAATCTTAAACGTGAGTATTTTCTAGTCTCTTCTCTCCTCTGTGACAGTAAACTGAATATGAGTTAAGGACAAAACAAGACATTTGAGGACGTCATCTTGGGCTTTTGGGAAACGCTGATCCACAGTTCTTTTAACAATTTACTGACAATTCATAGACCAGGTAACTGATCGATTAGCCCAGACAATAATGGACAGATTAATCGACAATGAGCAAAATCGCTAGTTGCAGCCCTAAACATAGTGTGTCGGTCTCAAATGCATTCCCTGCAGACGTTTACAGGTGTAATGCTTGAATGTAGGTCATCACGTCTGACAAAGATGATGAGGAATTGGCTCCCAGCTGACTGAAAAAGGTGTAAGAGGAACCAACCGATGAGGAACATGCTGCGCTGTTTTAGAACAATAGTGTGGACACTGGCTCTCTTTATAGACCGTAAATCTTTGATCGAAAAAACAAGGGCTGAAAATGGGGGGGATGGTGTTCGATCAAACATTTTACTCAACATGTGCTGTAGATGAAAACCAAGTTCAATGAGTTTAAGGGATGGTTTTAATCAAAGAGACTCTCGCTGGAATTAAATGTTTGGCCCTTCATTAGATCCCCTATTATTTCTGTTTCAGCCAACCAAGTGCAGCTGTAGTTTCTTTTTGTATCCACCAGAGGGCGCTGTGTGTGTGTGTGTGTGTGTGTGTGTGTGTGTGTGTGTGTGTGTGTGTGTGTGTGTGTGTGTGTGTGTGTGTGTGTGTGTGTGTGTGTGTGTGTGTGTGTGTGTGTGTGTGTGTGTGTGTGTGTGTGTGTGTGTGTGTGTGTGTGTTAAAGAGGGATGTTCTTCTTCCCCAAATGGGACTCAGGCTACATCCACACAACTACATTTAAAGTACTCATAATTATGCTTTTTGGCTTTTTCCCTTTCCTTTATTGTGTTATATATCTTTTTTGTGCACATTATAGGTGTACAAAGTGATAAAGCCAAAAGTCCCCCCCAGAGGGACTTACCATCTCCAACAGAAAACACTGTTCACAAACTGCTCCAAACAGCTCTATTGTAGTCCAGCCTTTACTTCAGGGACGAACGTGTGTCACTTTGTAACACACGTTATAATGCTCGCCTAGCTGCTAGAGTGGCACGCCCTCATACTCTGCTTCTGACTGGCTAGTATTCCTTACCTAGGTACTGCGCATGTGCGACTCCCAACAAAGATGGAACAGAAGTGAGATGCCTCACTCTGTAGCTAAAACAGAGAGCTCAACACACGGGGTGAAAAGAGGAGCGGCAGCAATGTGCAGTACAACAAAAATATGCCGTTTTTTGAAAATTAAACCATGTAAACCTATTCTGGTACAACCTCTAAATACAATTATGACCCTGAAATTGAGCATAATATGAGCACTTTTAGAATGCATTTCTTTTTCCACATTTTACACCGAGGGTTGCTTCTTGCTTGTACAATTTACAACATCAGTTCTCTGAGAATCTCTTTCATATCCAATGTGTGTATTTTGGTAAACTGACTGGATGCTCTCGCTGTTTCACCTCCTGCCCGGCTGTCTGATCGCTTGTCTTCAGCGGAGCGGAGAATCGCTTCTGGGACGCGGTGTGGCACGGGTGGTGGGATATCAAGCATTGACTTGAATGGCCGTGATTGCTCGCGGGGGGCCGATATGCCTCCCGAACGCAGCCCGGCGGTGGAAAATACGGGTTGCAGCACGTGGTTGATACAGAAAACCTCGGGAGGACAGGCAGATGTGATCCCTGTAACTACCCGGACAAACAGTGAGCCAGCTGTGATCCTGAGGTAGCCTCGTGAGACTGTCCTGATCTCGCAAGCTCCAGTTTTCTACTCGCAGATTAGTCTGGCATCTTGAGATAGAGAAAATTTGGAGCCGTCTGTCAAACGGCCAACCAATCAGCGTTGGTTTTGAGGCGGTTATTTGGTTATCCAAATTAGAAAGTATTCCTTCATTGAAAGTAGAGCAAAAAACGGCACTGGAGGCTTTTCTCAGAGGACAAAATGTTTTTGCTCTTCTCCCGACTGGTCTCGGCAAGAGTTTGATCTGATTGGTTGATTTGGCCCGTCTATCACCAACAAAGGTGGTGATAGACAGATGGTTCATCCAATCAGCTGACCAGTATTTTCGCCCCTTCCCAAAAGTTCTCCAACGGAAAGTTCCCAGATGGATATGCCGAGCAAATGCGAAGCGATCCATCTGGCGGAGTCAGGTTAGTCCTGAGGGCCTAAGTGAGGAACAACTTGTGTAAAAAAATAAATAAATAAAAATGCGTATTTCAGGATCCCACTTTCCTTTTTCTGCTGTCATTTATCGAGGGATGTGTTAGTGTTGCTCGGAGTCTTGTTGCAGTGTGGGAGTCGTAAGCGTTGGATGTATTGAGTGCTTTTGGAAGGCCGTCTCAATAAGAGTTGGACTCTGTTTATCGGCTCTGGCAGTCAGTGGGTGTGTTTTATGGTTTTGTTTTTATACACAGAGAATGAACCCCAAAGAGACTCTACAGCACAAACAGTTTGGATGTGTGTGTATTTTGCGTTTGCTCTGTGTGACTCCGGTAATGATTTGTTGCTACTGTGGAACTTTATGTCATGATATTAAACTCCACACACCACAGAGAAGTGACATTTATGTTTAAGCCACGGGAGGCTCGTAGCATCAACAGGCAGGAGTTGGCAGCGTTTTGGATGGTGAGTGGGCTCATTTCCCTCCCTGAAAACACTCAGTCTGAATCAGGTTTATTGGGAAGAAGGTTTTCACTTAAAATTAATGTGCTGTGTTATTATGGGGCATAACAATAGAAAATATAAGATAAGTTTTCACATGTTTTGACACTAATATTTGCTTGACAGTTGAACTGAAAAACCAGCTAGTGACTACTAATACATCTCTGACACACACACTGGTCATAAGTTTGGGACACATTGGGACGCAGTCTCCTGTCTGATGTCCTACTATTAAGTTAGAATGGATTTCCACTCCTGGCAGTTCAAACCACATTAACACAGGAACATTTAGAGTTTATAATTTCATTAGGTGTGTGTGTGTGTCACACTAATGACCACAGTCTGATGCTGAAGGGGGTCCTTGAGGATCGAGATACGCTATTAGATCAGGTATTGATCCTCCCTAATGGTCCTGGAAAATAAAAAGCCTTTTAATTTACGCTGATTAGCCACTGAGCCTCACTCCCTAGAAACCTCTCTGTCGCACTCCTCTCTCGTTGTCTTAGGAAAAAAGGAAATTCTTTGTTTGCCAAGTACATTTTACATAGAAGAGGATTGTATTCTCTGCATTTAACCCATCCTGACTATTTAGTAGCAGTAGGCAGCCATAGTCCGACACCCGGGGACGAAGTAGCCTACCTTCTTCAAAGGCATTGGCCCGGAGTTACCTAGCATGCATGTCTTTTATGGCGTGGGCAAAACCTTGTTGTTGGTTATTGGCTGGATCGCTGGAAGACTGTTATGTTGTGTGGTGCAGGTTGGCACAGTTTTTTTTTTTTTGCAGTTTGTGGAGCCTGGGCTGTCTACAGTGTGTTCAGGGGACATGCAGCTTGCACAAAAAATGTTGTAGCCTAAAAAACGCGTGACATCGCTTAGAGCACCTTTAAGATTTTCCCGTGGGAAATTTGTCTTGGTCAAATGAACAGTATCTGCTGTTTAGAGAATTCAACACAACATACTGCATGCGCACACACAGTACACAGGCTGTGTATCAATCTGGATGCTCATGTGGCATACAGAGACTGCCACTAGCCAACAAAATTGCACACTGCCCATTGTACAGCACATCATAATAGTGGTCGTAATATGCGCAGTAAGGGTAAGCAGCCTTATCAACATAAAATCCTGATAAAAGAAAATAAATAATATACATGTGTGTGATTTAGAGAAACGTTTCACCTACCTTAAATGTCTGTAAAAGTCTTTATTGAGCCACTATTGTGTGCTGATGTTCAATGCGACACCGGTACGTACAGCGGAATTCACAACCAAGAGTTGTTTATTTAGTTACGCGAGAATAGATTTAGAAACCGAGCTGAAGGTTGAAGACAAATCTGATTGGTGAAGTTTTCTCAGACTGTTGTCACAGAAGTTTTGACGAGATCTCGTTCTTTGCCGAGTCAGATAGATTTCATACTGTGACTCTGCCAGCAGCTGCTTCTCTTCAAATTGCGAGTCAGTATGATTTGATATGTCAAAAAGTAAATCTGATCTCTTTTGAAGTCTGTTAATGGGAGAAGTATTATGCAGTTTTAAGATATCAGTTCAGACATTTAAATAAGCTAAGCTTATCATATATTTATAGACTTTGAGATCAATATGTAGTCTCCAGAAACATCAAACAGCGGCAAGAGACCAAATGTAGATGCAGTTATAAGCCGTTATGACCCTGTGTCTCCCACAAACCGTTTGAACAGCAGCTTGCGGTCTGAAGTGTGAGTCATTCAGATTTTCCATTTGTTGTTTGAGATGCATTGAGATTGAACCGTCATGTTGCTTTAAATGAGTTATTTAAATTGACTTTTCCATCTCTCTGAGCCACGAAAATGTTCTCTAATCTTTAAATGGGCACAATGACCGCATAGTGATTCTCGTCTGCAAACCTCCCGACCTTCTTCTTGTGGAAATAAATACTTTTTCATGCCCCTAATCTTCAATTTTTTTTAGCTTTCTGGCTGCTCTTTTGGAACTGGTTCTAAAAGGCTAACCCAGCCAATGCCGTGTGAGACCAAAACCTCCACTAAAATGCCGTCTTCTGCTGCGGAAGCCACGACAACTATGGAGGAGATGCCGGCTGGTTACTCTGGTAGACTCGGCCTTGGAAAAACACTTTGCTCACGTACGGAACGACGATTTGATTCGCCCCAGTCCGAACTTTCTTCTCTAAAAGAAGAAACCTGTGCACTACGCACGGATCACTCTGTTCTGTTGAGACATAACGCTGTCTTTACCGTACATGTCCTTATATAGTAACTTAGAAGTACAAACAGCAAAGTGAACTTTGCACACTCGACATGAATGCAGAAGTGTATTTTCTATGACCCTGTTTGTAAGGGTTCTAGTTAAAAAAAGATATAACCGCTCCATGTACCTGCTTAGCTCTCACATCTTTTACTTTATCAAAGTTTGGATTGATGGCAGTCCTCTCTTGAGGCTTTTTTTTTTTTTTTTGTGCCTTCACTTTAAGTTTAAACTGTGTAGAACCTTTTACTTTCCTGGTTCATGTTCAGCCCGGTTTAGAGGCTGCTGCACTTGTGTGATTCTGTGGGCAGAGTAAAGCAATAACGCTGCTAGACTTTAATCCTACTGAGGCACGGGACCAAACTAGAAACAGTATATCCGTTTTTCTCTGAACACTCTTTAACGAGCGTCATTACACAGCGTTAAATCACTCTGTGAAAAAAAAGCTTTGATCCGATTCGCTCAATCGAAATCATCTTCATTTTCAACCTGGAAAGTTCTACCGAGAAACTTTTATACTTCTTAATTCAAAGTAAACACGTCTGCTCCCCAGGGCGATGTGACGGCTGTGCGTTGACATCTGATCTGATTGGTAGAGAGGAGAGAAGCTCAGTGTCGGAGCAGAGAAAACAAAGTAATGGGCTTTTCGGCGGGTGACAAACAGAAATGGCCAAAAACATTTATTAGTTCTCGCTTATTTTATTTCTTTATTGTCTTTTTGTTATCGGGCAGTCAGACTGACTTTCATAGTGTGCGTTTGTTTGATCAGTAGAGACAGAAAGAGAGAAAGACGAGGGGAGCTGAATGATGCTTACAAAAGTCACAAGGTTGTTTTGAGTTTGTGTATTGATTTATCAGCCGAGCCACCGCCACACCCATTCGCCTTTTTCATAATGAAATCATCTCGTTCAGCTCCTTTTTTCCACATTCTGACAGCAGATGTTTGGGACTGCATGACACGTTTCCATATCTCATTTTTAGACTTTCATAAATTGAATGAATACATGTTTTAGAGGTTTGCAGAAGTTTTCAATGTAGGATTAATCTGATCATGTACAATTTGAAATTCAGCTCAAATAACATTTTATAACATCAATGTTTCCCTTACATTTGAACTGTCATAAAAAAGAAAATGTTGCTGGGGTGTATGTATGTCGGTCGGATCTAACTGCCGGCGTTAAAAAAAGTACACAAAAAAGTAGGGGTAGAGGGTGGAAAAAATCGGAAATCGTAATGTGATTTTATTTTGCGGCGATTTTCAAGATAAATTATTTTCCCTAGAATCAATTTTAATTATTAGTTTTTTCGCCAACGATTCACCTCAATATTTTCTGTTTATACAGTACCGCCGACGGCAACTTCATCATGTCTGTTTCCAACTAAACAGACCGGAAGCAGTTATGTACTTCTATACACATAAAATAAATGTGATGTGCATTCTTTTTATAAAACAATTTGCTTACTCAATACTATCGAATCGCAATAAATAAAAATCGCAATACAAATCAAATCGGCACCCATGTATGGTGAAAGAATCGAATCGGGACTAAAGCATATCGTCCCAGCCCTACCTACTTTGCATGTGCACAGAAAAACGTTTTTCCACCCCTATAACTAATCGTCCAATTGGAATAACATATTTGGTTCATGTTGCTTCCAGTAAAAAGACTTCTCTCTTTTCCTCATCATGCAGTCCCAAACATCTGCTGTCAGAATGTGGAAAAAAGGAGCTGAACGAGATGATTTCATTATGAAAGAGGCGAATGGGTGCGGCGGTGGCTCGGCTGATAAATCAATACACAAATTCAAAACAACCTTGTGACTTCTGAAGCATCATTCAGCTCCCCTCGTCTTTCTCTCTTTCTGTCTCTACTGATCAAACAAACACAGCAAGAAAAACTAGAATATTCACTTGCAAGCGGAGAGAAAAGGTCACGTCGAAGTTTTCAAGCAACTTCTTTTTTTTTTTCTTTCTACATCTCATTTTTCTCCTCTAGTTCACTCCGCAGTCTCAGTATTCATCAAGTAAAGATATTTACATTATAGACATTAATCATCAAAACATGGACTGTCAGATATGGGGTTCAGACCAAATGTGGATGTTGTGGATGAGAACGTGTTTAAAGTCAGTTTTTACTTCTTAAAATGTGCCTGGTGGGTCTTTATAAAACATTTAAACTCTACTACATTAACATTTGACAAGTACAATGTCAGGTCAAATAGATCAAGTGGCTCTTTGTGTTTGTCAAAGTCCTCAACTTCTTGTTCTCAGCCATGTTTCAGGCTGAAATTTAGAGAGATAAATTGTGTTTTAAACCCTCACGTCCTGCATGAGCACATTTAAATACACATGTTGTGGCTGTTTGGTTTTTAGAAGAAGCCTGTTTGAACAGAAGCTGGATCAACACTTCTTTACTTGAGTTACATAACCGACATTTTAGCTGAAGGAAAGAAGAAAGCGGCAACTTTCCTTTCTCAGGAACTGTATAATTGTGAAGATCTTTAATAAACAATCATTATGTGTAGGGTTGGGTATCGTTTGGGTTTTAACCGATAACCGGGTCTAAAAGGATACTTTTTAAAACGGTGCCTAAACCGGTGCTTAAACAAATGGACAAAACGAAGGTTGGCGACATAATGCAATAAAAATAACTTATTTCACCAGTCAGTTGCTGTTAAACATCAAAAAGAAGAACCACTAGATGGCAGAAGGGTACTTTACAACAGTGATTCCCAACCAGGGGAACTTGTACCCCAGGGGTACTTCTGCAGTTGCCAGGAGGTATGTGGAACGATGGAGGTATGTGGAAAGATGGAGTAGCTCAACTAATTTGAAAAAATACAGAAATTATGATTTTATTGGAAGAATATATCCATATATTAACATGATGTCAACTGTAACACCTGACCACTACATGTTAGTGTTATCTAAGTGTGTGAAAGCTAGTAAGTCAAGTCAACTTTATTCCTATAGAACAATTTAAAACCTTATAAGTTGACACAAAGTGCTTTACAACCAATACTCTCTGGACAACATTGCATAGATAAAAAGTACATAAAAAAAAAAAAGCGAGCTCAGAAGTTTAGCTAAAAGTAATTACTAAATGGTAGAAATATGTAACTAAAAGTAATGACTATACCGTTTGAATGTAGTAATGGAAAAAGTAGCTAAAAGTTTAAATAAAAATCTGACTGTTACAATAGTTAGCTAAAAGTAATGGCTTAGAGTAACATTAATGGCTAAATGGTTGAAACATTCAGCTTCACTCAAAGTAGTAGTAGCTGGCCAAACCAACCTTAATATTATCAGTTATTTACATGAATAAATAACAATATCCACTTTTATATAATTAATAGTGTTATCAGAATCAGAATCAGAAAGGGTTTTATTGTCAAGTACGTTTTTTGACACATACAAGGAATTTGTTTTGGTGTTGTTGGTGCACATCACACATTCTCTAAATGTAATATTAAACAATATAAGTATAGGTATAAACAATAAGTATATGTACACAGTATGTATTAAATTAAAAATAAAGATAGAAATAAAATAAAATAGATAAATAAAGAGCAAAGAGCATTAGCGCAGAGAGAACAGTGGCATGAAGAGCCAGGTGGAGAGTCAGGGTGGTTTCCGGGCCTTGTTAATAAGGCTAGTGGCGGAGGGGAAAAAGCTGTTCATGTGGCGTGAGGTTTTGGTCCTGATGGACCTCAGCCTCCTGCCAGATGGGAGGGGCTCAAAGAGTTTGTGTCCGGGGTGGGAGGGGTCAGCCACAATCTTTCCAGCACGCTTCAGAGTCCTGGTGGCGTAAAGGTCCTGGAGCGGCGGCAGATTGCAGCCAATCACCTTCTCAGCTGACCGAATAACACGCTGCAGTCTGCCCTTGGCAGTGGCAGTGGCAGCAGCGTACCAGATGGGGATGGAGGATGTGAGGATGGACTCAATGATGGCTGTGTAGAAGTGCACCATCATTGTCTTTGGCAGGTTGAATTTCTTCAGCTGCCGCAGGAAGTACATCCTCTGTTGTGCTTTCTTGACGAGGGAGCTGATGTTCAGCTCCCACTTGAGGTCCTGGGAGATTGTAGTTCCCAGGATGCGGAAAGACTCCACAATGTCAATTGTGGAGCCACAGAGGGTGATGGGGGCAGGTGGGGCTGGGTTCTTCCTGAAGTCCACAACCATCTCCACTGTCTTTAGAGCGTTGAGATCTAAATTGTTTTGGTTGCACCACTTCACCAGGTGGTCAGCCTCCGACCTGTAAGCGGACTACCTGTACTACTGTACCTAGATTTAGAACAAACATTAGGAATCGAGGAATGGGTACGTGAGTTTATCTGACAGGGCTTGGGGGGACCTCAGACCAAAAAGCTTGGTAACCACTGCTTTACAACAGTAAAGCGAAAGAGTTTCTCGAGCTGCACTTGAATGTGCCATGAGCTCACGAGTTGCGAGTTGAACGCACCTTGAAGTCCTGTCGGGGGTTGTTTCTCCGACTACTCCGAAACCGGCAGTGCCCACGGTGTCTCAAAGTGTAGCTTGTCTCCTCTGTGTCTTTAGCTGCAGACTGTTGTATGTCCTGGTGTTGGAATCCTTACCAGTGAAATACAGCCAAATGTTAAACTGTTTAGCTGTCAGCATTTTAACTGGGTTCAAGCCGGCCACTAACAGTAGTTTAGAGTAAAGATAAGATAAGCATCTTTATCGTCATTGCTCATCAGGTATACAATGAAATTGCAGTGCTTCTTCGGCCAGTGCATAATAAATATAAACAATAAAAACAATAAAGGGAAGCAATATATACATAATTTACACATCTTAGCGCACAAGCTGCCAAGTGTAGTCTTATCTAGCATCACCTGCAGTGATGCGTCCGTTGCCTGTTACGTCCGTTTCGGAGCACCAGAGGGCAGCGCAGGCTTTTCAGTGGCACCGAAATAAGACACCGGAATCTGCATTGTCATTCCGTCCCGTAGATACCGGTCGGTACCCAACCAAAGTGTGCACATTTTCTCACTTTGATAACTTTGTGGGCTTTCCTTTCCTCTTCAAGATGCGTGACATTGACACCGTTTTGATACTTATCTTCACCGTAATGAGTACACTTGCACAACATGAATGTATACATGCAGAAGTACGAAAATGGAGCTGCTCACTAGCTTCCTTGCCTCCACATGGGGTTGGCATAGCAACCAACAAAGCACAGCGGGTCACAGTTTATAGGAATGTGAAGCACAGTTGGAAAGAGTCTTTGACCAGTCAGATAATTGCTCAACAACACCAGATACCAAACGAGAATCAAAGAGATGATGGATTTGGTCTGACCTTTCATCTGATTATGCTGAAAAACTCTCCATCTTGGGAAAGCTGCGGCTGGTTTCCTTAAACAATAACTTCTCAAAGGTCCACTCAGTCCACTGCGGAGGCACCTGGCAGCAGAAATGGAAAATAAACAGCCATTAATTCTTTTACTGGACTTTTGAATTTATTTTGTGCCTGAATGAAAACAAACTACACAACCACAAGTGAGATCAGCGATGACATGTTTGCTGAAGCGAGCCAACAACTTAGTGTCTCTGCATTAATCATCATTAACAAGCTGAGAATACACACAGTGTAAATCTGTCTCTGACAAGTTCAACACATGGTTCACAGGTCTGACCAGATAGAGGCCGGCGGGGGCGCGCCTCGTGGTTGCCCAGCCTGGTAGCAAATAGTCTGGATTAACGGGAAGTACATTCTCAGGATAGAGCCTTGATAGAACATCAGGCTTTGGCCTTCCACTTTCTCTGGGTTGCCGTTCTTAACATCTCTTTGTTTCGGGAAACTACAACAACGTTTGAGCTGAATAAAATGGCAAGTTTTAAAGAATACTTAGTTCGTGCAACAAGGCAGGCCTGCTCGGTTCTTTTGGGGGAATGATTGTGAAGATTTTACACCCGCCTCCCCTGAAAGAATGACACAATTATATAATTATGCTATATATTCAACAACAACAAAACGGGAGACAAAGCTGTTTTCACACATACAGGTAATTCACTTCTCGTTCCTCGCTAAAAGTTCAAATCATTGTCGCGCAACCTTGCCCCTATTTTCACCTGTTGCTGAGTAACGTACATTAACATCCCATGGTCTCATGTCTCCTTCATATTAACTAGCAGTAAAAAAAAAGAAAAAAAACGTCGTCAAAGAGGAGGTCCATGCTACAGAGCGCCGATTAAGACCTCCGTCACAGCTCGGTCGTATCAGCGGCATTAAGACGGCTGTAGATGTGTTGAGTCACAACGGAATACCTCAACACTGGGTCCATGGTGCTCAGTCAGGTCAGGCTTTAGTTGGTCCGAGAATAGGTGAATAGGTGTCAGCCGTGTACAGAGCATCGCGAGCTGCCGGTCATTTTGCCTGAGATTACGGTTAAGTAAGTAATGAAACGACTAGTTAAGAAAAGAACTAATGTTAGTCCCTGTCGCTGCCATGTTGTTTGTGTATCTCTATGGCAAACGGGAGCCCAGAGGGGAGCGTCTGCGAATGTTAAGGAGAAAACCGATTTTTCATTTAAACAAATTGAAGTTGACTACACCTTGTAGTTAATTGATAAAATCGATTCATTGCCCAGCCCTACACGTAGCAAAAGAGATTTGTTTTAAAACTAAAACATAGTAGTGTGAATGTAGCCTCAGTAACTTCGCACAGTAACTGTTTCTACAGCTGTGGGCTTTTCCATGCAACAGGTTCACGCTGTTTCTTTCACACAGACAGTATATCCTCCTACTCATTATCTTCATATGAACAAGCACAAATGTTCTTTTAACTTTACTCTTTATTTTAGTTTTGTTGTCTGGTGCAGTTATCTTGGTGAAGGTTTTGTTGATTCTCCTTTGATGCACTTTTCAAAAACCTCCTCAGCGTTAATCATCTAAGATTTTAACTAATTTACAGACAAAAACAACATCACAGTCAGCTATCTTCTTTCTATTTAACAAAAAAAATGTTTTCACGTTTAAAATGCTTTCATTTCATAGAGAACTTGATTACAAGTTACTAACTATAAGTTGTATTCCTGTAGTTTAGAGTTGAACCGGTTTCATTTTCAGAGAGCGCAAATTGTCCTGCATCTGTACCTCCCCTCCCGTTGTACTGATTCACTTTTTAACATTTTAACATTTTTTTGGGAGAGTTTGATGCTTTTGAATCCCTTTTTTAGAATTTATTATGGATTATAAATAGAGGTGAAGTTTTAAGAATTAAAATGTCATTAAGAATGATGTTTCTGCTGAGAGAGACATGCTGGACAAACTGTACTTATAGAACACTTGTGAATTTAATCAGATGACGCATTATATTATAATGGTTATTGGTCATAAAGAAATTGCTGAAAGGACATTATACATTTTTAAAAATGTGTCCCAATTTTTAATGAGGCTGTATTTTATTCATTTAGTAAGATTAAAGATGAAACTGCCAGCCACGCCCGGCTGTTAACGTCGTCTCTCCCCCTCTGTGTCTTTTATGTTTTATAGATCAGGGATATGTTGAAGCCTCTATCATCTTTTTTCGTTTTCCATTGCAACTGAGTTTTAAAAGTCTCATTTCTCAGCACCTGGCCAAGTGACTCACCCGTATTGATCAACAACGTAATTGATTTAGTGCGGACATATTATGCAAATGTTGTTCCGCACTTATTGCTGCTTTAATAATGCAACACGTCACTGATCCTGGAAGGGAAATTCTCTTTATGTTTGCCCGTTCATGCTCAGGTTGGAGTGCAGTAAGTATCATCTAAATGTTGAGGATTCTGGGACACTCTGCTCTCAGCTCCAACCCGGCCGACCGTCGGCAGAAAAGGCAGTCGGACTGATCAGTCGGCTCCCGTCTCCCCGAGTTGGTCAAAAAAGTGCCTTGGAACACACCGAAGCGACGCCGTAGATTCTGCGCCTGCGTGAGACGTAATGCGTCTCCATAACAGCAGGCGGCGCCCAAAAACTGAAAACCGGAAATGATTCTAGACCTAGAAAACACAGAGCACGCTGTCGTCAGTCATTGTTTTCATCAGAGAGTGTTGATAGTAGTCAGGAAGGATTGTTGTTGTCATTTCTCGCTGAACGGAAGAAAACACGATGGCTAGTAATAAGAAGATACTGGCGTTGTCAGCTCTCGGGCTCTCCGGTTTTCTGGTGCACCGATTCGCTGGTCAAGGGCTAGCACTCCACCAATCAGATTGGTCATTGAGTCCGACTGCCCACTGGCCGATTTAACAAGTCAAATCGGCCCAAATGAAGGCCGACTGCTCCTCCTGAACACAGCCAACAGACTCGAGTCACTGACCTCGCCAGACTGTCCAACGATGGCCGATAATCGGGTTGGTGTGTCATTCCAAAATTTCCTTTAAGAATCCTTTTTGGGGACACCAAAAAGAGTCTCATGTTACCGTCTTTTTCTTCAGATTCAACTTTTGTCACTTTTTTTGGCCTGGTATGAGGGGAGGGGGTCACGGAGAGCGTGATTTACATGTAATCTGGAGAGAACGTCAGTCTTCTGGACTCGTCCGGAAGCCTGGCTTCCCTCCTGTGTATTATATATTCAATTAAATGTCATCTGTAGATATAACAAGTACTCAAGCCTAGAAATAATTCACAATGAACGCACACAAAAGAAATCCCCCATATATTTAATGGACTGTCCCTCCTCTTTGTGCAAAGCTGAATTGATGAGCAATTTAAGTTTGTTTGTTTTTCTCCGTAATCTGACGAATGAAATGTTTTATTGTCACGATTCATCCCCTAGTTGGTTGGTTTGGTTTTCAGGCTTTAAAGAAGCACCACAGATTTTTAGAATATCAACTTGGTACCAAAGTATCGGTTCTCGTGACATCCCTACATGTAAATGATGTAAACGGAAATATTTCACAAATCTTTTTAACTCTAATATAGGCCTGAAAAAATGATTACAGAATGGTCTAATGGCAGTAGTTTTTAAATAATCGCCGCTTTCTTTGTTTAACCTCAATTAATTGCTAACATTAGCTAAGGTCCCAAGGGGTATACCTGTTGATGGTTTTGCCAATTTTATGTTCATTTAAAAAAAAATACAATGTTTTATGATAATAAAGAGGTGCAATTTAATTCATAGTACCTGTGCTATTACATTATGTTTACAGCAACCATAGCAACGCACAAAGCTGACCATAAGCTATAAACAGGCAAGAGGCCGTAAACTGCGGTAAAACCCCCGATTGAAACGCATATTCCAAACGCGCTGTATACATGCCCAAAGAATGCCTCTAAAACCCAAATAATAATGGCATAACCCACATTAATCGGAAAATGCTATATTTGGAAAAAGGCCTTATTCGGAATATCCAGCCTGAATATACTGTTTACATGATCTGTATCAAATATTGTCATATTCTGAATAATAGTGGAATATTGGTGTGCATGTAAACGTACTGAATCACTGTGTGTTGACTCTGAAAATTGATAAATTTACTCAGCAAAAAAAGAAAGGCCCTGTCACTTTCAGCTGCCTTTATATTTTAAGCAAACTTCACATATGCAAATATTAGCATGAACGTTATAAGATTTAACAACTAAGCCATAAACTGAACAATTTTCACAGACATGTGACTAACAGAAATGGAATAATGCGTCCCTTAACAAAGAGGGCGTCAAAATCCAAAGTAGCCCTTAGTGTCTGGTGTGGCCACCAGCTGCATTAAGTACTGCAGTGCCTCTCCTCCTCATGGACTGAATCAGACTGGCCAGTTCTTGTGGTTGTTGTTGCCATCCTGCACCAGGTGTGATATTCGGATGTACCGATCCTATGCAGGTGTTGTTACTCGTGGTCTGCCACTGCGAGGACGATCAGCTGTGCTTCCTGTCTCCCTGTAAGCGCTGTCTTAGGCGTCTCACAGTAGGGACATTGCAATGTATTTGCCCTGGCCACATCTGCTGTCCTCATGCCTCCTTGCACCATGCCTAAGGCACGTTCACACAGATTAGCAGGGACCCTGGGCGTCTTTCTTTTGGTGTTTTTCAGAGTCAGTAGAAAGGTCTCTTTACTTTCCTAATTTTCTTCTAACTGTGACCTTAATTGCCTACTGCCTTTAAGCTGTTATTGTCTTTTTGACCGTTCAACAGGTGCATATTCATTAATTGTTCATGGTTTATTGAACCATCATGGAAAACATTGTTTAAACCCTTTTCAATGAAGATCTCTGAAGTTATTTAGATTTTCACAAAAGTATCTTTAAAGTACAGTGTCCTGAAAAGGGGCGTTTCTTTTTTTGCTGAGTTTATAATGAATTACATATCCACTGTGAGTTCCTAGTGGGGCTGCCACCTCTTAGTCGATTAGTCGACTAATCGGTCGTTTTGGTCTTAGTCGACTAAGATTTCTTTAGTCGATTAGTCATTTTTTATACTTATTCATATTTAATTACTTATTTCCAAGAAACTTCTGAGCACATTTATGGTAAACACAAGATTTAAAGTGGTGCTTTTGCAGGATTAATTGTGGAGAAACTCAGTTTTACAGATGGTTAATTAACTACATTTATATTGTGCTTTTCTAGTCTTAACCACCTCTAGACAGCTGTAGATTTAAAGTGGTGCTTTTGCAGGATTAATTGTGGAGAAACTCAGTTTTACAGATGGTTAATTAACTACATTTATATTGTGCTTTTCTAGTCTTAACCACCTCTCAAAGCGCACAGCTCTGTCAATTAAATCAACTAATCGATTAGTCGACAAAATCGTATAAGTGTTAGTCGACTAAGAATTTCTTTAGTCGAGGACAGCCCTAGTTCCTAGCGTGTGTTTCTGTGAACTCTTGTTTCTGTCTACTACAAACACGGTTCAGCTCCGTTCTCACCAAGACAGATTCCTGTGCGCCTGCTGTCGTGAAGTAAATGTTGATTGTGTGTCTCGCAGGGAGAGACGAGACAATGCAGCCAGCCAAGCCGTCCTTCCTCGAGTACTTTGAGCAGAAAGAGAAGGAGGCCAACAGTCACAATGACGGAGGAGGACAAAATAACGCAGACAACCGCAAACTGCCCGGTGAAGGAGACTTTGAAGTGGTGAGTTACAAGAAGTGCCGTGTGTGTGTGCGTGTGAATGTGCCTGCGTCAAGCGTGCGTGTGTATCTGAGTTCACTGTGAAGTAAAGTTCATGTCATTAAACCAGTTTTGCATTCTGATGCAAACAACTCCAGCAGCAATTTCCGTTATCGTCATTGCCGTGAACGCATATCATAGGAATGGTACTCCTGTCTTTATTAGCAGTTGGATTTTTGATTAACCAACAAAAAACATAACGATAAAATTTATAGAAAGGCCATGCCTTTTCAAATCAACATCCGGACGGTTTGGGCCTTTCTGTGTGGAGTCTGCATGTTCCCTCCATGACAACATTATGGAAAGGATCCCTACAGAGATAGACCTTTTTAAAACCTGTTTGAGTCCTTTCTGTTTAACCAGAAACAGCTCTGAAGTTGCAAGCACTAAACCCACCAGACTCCATTTAAAAAAAAAACAATACTTTTAGCGTGTATAGAGCCAACATATTTTCACCTGTAAAGCGGAAAACTATGTGTTTATTTCAACCAAAACTAGAGTTGTGATGGTTAGAAAAGTGGAAAGACAACCCCAAACTGCTTTTCATAGTTTTATTTTGTTTCTGTAGACTTTGAGTGAAGTGCATTTTACTATGCTAAACTTAGTGTTTATTTACATGGAGTCTAGTGGGTTTAGCAAATGCAATTTTGCGGATGTTTTTATGTTTTAAAAAAAGGATCTTACTCTTTAAAGGTCCCATGACATGGTGCTCTTTGGGTGCTTTTATATAGGCCTTAGTGGTCCCCTAATACTGTACCTGAAGTCTCTTTTATATAGACCTTAGTGGTCCCCTAATACTGTATCTGAAGTCTCTTTTATATAAACCTTAGTGGTCCCCTAATACTGTATCTGAAGTCTCTTTTATATAGGCCTTAGTTGTCCCCTAATACTGTATCTGAAGTCTCTTTTATATAGACCTTAGTGGTCCCCTTATACTGTACCTGAAGTCTCTTTTATATAAACCTTAGTGGTCCCCTAATACTGTACCTGAGGTCTCTTTCCCAAAATTCAGCCTTGGTGCAGAATTACAGCCACTAGAGCCAGTCCCACAATGAGCTTTCCTTAGGATGTGCCATTTCTGTGTCTTTAGCTATTGAGGAGGATAGAGGGCAAGGTGGAGGGTGGGGGTGTGGCCTTGACCAACTGCCACTTTGCTCGTTTGGAAGCAATGATGTCTCTCTCTCTCTCTCTCTCTCTCTCTCTCTCTCTCTCTCTCTCTCTCTCTCTCTCTCTCTCTCTCTCTCATGGGTGGGCCAAATTCTCTGGGCGGGCAAAGCAGAGAAAGGAGAGGTAACCTTGCTCCTTATGACCTCATAAGGAGCAAGATTCCAGATCGGCCCATCTGAGCTTTCATTTTCTCAAAGGCAGAGCAGGACCCAGGACTCGGTTTACACCTATCGCCATTTCTACCCACTGGGGGACCATAAGCAGGCTGGGGGAACGCATATTAATGTTAAAAAAAACTCATAAAGTGAAATTTTCATGCCATGGGACCTTTAACAGAAAGGTCGACCTTCTTAGAAATCCTTTCCATAATGTTGTCAGACACTTAGAATATTAATCTGAGCCTGTCAGTGGCAAAACGAGCTTTGCTGCTTCTAAACTGATTCCCAGTCTACAGTCCCAAACGTTTTAACAACCAACCGGTTCATATTTACGTTTTTTTAACGTGGCTTTTAAATTGCTTACAAAATACTTTGGCACTTTCCATGATACAGGCTGTTGCCTCTGTGAAAAGCACATTACAGTGAGTGGAGGAGGAGAGCTTGTTTGTCTTGCTTAAGGACATTTAAGCAGGACAAATGGCTGCCCTTGCTGCTGATGGAATTAAATATTAAATATGTGACCTTTTTTAAATACGAGGTGGTTTCTCTTACCAGAACACCCGGCTGCCTGTTCAGCTTCAGATATTCAGAGGGCACTGGAGCCTCTTCTTTCAGAAAGGGATATCATGACAATGAACCTTTTTATTTCCCAAATAACCATTTCTTGATAGTTTGGTTATTAAAAGGAACAAAATTATTTTTTTACTGCAGTTATTTTGGGGGATGTAGCAGTGGTGAAGTAGTGCTTAAATGCCAGGAAATGTTGAATTGTCCCCTGGTGTTTGGGCATGTAGTCGTTGTCTAAGTATGCATCTATAACAGAAACAAAGCTTTGTGTGTGCATCACGGTGAAGATGCGCACACACACACACACACACACACACACACACACACACACACACACGTACCTATTGAGACTTACTTCTTTGCCTGTGTGCATTTGAAGTTGTTACACTAACAGACAGTGACAGGTAGCCGCTGGATGAACCCGATTTCCTTCTCCTGGATCTTTAATACTTTTCACTGTGAACATGCATGCTGTCACAAACACACACACACACACACACACACACACACACACACACACACACAGCATCATCTTCAATAGGAGTCTCCCTCATTGCTGTGAAACACTGTCAGATTTATTAAAAGTAAGAGGATTGTCTCACAGAGACGGCAGTCAGGTAACAGATTTGGGTTAATGGAAAGTTCTTTAGTGTCTGAGAGGAGAAAAAGCTACTGTACATCTATGCGGTCTGCCATATAAGCTATATGTATAATTATTATTATTTCAAACCTGGCTCAAAATGACAACAACACAACAAACTAGGACTGTGCAATTGATCGAATTTTGATCGCGATTGTGATTTTTGGCACAAAAACAATGTCATCGAGAAAAATATAAATTTGCATTACGTCGTGTGTTGCGAAAAACATGCTCCCCTTCGCCCCTCTTGAAGGCTAAACCCACTCAGCAAACATTAAACGGGAAAAGTATGAAAATGCAAATTCGTAAATCAATCTTTGCCGTTTTAAAGATCAGTTATTGATTAAATATTAGAAGCTTAAGAGATACAAAATGTTTTTCATCTCGTCAAAATGTAAACCAGACCTCGACCATCCCCTTGGCTCTGTTTTCAGGCTTTAAATGATCTAGCCGTGACAGGAGACTTTGGCCAATCACAGGAAAAGATCTATCGCAATCCCCCTAAAAATGTGCGTTTCAGACAGAGGTATACAGGTATATTCAGACAAACAGTTTTTTTTAACATTAAAGCATGTAAACATGTTATAGTAGAAGCACCAAATGCAAGT
This sequence comes from Perca schrenkii, assembly GCA_025617405.1. Taxonomy (NCBI): domain Eukaryota; kingdom Metazoa; phylum Chordata; class Actinopteri; order Perciformes; family Percidae; genus Perca; species Perca schrenkii. The sequence goes on from CM046790.1 coordinate 37,685,990, forward strand.
ATGAACCTGAATATGAGCATGATATGGGACCGTTAAATACAACTATCTCATTGCTTTACTGCAGCATTTAGAGTCAAGTCAAACAGGATTCACTTGACGACAGAAATCCCACTCAGGGGAGGATTTATTGTTCCATTAGACTTGCAAATGTGAGGATTAAAAGCTAATTTCTTCTGGGATCTTTAAGACTTTGAGGCAGCTTGTTGACAGCTTCACGTTGACTGTGTTTAATTTTAGATCCATCTAGTATGCTATTTATATTTGGCTTCCAGGTGATTTTTCTTAATGTTATCTTATCATTATCTTATATAATGTTAATGTTATCCAAAAACATTGTCACGTTGGCTGACTTTTTACAACCCTTTCATATTAAGACGTGTTTGAATGTTATATAGCTGTCTTAACTAGCACGCTTCAGTGTTACAACGCATCATAGAACATGCGATGGGAAAGCACTAACCTACATTATTTATGAGGAGCAGACGTAGAACAACCAATCTCCTTCATTTGCTTCATTCTGTCCTCTATTTTTATTCTTCCCTTATTGGTTTTCCTTTTTCCCGTCTTACAATCCCCCCTGACTTTGTTTCCAGCCTTCCTGTCTCCTCGGAATAAATCTTAAGGAGATTGTATTCTCATCTAACAGATCCCTACCGCAGTTAAGTAAACTTAGTGGAGCACGGGGAACAACTTTGCCGAGTTTCCTGTAATTCAGAATGACTGTTGCCAAGATACGCAACACTTCCTGTTTTGACTGCCACGTACAGGAAGTTGGTCTTCTATTAACCTCGATCCCGACCGAAGATTATATTCAGGGTTGCTGGTTCAAACCATCAACGGTTAATGAACGCATCATCGGCCACATAAGTTTATTAGAGAAGAGATGTGTTTGGTTTCCTGGCAGAAGTCTATCCAGTAGACCAGTGTTTCTCAAATGGGGGTATGTGTACCCCTAGGGGTACTTTGGAGGACTGTGGGGGGTACGTGAGATTTTTTTGCAAAATATTTTTCAGTTACAAGGCTGTAGTTGGTTCTGTCTTTTTTTTTTCCCCAAGTTTGTCGATGTTTTTGAAGTTTGTCACCTTTTCTTTGAAGGTTTTGTCGTTTGTTTTGACCTATTCTTGCCTTTCTTCCTTACTTTTTTTTTTCTACGGTCTTTTTTCAAAGTTTTTGTCACTTTTTGGATTTTTTTGTCACTTTTGTCGCCCTAGTGTTGCCTTCCTTCCTTTTTAAGTTATTATTGCTTTTTCAAAGTTTTTGTTACTATTCTCGACCTATTCTCTTTGCCGTCTTTTTCCAAGTTTTTTCGCCTTTTTTCATCAGCATTTAAATGTTTCCCGGGTACAAGGCTGTTGTTTAGTAAATCTATCGCTGACATTGCTGTATTGTTCCTCTTTTTATGGACTTTTTTTTTTTTTCTACCAAAAATTACTCTCGCTGGTTAGGGGGTACATGGCTTAAAAAAGCTGTTCAAAGGGGGAACATTATTGAAAAAAACTTGAGAACCACTACAGTAGACGGCTGATTTATCATATTGCCATGGGAACCCCGACAGAACCTGTACTAGAGGCTGTTATGGTTTAGGTTTTGGTTAAACGGACACAGGACCACGGGTCCATTTATGATCTGATGTCTATCATGTGTGAGACAAATGTTTAAACATTTATGAGTAGATTAGTATAATTGGAGGGGTATGGAGATGGTATTAAGTTGGCAAGTTTAATTAATTGGCATTTCCAATTAATTCAAATATGTTAAAATATTTTTTTAAACAGACATTTCTCACACCCCTCTTGCTGCTTTAATCTACTTTATAGCTGAAACAATTTATCAATTAGTCGATCGAGAGCAAATTAATTGAAAGTTGATTTTGTTATTACTTCAATATTTATACAGTATTTCAGCTTCTTAAGTGTGAATATTTGCTACTTTTTGTCCTATGGGATTTTTTAAGATAACGTGCAGTGTAATCAAGGATTTTTGCTCGCAACAATCATAAAAAAAACTCGCCATTTTTCTGGAAGGACTGATTGAAATTGTGTCATAAATAAAAATAAATAAAACTTGGACATGTTTTTGATCAAGTTTTACTAAATAACAACACTAAACATTGATCTAAAAGATCAACAACACTCATTTTCAACTCTGTACATGTTTTTGAGCTATGCTTGTTGTCATGAGCAGAGTGTAAAGGCGTTTTGATATTTTAATCTGCAATAGAATGGTATCACGCAATTTTGCACCGGAAGTCACCTAACAGGATGGCGTCATCCTGAGAGTACAACGAGGTGCGGGGAAAAACCGAAGCCTTAGCTTTCTGCTGCAAAAGGAATGAATGCTCTAGTTGTTATGGTTTTTATTTAAGATCGATATAAACAGGATCATGTTAAGGACCCTCCGCTGTTTGACTTTATAGCCCCAACATTTAATGGAGAAAATAATTGAAAGATTAATCAATAGTATAAATTGTGAATTGCAGCCCTAATCTGCTGTTATTCTATAAATAAGTATTTTGCAAACAACGTACAGTATATGTTGGGATGTACAGTGAATCTAAAAACATTTTAATGTTTAAAGATGACTCGAGTGTCTGTTTTTGCGTTGACCGCGGTGTCGTCCGGTTGCAGGACCTTCCCTTTTCTCCTCACGGTTAGCTCTCCAGTGGACGCCAGTGTTTTTTTTAGCATCATTGATTGTGAGTAATAAATAGCTGGAGAGCGAAGTGCTGCTGGTAAAAGCTGAGAGGGGGGAATCCCCCCGGGGGTGGGGAAGCTAAAGCTTGGCATCAGGTCTCTATCTGAGACCTACAGCGGAGAGGGAAAGAGATCAAATAAATGTCGATAGATGAAGCCTTTTGAGAGCTACTAAAATAGATGCACTCATCAGACACCTTGATTATCGCCGTCACGCTTGAGGAATTTTTAGGCGGTAAAGATTTTCTTAAGTGTCCATTAATGGACTCGGTACCGATTGGTCTTTGGCGTCGTCAAATCCTCCGGCTGCACAGGATTTTAGCAACAAGAACGAGAAGTCGTAGATCAAGAAAACTAGCGTCATATCCAGTTGCGAGGGTGGTGATATACACACCAGCCTGTGATTTGGATTCAATTGTGTGTTTTAAGTAGGGATGCACCGAACCCAGATTTTTGGGGTTCGGCCGAATACCGAACCCACTGGTTAAGATTCTGCTGAAGCGAACTCTACTCCCATCTTTTATTTTATTTTTAATTTAATACATACTGTATACTGTGTACATATACTTTACTTATATTGTTTATATTCTATTTACAGAATGTGTGTGTGACATGCACCACCAACACCAAAACAAATTCCTTGTATGTGTTAAAAACGTACTTGGCAATAAAGCTTTTCTGATTCTGATCCTCAGTCCATTAACACAGTAAACCCATTAATGAAGTAAACAACGTCCACAGCCTCTAAAATAGTTAAATGTAACAACTTAATGTTGAATTCACACGCTCTTTTCATATCGTAGGAAAGCACATCGCTATCGCCAGCTGAGCGACAACTTTGTTTGGCAATTTTTCGCTAACCAGTGCATGATGAAGGCATGTTGGGTGGGTGAAATTAGAAAGCTAGCGTTAGCTAACGAGCAGCAGTCGCACCGCTCCCAATGTAGGGAGACGCATTTGCCAAGAGAACAGCTGAGAGCCCGGGAAAGGCACTGTCTGGTTAAGTTTTTAGCTGTGACTGTCCTTCCTTACCTGAAGTTGCTACGTTTTGGCTGCTGTCTGTAGATTCCTTCATGCACAACTCATACGCAAATGTCTTAACAGCGGCGATGTTGTGTATTGTTTAGGGTCCTCGTCACCACGAGACCAATCGGCATTGCAAATTGAACATGTAGGAGGACTTGAATGGCCTTTTTTTGACTGAAAGTACTGCCAAACAACACTTTTTCTGCTCACGAGTTCCATTTTCACTTTCTCTCAGCCTACTGCATTGAACGTAAACACCTAACACGGCATCATTATGTCGACCAGTGCAGCTCGGTTATGGGTGCGTTCGTTGCAATGGAATGTTCTATTGAGTTTCGCCTCTTGTTACTTCTCTTTGGTAGTGTTCGCTTCGGTGGAAAAAAATTCTAAAGTTCGACAGTACCCGACCTCCGTCGAGTTCAGTGCATCCCTAGTTTTAAGCAACAACAGATGGGCATACTGACCTGTATGTAACATTACTTTGTAAAAGTGGCTGAAGAAGTATTCAGGTCTTTTACTTCAGTAAAAGTACTAATACCGTACTTAAAAAAATACTCTGTTACAAGTTAAAGTCTTGCATGGAAAATTTTATTTTAAATAGCTATATGTGACTTAAAAATGATTCTGAGACTGGACACATTTTTCATCTGATGATCATAAATGACCTGTAACAGCAAACGAGACTTACAGTGAAAAGAAAGCTATTTTTATGTAGATTGTTTTTTATAATGACTTTTGCTCGGGCAAAGTCACAAAATTATTGACGGAAAGTAGATCCGCTCTACAGTCACACACTCTGACGGGTGACAGATTTCAATGTAACACCAGAAAAATCCTGTGTAATTGTATCCAGCCAGGTAAAAGGTATCAGGAGATTTCTTTATATAGGCCTAATTGTAGTCTAAGTTTCTTTTAGAAGTTATCTGTTTTAGTTATGGCTGATACTGGGGCAGGACCATCACAAAAAAAGAAGGAAATTAAATGAACAACTAAAAGCTAAAAGGGAAACTATCAGACTGTGTGATTTGTGTTATATGACAGGTAAGAATAAAAACGTGTTGGGTGTGTGTTCGTAGGTGAACTCGTGGTCGGTGGAGGAGCTGCGACTGCGCCTGGCGTCTCTGGACCCCCAGATGGAGCAGGAGATCGAGGAGATCCGCCAGCGCTACCAGACCAAGAGGCAGCCCATCCTCGACGCCATCGAAGCCAAAAAACGCCGGCAGCAGAACTTCTGAGAAAAGGAACTGCCGAGCGTCCTCGCAGCAACGACTGGATGTTTTTTTTTTCTTTTGTTTTTTTAATCTCTTTGTGTTCTCTGCAGCGGTTTGGTGAAATGTCAGCAAGACAAGGCTGAGATTTATCCAAAATAACTGCTCACAAAGACGCCGAGATCTGGAAAACTGTGCGGAGACTTCTGATGATCGAACTGCTGAAGAAGAACTTCCAAAGAGCCATTTGACAGAATATGAATGACGTTTATTTTGTCTATTTGAGTCGAGATCCATGTTCTCTTTATTCTGTCCGATTGAGAGTCTTCAAGAACTTTTTTTGTTTTCCGGATTAACGGTTTAAAAAACCGCTGATCTGGATAAAAAACAAAACGGCATTTGAGAAAGTTTGATTTGGACACCATCAGCAGCCGATCGGGACTTTCTTTCAGGGTTGTTACACAGTGAAGATGGAATTGGATCTCTTTAAGTTTAGTTTTTTTACTTAATCGTGTGGTACAATATCATTTTAACCGCTGCCAGCTCAACTTAGGTACTCGTCTATTAACTCCTCAAGTGTTTCCTGTCGTCGTTGGTCAACGATGATGCTGCTTTCAGTGTTCCTGCTCTGCACCGTGAAAGTCTCAGAAGTCTGTGGTCTAGAAATGGATCATTCTCTCGTCTTGAAAATGTTTGTGATATACACAAAATGGCCCAGGACATGTTGGCTTCTTCTGTGACAAATCAAAGTTTCGGGATCTTTTAAGAAAACAAAGTACTTGTTTGCCATCCGCCATATTGGATTAGCTAAAAGGAGAGCATCGTCATTTGGCCTGTGAGGGTGCTAAACGTCCAGAAGGTTCCTCACTTTAAACTTAAAAAAAGCTTTCCCTTTTAAACTTGATAAAGAAACTTTCTTTCCCATGTGTTTTTTTTCTCTCTCTACATACAGCGTTAAAGGTGCAGTAGGTAAGACTTATAAAACTAACTTTCTGTCATATTTGCTGAAACTGACCCTATGTTTGAGTAGAACTACTTGAAGCAGGTAATTTAAAAAATTCTGAAAAATCCGGCTCCTCTGGCACCACCTACAGCCTATTCCTACACCTACAGCTCCCTGTTCAGATGCACCAATCATGGCCGATTTTTTGGCTAAGTCCTGGATCTTCGCAATCCTACCTACAGCACCTTTAAATATAAAGCCATTGTTGAAGTTGTCATAGTTACCTGTGCAAGAAAGGGTAATGTTTTTGCATCGGTTTGTCTGTCAGCCAGATTATAAAAAAACTACTAGCCCAAATGTCGCGAAACGTGATGGAAGTTTGAAGCATGGGCCAAGGAAGTACCTAATTTAAAATTTGGAAAAGATACACACATTATTTTTCACCTTTGTTAACGATTAGAGAGAGGGCGTGGCCTTGGCGGAGGTCTGTGCTCTCAGAGTGCCCCTTCTAGTTCATCATGTTTAAGTTCTTCAAATACGTCTTAAAATACTTATTACATATGTTATTGTCTTCTGTTGCCGGTCAGTCAGACAGTTTTATTTTTTTTACTCTATTTGCCTAATGATGACGGCTTTCTTAGCAATGGTCGTTTAACCCGAGCAGCTACTTTTTGTTTTATGTGATCGTTCTTTCCTCATCTTCCATGTCATGGATCCAACTGGAGGTTAATAGTCGTTTTCTGACTTTACCCAAACTCCCATTAAACAAAATGGACTAGTAACAGACAAATATCCAGGCAAAATGAAATGTTCGATCCCCAGAAGTTTCTGGATGTTGTAGTTTAGTTTTTTTAGTCATCAGCAGCAAAGAAAATTGCTCCACAAAATATTTATTAACCTTTACCCACCGCTTTAGCATTCATAAGCAGTATATAAACATTTAAATGGTTCATAACACCCTTTAATGTAGTTGTAAACCGATATGTTTATTAATTTATAGTCTTTCTCAATAATTATAACTCCTCCTCTAAAGACATTTGATTATTTTACAAACGTATTATCAACTATCTGCTCATACAGCAGCCTCTACTGAACGGGTTATCGTTATAAACACCTTTTACAACTACATTATCATGTGTTATAAACAATTTATTGAATGTTTAAAGCGAAAGTGTTACCTTTTTTTTTCCCTGATTTTTTTATTTTATTTTATTTTTGTATTTTTTTTTCTTGAATCTTTAGTTTCTTTTATAATTCCTGAAAAATGTTACTTCTTCAGGTCCCGATACGAGCCAAACTAGTCTGTTGAACGACTGGCAGAACGGACCAAGCTGCATTTGAATATGTAATATGTTTATCTCATGCTGGAGTTTGACTTCTCTTATAATGCAGGAAACTGCATTCATGTTTGAAAGGGGATTTAACGAGATGGAAACTTGACTTTGTTTAACCTCCGGTGTCTTCCATTTTTAATTTGAGTTTTTATTTCAATGGCCAGCATCTTTGTTTTTTTTCTTCCCTCAGTAAGCTAAAATAAAAAGACCTGGGGGGCGACAGATTTATGGAATCGGTTCAACAAAGCTTTTATTTCCTGGATTTATTAGTTTTGATTTGGCACTGAACGAGATTTGCTCCCCCCCTAAAAAAGGGGCAGGGAGCCGCCGACTAAATCTGGCGTCGACCCAGGTCTGATTCACCTTCGCTCGGAGCAACTCAGCCGCTCATTTTTATACACGCAGCACAAAAAACATTTCTATTTTTCTACATAGGTTCAGTGGTTACACGGTCCGATAGGAGACAGTTTCTCAGGTCATAAAACTCCTCAGGGGTGTGAAATAACGACAGTAGTGGGTAGTGAAGACAAATGACTGTAGATATTAAATTTGGAAATCCTTCACACAAAGAGTCCGTGTGTATGTATATGAGCACCACTGCCTGCTTTTGTATATTGTGATTTAATTTTGAACAGTTGAAGGGTTTTGTACACAAAACGAAACCATTTTTTTAGTTTTATTGAAATATCAAGCCGATATCAACAAGTTAAAGCGTGATTTTGGTATTTTGGACCCTACTTTCCCCATGCATTTGTGTCTAAGTGACTAATGTGGACAAACCTCTTTGAAATTGGTCCAGTATTGAGAGAGAACGCTGGAATGTTATCCTACAGGGCAAATATACATTGTCAGTTAACGTTCTTTTAAAAATTCTGTTTTTGCCACCGACAGGCTCAGATTATTATTCTAAGTGTCTGACAACATTATGGAAAGGATATATATAGTATATATCGCAGTAAAGTGTCGGGGGGGAGTGATGCATCAGAAAGTCGTGATCACTGGAGAAGATGTTGAACAGAAATTAAACTGTTCTGATGCTTTGGATCGGTTTTTAAAATGTTTCTTTTTTTTTCTGCCTTTTAAATGCTTTCTGTGATTGTCTAAAACGTTTTTTTTATATATATATAAAACAAACCGCTGCAGGCATTTGTAGGTTTTGGTATGTTGAGCAGTATGAAGGGAAAGTAACTTTCATTTCAGGAGCTTGTTCTTAAGCTATGTTCACACTTGACATCTTTTTTGACAAAAAAAAGTTAACTAGGGTGCTTTTGTAGTGGAAAAAAAAGAAGAAGCTGGCAGTGTTTTGGTTCCAAAAAGCAGCCAAGAGCATCTTTTGTTGCTATAACAACAGCTACTGCTACAGTATCCTATCTAGAGCGCTATGTGGAGCGGTGCTAACATTAAATAAAACTAAGCGGTGGAGCGAGCTAGAGAAAAAAAAGAGAGAGACCAGTGCTAACGTTAGATAAAACAAAGTGAGTCCCCTGTACAGGGATTATGTAACTCGCCGTACTCAGACTCCATTTTTCTTGTTTTTATGGAAACAACCGTTCTTACTACTCCACTTGTCGTTGGTCGGCTGTCAAAAAAGCGCTTGACATAGGGCGTTTTTTTTTCAGAAAAGTTGAACTTTTTTCAACTTCAACCAACCTCCTTACGCTCAGGACTTTTTTTGAAAACCCGGTTTGATCCATAGGATTATAATGTAAAACAGACGCCAAGTGTGAACATAGATGTTTCAGAAGCACAACCACTTCACGAGGCTCTAATTTATTTGAGTGAATCAGTACAAATGTCTAAATCCTGCTGAAACGTATGGAGTGTTTGGATTTCACTCTTTTCTCAAGTGTGTAATTTATTAATTTCTTAGCGCATCTTCAAGCAGCTCACATCACTTTGTCTTTTAGGTATTTTCAGATGTTTGACAATACGTGTGCTCTAATAACTCCACATTGTGGCTGTAAAATGTTTAAATACAGCCCGGCATTGGCCTTAACGTAAAACTGTGACGCCTGGAAAACGTTAACAAATGAATTAACAGCACAAAGAAACGTGAAGATGCTTTTTACGGATTTCGAAATAAAAACGCCAGTTTCAGGTGGTTATTTAGGTGAATCTTAAGTTTTCTCCACCTCCTTTTATGTGCAAAACGTTTTGTTGGTTTTTCTGTTAACGTCTGCTCTTCTCATGTTTTGCACACTTCCTGTTCCTGATGCCTGAAAAAGATGCTGAAGTATATATTATGCCTTAAAGTATGCAGTGGAAGTCGTGCTTATGTTTGATATCACTGCTATTTGGTTTGTGTGTTTTTATTTTTGTTTGCTTGTGTAATAAAGAAAAGTATAAAAAAAAAACTAAGGAAAGTTAAAGAACTTGTTTTTTTTTTTTTTACACTTTTACAGAAATTTGTGACAGAGTTTGATCATTTGTATTTAGGATTTCCAACCATCAGGTTATCTTTTGTTTTAGATGTCATTATAAAACAAGTGGTGGAGAAAGTATTTAGATCCTGTACTTAAAGGGATAGTTCAGATGATTTTAAATATGTTTGTATGACCTACTTCTCCGTAGTAGGGGTGAACGATTTTGGAAAATAATCTAATTGCGAGGTTTTTTTTTCACCAATATTGCGATTGCGATTTAATATGCGATTATTTTTTTAAGCTCTTTGTCTTCTGTATTATTCAAAGATGAGCAATAAATCCTTGTATAGTATGAACAACGCACGATTAGATAGATTAAACAATCTGTTATTTCCTGGAGGCCAGGTCTGTATGTGATGATGAAATTAGGTGATGCATCTTTTATTTAACTACTTCAATCACAGAAGTATATTGAGCACTGACGAAGCCTGGTGTAAACATTCATATAGAAGTCAGAAACAAATCACACTTACTAAAGTGCAAATTGCAGAAATATAAAAACAAATATGTGGCTCCACCACACTTAGTAATATTTAGATTAATTATTATTTACTGTAATAAACATAGTAAACATGTGGATTGCACTTTTTAAACACCGTCTTTGAACTTTACTAGACAGTTTAAGTAAAAATATAAATATCGTATATGTATGTGTATATATATATATACAATATTTATATTTGTGTATGTATGTATGTATATATATATATATATATATATATATATATATATATATACATACATACATATAGGATATTTATATTTTTAAAATATTTAAGTAACTCAAAGTGAAATGTGATCGCTGTCTGAACATTAATATCTAAATATTAATCGTAATTATCTCTAGTCAGTAACAGCAACACACAACACAGACTAAAGTGCAGTGAGTGTGGCTCCACCAGCCATAGTGATCCCGATCACACAGGAAGCAATTTCTCACCATTAGCAACTCCCGCTCTGATCCAGCTCCGGTCAGTGTCATACTCTCATCAAATCTGTCTATCTATCCGGTGCTAAACAGACGCCCTGTCGTAGATGGCTTTGTGTTTTTTTTAATTTTTATTTTTAAGTGCTGATACAGGTTCATAGTGTTACCCCGTGAGGTAGCAACGTTAGCAAGACAGGTTTTGCACAATACCTGAAGCTGCACATCATCTTTTTTTAAGCCAAAATAGTCCCACGCATGTGACATACTGTTCCTACTTGGGACTAAAGTGCCTGAGGCCATTGTACAACAGGTCAAGGTACGGCGTAGCGTTAGCGTGCCAAGTTGATGCTTTCTCTGCGGAGTGCTATCGACCAAATCGCAGCCTTTGCGATTAGGAAATCGCATTTTAACATATCGCGATATTATTGCAAATGCGATTAATCATTCAGCCCTGCTCCGTAGTCGGTGCGTTAGCTACAGTAGATGGCGGTCGGCACGCCCCCCAGTTTTTGAAGTTGCTCTAGCCTTGCCTCCATTGCTTAGTTTGTTAGATTTGTTAGTTCCCTAATGCTTTAGTACATGATTCCTGGCCTCTGCATGTCGCCCAAGTGTCATTGGGCAAGAAAATGAACCCCAAATTGCTGTGAGTTTACATTACATTACATAATTTAGCTGACGTTTTTATCCAAAGCAACTTCCAATTAAGTGCTTTCCACCTTGAAGGTGCAAACTCCAGACAACAATTAGTAAGTGCAAGTAGACCTACATTAGCTTTAAATAAGCAACACTACAAAGAGCCATATGAAAGTGCAGCTTTTAGAATATATATATATATATATATATATATATATATATATATATATATATATACTGTATATTTTACATTTACATATAAATGTTTATCGCTCCCCTCCTGATGAAATGGAACCTTGTAGCTCTGCCATCAGCGAATGTGTGTGTGTGTGTGTGTTTTGTAAAGCGCTTTGAGTCTAGAAAAGCGCTATATATATGCAGACCCTTTAAGCTCGCTGTCGTTTAGACTTCCTAAAAGCTTCCTCTCGTCCTCTTTTTGTCTCATCAGATCCATCAAATCAAACTTTTGTTCTCTTCTCCGATTTCTCCACGACGTCATCTGCCAAAATAACAGAGATGAATTTTTAATCAGCTGAAAAAACACAAATCTGATCTCTCTCCTGTGTGTGTGTGTGTGTGTGTGTGTGTGTGTGTGTGTGTGTCTGTCTGTCTGTCTGTCTCTGTGTGTGTGTGTGTGTGTGTGTGTGTGTGTGTGTATTTTTAAATAAAGGCATACAGATTTATTTAGTTGACATGATAAAATTACACATAGAAAATAGTATAAAGACATATTCTGTGTACTTTTCATTTGTGTTAAATCATAAATAATTCATCGTCAGTTGAAATATTGAAAAGTGTTTAAAGTAACCAAAACCCTACCTACGGAACAACAGCACTAACTGTGTCCCCTTCTGCCCCTGAGTTGAGGATGCTCAGTCAGCACAGCAGCTTATAATACAGAGCGTCCACCGTTTGGGGACTCATAGATGATATTAAATGACAGTTTGACGGATGTGATCCATTATCCAGTAAACACTGCCGACGTTTTCACAAAGTCATCCTGTAAATGAACTGTGTGGTACGCCGCCACCCATCATCATCCTTCACACAGAACTGAAACCAGTCCAAAAGTCTTCTGTAGGAACTGAGAGGCAAAAATACTGCTGAATATGGTACGTATCATATACGGCTTCCACTCTCTTCTGTTCCTCAAAGACTTTATTTTAATAAAACTCTGACTGACTATGTTTACATGTACATAATATCCCAGTGTTTGCCCTCATTTCAAAAGACGATATTCATTAGCCTTAAATGACTTACAAACATGGCTGAATGATTCATGCCTGTGCCTTAATGTTAAAAAGACCGTATCAATGTTTTTTAGTAAACCTAAAACACCCGTGGCCGCAGTAAAAGTTCGCTTGGGTGGACATGAATTGGTTAATGTTGAGGAATTTAAATATTTGGGAGTGTTAATAGACTCAAAACTATCCTTTAAAAAACATGTTAAAAAAGTAGTGAAAATGGTAAATGTTAATATACGGAATTTTAGACATTCGTACATCATTAATGGATATAGCAGCGATAACATTCCTGCATTCTATGATACTAGCTCATATTGAGTACTGTATCACAAGTTGGTCTTATACGAGTCATGCAGCTATTGGGCCAATTGAAGTATGCTACAAAAGAGCATTGAAAATATTAGACAAGAAACCTTCGTCATATCATCATTGTCAAATTTTAGATAAATATAAGTTTTTAAATTTTGTTAATTTCAAATTATTTAAATCAACCTGCCTAATCTATAAGGTTATACATGGTCTGGCACCTCCACCATTGAGCGATTTTATAAAACAAAAGTCTAGCAGTGTTGCTGGGTCTGGAGTGACTAGAGCCACTATGAGAGGTGATTGTGAATTGGCATTTAGGCGGACCGCCTTTTCACAGAACGTCCTGTCATATCCGGGAGTGCGTTTCTGGAATAGCATTCCACTGTCAGTGAGGGAAAGCACGAGTCATTTAAAAGTGTGGTTGAGGGACATACAGACTTGTGATCATGTTTAGTTAATCATTATATATCAGACTTAAAACAGAGTTAGTGTTATAAAAAGGGACACAATTATTAGTGTAATATGGGTTGTGCAATAAATGTCAGTATAACATGGGTTGTGCTATAGGGGTCAGTGTAATGTGGGTCAGTGCAACATAGAATGGTTTAATATGGATCAGTGTAATATCAGGACAGTTTGTGGTTTGTTCACTAAAGTCGATGCTTTCTTGTTTTCTATATGTCCCTTGTTGTCCACTCTTGATGTTGTTGTTTGTTTTAGGATGATGTGATCACTGTTCTTGTCATTGTATATAGTCTACATATAGTGTCTTTGTATGTATTCATTAATTTGTGTGTAACACCAACCTGCCAGGGGGTCTGCAGATGGAAATTAGCCTAAGGCTATAATCTGGCATATTTACATTTGTGAAAATGTTCATTAATATGTATTGTCCCCCTTTTCTTTCAAATAAATAAATAAATATTCCGACTAAGCTGTTTCCGTGGCTTATGAAATTGAATATTTCACTAATATTCCCGTTCACGTGCAGCCGTGCAAAATAGGATTTAAAAAAAAAAGTTTCACCGGTGGGAAACTGTGTTTAACCGTGGGAACACAGCCTCCTCTTCATGAAAAGGCTGTTCGATGTTTGTGCATATCCAAAAACCTGTTGATATCAAAGTATTTCGTGATGTTAAAAAGTAGCTGTTGTTGGAATATATTTTGTGAGAATAAAGTGAGAGGTTTTTAGAGTTCATGAGCTGACCTTGTCGTCTATGGTCCTCTGGGTTATGAGAGGCCATCTGGTTTTTAAAGTGATAAGACATTATAAAGGCAGTATGGGATATTGGCACCCAGGGAATGATTGGGACCTGAGAAAAGGTCTCCTCTGACCGGAGGGGGCAGAGACGACAGTGGTGCAGTGTTTTGCGAGCGCAAGATATGTAGCACAGAGTATGGAAATGGCCTCGGCTCTCGCAACTCCTTAAGTCTGCAGAAGATTAAGGACACACAGGTATTCAAATCCCAAACAATAGCAGCTTGTCTATTTTGACCTGAGAATGGGAGAAGCCGAGGTAACGTTTTCACGCATTGTGTTACATATCGTTAGGAACCGGCTGGAGCCAAGAGATCTGGACTGGATCCAAACTGATGACAGCACCACCAGAAGATGGGACAGAAATGGATAAAAAGACAGTATTTTAACTTAGCAGCATCAGATGCTGGGGGAATCTTTGTCTGTTTGCTAGGTGAAAGATAGACCTGTATTGAAGTATCTGATCCGTGTACACGTAATTGTAGATTGCAATATCATTTTTCACTAAAGCTTGTTATAACTTTAACGGAACGAATCCTGAGTTTTATTTCTCTGATCTACCAGTATATGAAAACTAGGTAGTGACCTTAGAATTGGAGTCAGATTAAGTCTGGCCTTTAAGAGTCAGACCGGTCATCGGTCAAATTTTTTGAATAAAATCCTACATTGCGTTTCTCCTTTTTTATCTTTTGGCCGTACATATCTAAACCGTAGCCCTTCAAACAGTCATCTGGTTGGTTTGTGTATCTCAGTCTTTCATAATGTTTAAAAGTAGTAAGTAAAATTTGCATTCAAAATGTCACATAAGTAAAACGTAATATTCAACACGGTCTCACGGCAGTTCGTGAAATGGTCACGTTATTTGTAATCTATTGATTTGTGTTCACGGGGATGTTTTTCTCGTTTTTTTTTTCGTGGTGGCCAGCACGAAATGGTCTATACCGAGATTAACGGGGAAAGCAAACGCCACACCCCGGGGGAGGGCGCCTCACACGCTGGGAGACGGCCGCAGGGAACGCGCGACAATAACGGGACGGTTAACGGGGAAACAAACGCCTCACACAGGACGCGATCCCCGGCCTCTGGGGTGAAAGTCCGGAATAGTTTGACCCATCCACCACCCCAACAACCTTCTCATGCGGATTTTTCGGCATTTCATACTACTTGCTACCGTAGTCGTGCTGTGACCACAACATATGCTTCCCATTTAAATACATTAGTTTGCATAACGTGACCATTTCACAAACTGCCATGAGACTGGGTTGTAATATCATAAAAATATAGTTAAAGTACCAAAAGTAAAACCGAATCTGCAAAGAAACTGAAGCTATTGTATGAATAGTGGAGGAAAAAGTATGCAAAATTAGCAGAAAATTAAAATACTAAATAGATATCATAGAGCTCGTAAAGTATCATAGAGCATAGAGTTCAGTGCAGAGATGTTTTTCCTTCATAGGGTTGTTGCTTTTTTAAATATCTCTTCTTCCACAAAAGTACTTTCACACATTTCATATATTTTTTTTATTTCGTTTGGGTGCGTTGTATTTCACTTCAGTCCTGAAAGTAGTTCAGTTGATCCTACAGAACTGCAGGCCTTTGAGTTCAGACCTTTTTGTCCCATTGTGAATCTTCACCTTTGTGTTTTTAACAGAGCAACACATCCATCAGTAACAGACCTCCATCCCAAAGCACCCGACATGCACAGATGAATGACAACTAGAGCTGCAGAGAATAATGGATTAGTTGTCAACTATTAAAATTATCGCCAACTATTTTGATAATTGGTTAATCGGTTTGAGGAATTTTCTATGAGAAAAATACAAATTCTCTGATTGCATCTTATTAAATGTAAATATTTTCTAGTTTCTTCTCTCCACTGTGACAGTAAACTAAATATCTTTGAGTTTGTAGACAAAACAAGACATTTGAGGACGTCATCTTGGGACTTTGGAAAACACATTTGTCACCATTTTCTGACATTTAAGAGACCAAACAACTAATCCATTAATCCAGAAAATAATCTACAGATTAATCGACAATGAAAATAATTGTTAGTTGCAGCCCTGTGTGACAACAATCTACAGTCAGAACAGCCTGTCATGGAAGACCCAGAGTTATAATAAAACTCCCAATTAGTGTCAGAAAATCAGACATTTACAATTTGGACCCTCGAACTTTCACGTTGAGAAGCAGCTACTCAAATTCTGTCCTGCCGTCTTCATGCAGTGACAGACACACGTAAACCAAATCCAACAATTCATACTACATTTATGTGGCCTTGGATCAGATGAAAGTCATGGTCAGATATTACTTCTTTAAGCATAGACTGTAAAAATAATGGGCGTAGCTTCCGGGTCTGAAAAGTGAAGCCAATGCTGAAGCTCCTTAAAGCTGCATTCTATCTAACTTTCAGCAGGGGCTCCAAAAAGAAGTCTGTTTCTATAGAAGTCTATGAGAAAATGAGTCTTGTCTCATCAGTTCCTTTATTACCTAAGTAAACATTTTCCATAAGAGTTTATGGTCTCAATCGCTAGTTTCAAGTATTCTTTAATACAGCATGATGTTCATTTTGTAAATGATGCTGCCGTTTATTTTAAAATAGACGATAAAGCAGGGAATGCTTTAGGATCTGTCAATCAGGACAGAGGCTCAGCAATGCTAACCATGCTAACACTGTGGACATTAAAATAGACCTCAACTTGTTTTGGGGTGTTTTCTGTGTTTTCATCTTAAACTTTGACCTTCTCACTGTGTGTTTTCACTTCAGCAAAGTTCATTGTAACATTTAACAAAAATCTTTGTTCAGTGTTCTGCCAACCGACTTAGCTAGCTACCAATTAGCTGGTGACTTAAAGCAACACCAAAGCACACTTTTCCTCTTCGGTCCCCCTACAGGTTGGAAGGGGAATTGTCCATTACTGTTCTCATTCGAACTACAGATCCGCTACCCGATCTTGCAAACTTGCATAGTGAGGTTATAGGCGATAAGAGGCTGCAAAGCCAATGCAGAAGTGCCGTTCACCCTGTTACGAGTTGATGAACCACTGAAACGATTTTGGAAACATGATTTTAATGTACAAAAGAATCTTTGGTGTTGCTTTAAGGGTAGGTTTGCTAATTTTCTGTTCTGCCATACATGCAGATGAACAGCGGCAGTACCCGGACGTCTGCGTTTACCCTCCGGTAAATCTCTGTTGGATGACTCGCTTCAGAAGGGTTGACAATCAGCAACTTTCCCTCTTTAGCGTTTAGCTTAGCACAGCACCATTGCAACCATAAACAACACCAGTTTGGCCGCGTCATCCCTCCCAAGCTCCCCCCAATCGTAACATCCGGTTGCAAAAAAACAATGTATGCCTTTATTGCTAAACTCAAAGCATCAAACTGGCAGTCCACAAACCAACAGGTGACATCATGGATGCAACGTGCATTATTTTTACTGTCTATGGCTTTAATGTGATGTTTAAATCTCCAGTGTGAGCGTTCATCTCCTCACAGCTGACACAGCTCCTTCCTCCTCAGTATGGACGCGTAGGACGGATGCTCCACGTAGCTGTAGTTGATCACACCTCCGTCATCCTCGTGGTCTATATCGTCCTCCTCCATGCCATCAGTATCATCATCGTCCAGACACCTGCTGTCCCCATCTGACCCCGCCTCTTCCTCTTCCTCCTCCTCTTCCTCCTCCGGCTCGTTCTCGCAGCTCATCCTCATCTTCCTGCGGTGGTTGTTCCTCACCGACGCCTCCAGGGCTTTCTGTCTCCGGTAGAAGTGGGAGAACTTGTTGAAGATGATGGTGATGGGCAGCGCCACCACCAGGGTGCCGCCCAGGATGCAGCCGCTGGCCGCCAGCTTCCCGGCCACCGTAACGGGCACCACGTCGCCGTAGCCCACCGTCGTCATGCTAACCGTCCCCCACCACCAGCAGGCCGGGATGGTGTCCAGACCTACATCCTGAGCACAGAGACAGGCGGAGGGGGTTTATAGTTATGGAGGGTGACCATAGGTGTAATTTACAGTGGGGAAAGGGGGGTTATAACCCTGCAATAATCAAAACTGGCCAGTTCAACCCACCCTAAAAAACTATTATATTTCCTTTACACATAAAGACATTTATTGCACCATAACTTGATGCAGAAAAGTCAAAAAATGCAGAAAATGAAGTGTTTCAAGATGTTCAAAATGTCATTGTTGCTCAAAAGTGGAGCCAAAGCCCCTAATGTTGAACCCAGGGTTACATATTTCAAACCAAGGTTTTAATGCATCAAATTAAGATTATACAACACGTAGATTCGACCAGGAAATCTGATTGGTCAACTGGACATTTGGAACTCAAATCAGCATGACAGCAAACCAGGCTCAGCACCAGACCCAAACCGTTTTTAGAAGTGATCCAGAATGAAAATCTGCATCCTGCATCCGCATGATTCCGTGTGGCCTTGCTCATCACTAACAATATTTCTCCGCCATTTCCATGTCAACATTACAGAGTTGAATCAAAAACTGGTTACTGGTTATATCTATAAACTTTTTTATTATTTGGTAAGAGTCTTTGACGCAGCGGCCGCAAGTTCAGCTCTGACCTGCTTTGCTGCTAGTCATTCCTCCTCCCTCCCCTTTCAAGTCTAAAATCTCCTATACAAATAAAGGCCTATAAATGCCCCAAAACGTTGTCACGACTCCACTGGTGGGGAAGTGACAAGCTAGGCTTCCCTGGAGTTTTTTCTCTCTCTCTCTCTCCCTCTCCTCTGCTCTCCCTGTTTCTCCTCTCTCACAGCCCAGTGTGTGGCTAGCCACTCCCAGGACAACTCACAGCTGCAGGCAATTCCCAATCAACCACCTGTTTTCTGTGGCTCGTCAGCACAGCTTCATAAGCTGTGGCTGCTCTCTGTTCGGCGCTGGATAGTTAAGTCTAGTCATGTAGGTGAATGTCCTGGTTCATTCTGCTGTGGCACTTTTGTAACCCGTTGTTGTGCATGCAAACCTGAATTCTGTTCTTTGTTTGAAGGATAACCACTCTGTGCTACGGACTCTCAAGCTGCCTGCTGATGCCACTTTCCACCTGCCATCACCAGTCCTGCATGCTCGTCTCTCTGCCTGTGTCCACAACCTGCTCTGTCATCTGAGAGGAGTTTCCCACTTGTCCATTTTGCTACCTTGTCTGAATTCAGCAATAAACTGTGTAAAACTTCATACTGTCTGCAAGTCTGCTTCTGGGTCCAAGTCACAAACCCTGACAAACGCTATCTTTGAAAAAAAAAGATTTGGAATTCAGGACTTATGGAATATTTCTACACTGTGGTATTACTACTACTTCTACTTAACCCTCGTGTTGTCTTCCCGTCAACCATGCAACTTTTAGATTTTCTAGGTCAAAATTTAAATTTTTTTTTTTCTCAGCGTTTGACACTTTTGTCACTTTTATCCAAGTTTTTCTAGTCACTTTTTTAGATGTTTTAGTCGATTTTTTTCTGCGCCTTTTGACAATTTTGCGGGGGTTTTCTCCACGTTTTTGAAGCTTTTTCTGCCATTTTTTTGCTCCTGATGCATGTAACCCTTGTGATGTCTTCACGTTGACGTTTTTTGATTTTTTTTTAATGCTATAAAATTAAATAAAACACCCAAATTCAAAGAAAGAAGTGAACTGAAGATTTATGTTACTTGTGTAGAGTTATGGTTGTACGGAACCATCCATGCTATTTTTTTTTTATTTGGTTGAAAGAAAACCCAAATTTGTGTTATAGAAACTTTTTGAAAATGGGTCAAATTTGACCCGAGGACAATAGGAGGGTTAAGTTAAAAGTGCCCTGACAAACGTATTTCATTACTTTGTGGTAATGTCTGAAGTTCTACCATGGACTCTGTAACATTTTTTGTGGAAAAAAATGCCATGGTTACC
Source organism: Perca schrenkii (assembly GCA_025617405.1). Taxonomy (NCBI): domain Eukaryota; kingdom Metazoa; phylum Chordata; class Actinopteri; order Perciformes; family Percidae; genus Perca; species Perca schrenkii. The sequence goes on from CM046790.1 coordinate 37,705,888, forward strand.
TTGTTTCAAGCCATTCTAGCATGGTATAGAAAGCCTGCAGGAAGACTCAGCTCAATTTCTGCCAGTTCTCATTAGAGCTGAACGATTTTTGAAAATAATCTAATTGCGATTTTTTTCCCCAAATATTGCGATTGCGATTCGATATTCGATTATTTTTTAAGCTCTTTGTCTTCTGTCCCAACAAAGACAAACAATAAATCATGGTATAGTATGAACAACACACAATTACACGCTAGACTGTTAAATAAGTAAAAAACATATATATATATATATATACATATATATATATATATATATATATATATATATATATACACACACACACGCAAGTATTTTTTTACAGAGCACTGAGGGGCCATCCACACGGAAACGTTTTTTTGTGCAAACGCACATGTTTTGCATTGTTTGGGCCGACCGTCCATACGAATCCTGCAAACGCACCGCCTGAAAACGCACTTTTTTGAAACCAGGTCTCAGGGTGAAAAAATCGGAAAACGGCTCTCGTTTGGCTTCGTATGGTGAATATGGATCCGTATCGATGATATCATCGCCACACCCCTCTTTTACACCTTCTCCCACGGCCGGTGACGCACACAACTGCGGTGAAGCGAGCATGTCCCATCTCCATGGTCAAACCATAGACTGTTAATATTACAGTCTATGGGTCAAACCAGCTCACTTCATCTAAATACTGTGTCTCTGCTCCCTGACCCTTCCCTCTGGATTCTACACAAGATATATTGCTAACGTTATGTAGTCAACGTTAAACATCGCTAAAGTAGCTGACCGCTCCAGCAGTGAAGTAACGTTAACGTTAGCTGCTATGGCTATCTGTTTATAAAGTGGAAGTAGACAACTTATCAACTAGCTAGCTAATCTGTCTGCTTATAAACTCCTTGAACGGAGTATAGTACCTTTTACCACGGCTTATTGTAGAAAGGCTACTGCAAGAAAAACGTATAGATTATTAAATCATCATTCATGGATCATTGATGTTTGTTTGACTGCCGATGTTAGAGCAGCTTGCTGCTAGCGCGCTGCAATCTTGCAAAATAAAAAGCAATCCAACAGCACATTATACAATATAAACAAAGGCCTTTATAAAATGAGCAATGGTGAAAGTTATTATAGTCCACGGATGTATTAAGAGAACGTTATAACGTAGCTAGTTATGTTATGATCATAGACGATGGGAAGTGAAGTGACTATGCTCTTCTTCTCCGTTTTTTGGTGAATTTCTGTAGCAGAAACAGCGCCGCCTATAGGCCTGGCATATGAAGTAGCGTATTGAGTCATTTACAAGTGGATTCATTTGGACACAACTATTCTTGAAACGAATCCAGGGAAGACGGGTAAAAAAAAGATCGTTTTGGTACGTGTGGACGTGGCCTGAGAGGAGCTGCCTCCAGCCCCTCTCCCTCGTGAAGTTGCGTACCGTGTTCATGACACCATCAACAACATTGCACTTGCTCAGAGTGGCTATTATTACGTTAGTTGCCGGAGGTCTTGCCGTGGGATTAACTGTACTAATAAAACCGTTGAAACAACGCGGCCACGCTGCTGTGAAAGCTCCCCGAACCGTCATTTATCAGTCTGATTGTTACCCCTCTCAGTGGCAGCTCCTCCACCCATATCTTTATAACTGAGCTAACCGCTAACCGGAGCTAACCGCTAATCAGAGCTAATCGTTGCCAACCGAGCCTTCAGTTCTGCGTGCCTGTATCCATTAACTGCATGTATGGACTCGAGCCCAAACAAAACCCTTCATTTTATTAAAATGGCTGTAAACAATTTAAACTTCAACTCAGAATTGTTTGAATGACAGAGATCAGCTCAAGGTATGGTGTAGCGTTAGCATGCTAAGTTGATGCTTTCTCTGCGCAGTGCAGACTGATTTGCTCTCGCGAGTCATCAAATCAAGACGAAATCGCAGCCTTTGCGATTAGGAAATCACATTTTAACATATCGCGATATTATCACAAATGCAATTATTCGTTCAGCCCTAGTTCTCATTCATATTCAACAAGCTAAGCCGTTTGAATCTGATTGGCTAACAGCTAGCCAATGAGAGCCTGACTGTCAGAATCCTTTACCCAGCCCAACTGGGCGAGCTAATGAATAGTAATGAGCTCAGGCAATATGATGTCAGACTGACCAGCTTTTGTAATTGGCCTGATTTCTCTGCTTATTTCTTTTCAGTGGCTAGAGCTGACAGAGGAGGTAGCAGTTCATTTTCACATTCACAACATAACACACACATATGGACTTAACATATTTCAAAAAAATGCAAGTAATAACAGTTTTGTATGGCAGGGCACCTTTAAAGTTCTGAGTTCTTCCACCCCTGTATGTATTAATATTATAAGTTTCCTGCAGCAGCACCTACATCAGTTACCCTAAGTAAATCAGTTTGTGTGTTTTTTAGAAAGTAAAACAAAACCGCACTGGCTAAAGTAAGAATTAAAGAATCAAACCTAATTATAATCTAATGTTTATGCTAAAGTACAGGGTAAGAGTGAAACGTTACCTCTTCGTATTCAGCAGTGTAAGCGATACCCGAGAAGACGGACACTCCGACACCCAGGTACAGCAGCAGGATGCCGACCTCGCGGTAACTGTGCTGCAGAAACAAGACGGAGGAAAACTTGAATGAGCCTGCTGTAAAAGGTTGTAGGCTGTGAAGTTCTCTGTCAGTAGAATCCTATGGAAACTTAACCTGACTCCGCCAGATGGATCGCTTCGCATTTGCTCGGCATATCCATCTGAGAACTTTCCGTTGGAGAACTTTTGGAAAGGGGTGAAAATACTGGTTAGCTGATTGGATGAAGCATCTGTCTATCACCTATGTTGGTGATAGACAGGCCAAATCAACCAATCAGATCCACGAAGTGTATGAAAATACAACCACAAGCCCGCCCCTGCTGCTGCAGGCAAAGCATAGCTCGTTAGCTCAGCAAGCAGGCAACATGTCGGTAAAGGATATTTGCCGTTTGTGTAACGAGAATTTAGGAATAAAAGGCACCCTTTCAGGTTCCCGGACCGCTGCCTGAAAATACTGGTTAGCTGATTGGATAAACCATCTGTCTATCACCACCTAACCCGCCTCAAAACCAACGCTGATTGGCCCGGTCGCTTGGCTAACGGCTCCAAATTTTCTCTGCCTCAAGATGCCAGACTGATCTGCGAGTGGAAAACTGGAGCTCGCGAGATCAGGACGGTCTCACAAGGCTAATGGAAACTAGGGCTGCTCAGTTGATCGGATTTGAATCGCAATTTCGATTTAAGGGACACTGTAAAACCAAGCGAAGGAGTTCAAATACCTTGGGGTCTTCTTCGCGAGTGACGGGACAATGGAGCAAGAGATTGGTCGGAGAATTGGCGCAGCGGGTGCGGTATTACACTCAATTTATCGCACTGTTGTGACGAAAAGAGAGCTCAGCCAGAAGGCAGAGCTCTCAATCTACCGGTCAGTTTTCGTTCCTACCCTCACCTATGGTCATGAAGGCTGGGTCATGACTGAAAGAACGAGATCCAGGGTACAAGCAGCCAAAATGGGTTTCCTCAGGAGGGTGGCTGGCGTCTCCCTTAGAGTTAGGGTGAGACGCTCAGTCATCCGTGAGGAGCTCGGAGTAGAGCCACTGCTCCCTTCGCGTCTAAAGGAGCCAGTTGAGATGGTTCGGGCATCTGGTAAGGATGCCCCCTGGGCGCCTCCCTATGGAGGTGTTCCAGGCACGTCCAGCTGGGAGGAGGCCTGGGAACCAGTCGGAGCTAGTTATTGTTGCTCCGTAAAGGGAAGTTTGGGGTACCCTGCTGGAGCTGCTGCCCCCGCGACCCAACCCCAGATAAGCGGACGAAGAGGGATGGATGGATGGATGGATGGATGTAAAACCTTTCACCGTAAATTCACAGTAATAAACTGGCAGCAGCTTTGCCAGTAAACTACTGTTTATTTACAGTAAGCATACTGTTTATAAAGTTTAAGGTATTTTACTTTAAATAGACAGAGGAGTTTCTTACAGTATTATTTGATAATATACTAGCTGCAGTGTAATTCCCGCCGTTTTCTTTATTTTCCCAAGATGAATTTGTAGTAATAATCAATACCTGTAATCTGTAACATTCACAGATAGTGGTATAATATTATTATTTTCTCCCAGAATTGCATTGCCATTTACAGTATGATCCTGTATGACATTAAAACAGTAAGATACTGTGAGATGTTAGCTGTAAATTTACATCAAAGGTACGATCACAGAAAAACAAAATGTTCTGAATGAAAAAAGAGTTTAAACGGGAAAAGTATAAAGGGAAATTTCACAGCGTGTTTTCACTGTTGGTTTGTTTAACTCTTTCACTGTTTTTTTCAGAGTAATCGTGTTAAATAATCGTGATTTTCAATATTGACCCTAATAATTGTGATTGTGATTTTTTTCTATGATCAAGCAGCACTACTGGAAAACTAGGTTGTACATATATAGTCTGGCTAGTCCACATAGCAATCTGGCATAGGAGTAATATGGGTTCTGGTTTATTGGCATTTCTTACCTATTACAATCGTCGTGGGCTGCGCTAAGCGCTGGACGGAGCCACGGCGCCGCTGCAAAACAGCCTCGGGAAGGAACTTGTTTTGGTGGAACATGTGTACGTTCAAAAGTTGTTTAAGTCGTGCAACAGAAAACTCAGATTGGACAGATAGTCCAGCTAGCTGTCTGGATTTACCCTGCAGAGATCTGAGGAGCAGTTAACCATAGTCCTCATGAATCCACCAGAGGTTAGAACGCCAAAACAGAGACAGAGGAAGGGGACGGACATCCGGCAGAAAAGAGGCAGGAAATTCCGGTGGAAACAGAGCAATCCCGGAAGTGGAACTTCGTTGATATATTGTAGACTACATATCTAAACCTCTTTGCAAGCATTAACTTTTGATGAAAATCTGTTGGGACTAAATCAGCTGAGTCAAACATGTTGTTGTAATGTCATTATTCTGTACAATCGCTTTTCACCCGCAGAGACGAGGCGTCTGATGCTCAGTCAGTTACCACAGTCCACTACAGCGCCACTCCCCCTGGGCTTCATAACATCGGCCTCACTGGACATGAGATGTAGAGTATCTGAGAGTACCACAACTCATGTTACAGTCTCATCTATCATAACAGAGTTCTTTCCACCGGGAGGATGAGGGGAGCATTATCTGCGTATAAAACATTGTTATGTATGAGCTGTAATGTAAATAGATGAGTCATTTGTTTTGCTTTTATAAACACATTATTTTTGCATTTAAATCGAAGCAGCAAATGTTCCTGATTCGTGAGCGGCATCAGAAGCGAAAGATTGAAAGACATCTTGGTTTCTTTTCTGCAAAGCAACAGATTTAAAACCTTAAGCACAAGAAGATTGAAATCTAAAGGGGTTGAAATCCCAGTTAATACAGCTTAAAGATAAAACCATAAAGTGTGTCCTTTAAAGGGTAACTACCGTTTTTTTCAACCTGAACCCTATTTTTCTATGTTTTTTTGTCTAAGTGACTGATGGAAGCAACAATCTCTGACAATGTTCCAGTATTAAGCGAGGTCGCTGCAGTCGGCAGTGCAGAAACCAGCTACAATGTAAGTTAATAGGGCAACTGCACTCCTTCAATTTCTGTCTGCTTGTTTTGCCGCTGACAGACTCAGATTATTATTCTAAGTGTCTGACAACGTTATGGAAAGGATCCCTTCAGAGATAGACCTTTAAAACCTCTTTGAGACCTTTCTGTTTAACCAGAAACAGCTCTGAAGTCGCTAGCGCTAAACCCACCAGACTCCATTTAACAACAAATGTTCACATGTAAATCGATAAACTGTGTGTTTATTTCAATCATAACGAGAGTTGTGATGGTTGGAAAAGTGGAAAGACGACCCAAGAAGGCTTTTCAGTTTTATTTTGTTTCTGTCGACTTTGAATGAAGTGTATTATAAGATGCTAAAATGACTTTTTATTTACATGTAGTCTGGTGGGTTTAGCGAACACAATTTCATGGATGTTTTCATGTTTAAAAAAAGGATCTAACTCTTTAACAAAAAGGTTGACCTCATTAGAAATGCTTTCCATAATGTTGTCAGACACTTAGAATATCAATCCGAGTCTGTCAGTGGCAAAACTAGCACTTTTGTGAAGGTAAATATAAGCTGGACAATTGTACTATTAACTTACATTGTAGCCTAATTCACATTAATACTGGACTAATTTCAAAGATTGTTGTTTCCATCAGTCACTTAGACACTAAAACATAGGAAAATAGACCAGAATAGAATAGGGTCAAGTTTGAAAAAAATGGTAGTTACAGTACCCTTTAATCCCAATCCCCCTGTCTCTAAAAAATCAAACCACATCTTTGAACCAAAGGCACAAGAATGGTTTTCAGCTCAGACCTTCAACTGTACACGATCCATCAACCTTTATCTAATGCATCTGCAGAAAGGTCAACAGACCAGAACTTAATAGCATTGTTTTTCTTTTTTCCCGAGAGGTTTCAACGTTTGGTTTAATGTCACTGTCAGTCTGCCCCGTGTCAGAAAGTCAAATGTATCATATTTCTGTCTCTGAGCAGCGAGCAAGTCCCGACTCACCCGAAGTGTCGCTCCCAGTGACCGAAGTCCTGTCGAGTGTCGGGCCAACTTCAAAACCCTGAAGATCCTCATTAACCTGAACACCTGAGAGAGAGAAAGACATGTTAGGGTATTGAAGCGATCTGACACGGACATTATTAGTATTTCTTCATTCAAAGGTTATATACGTACATTTAATTTACATGCAATAATAAATAAAGAAATCGAAACCTGTATGAGTCGTCCCAAATTTCCCAGTTCAGACTCTGATCCCAAAGTCAAGTCAAAGAGCAGCGTGATGTAGATGGGAGCCACAGACACCATGTCGATAATGTTCAGAGGGTGATGAAAGAACTTTCTCTTGTTCGGCGAGAGCAGCAGCCGCGACACCACCTCAAACAGAGGAACAGAGAAACAATACTCAGCATTTGTTTTTCTATTTTTCATTGATATCTTTGTTCCCTTTCCCAGAATCGCCAGTACATACCATACTTTGTTTTTATCTCCTCACCTCGAAGTTGAACCAGCAGATGCAGAACACCTCCAGAGCCTGCATGGTCGGGTCCTCGATCAACTTCCCTTCATCGTTAAATGTCTGAGAGAAAAGAAGAGAAAGAGCTGTTCCTACATCTGCCTGGACTGTTAATGGTTTTTACCTCCAGGTTTTAAACTGAATAATTACAGCAGGCGTTCTGCGTTATTATAATGTTTTTGTGTAAATAGTTGTTTATGACTTTGGAAAGTTTTGGAGGCAATCAGGGAGGAAAAACAAGGCTTTTCAAAGTCTGACACTACTACCCCACATTATCCCTACTCATTTTAGCAAATTGTCTTTATTTAAAGTATGACAAATTAGCTATTAGTAGTTCCTGTTAGCAGTGTACCCATGGATGTGCAGACAACTATCACTGCTTTACTTTGATACTAAAGAAAACTTGAAAAATGTGATGATTCTCAGACAAGTTCTGAAGTTAAAAGGATCATCTTTTTTCTATGACTTCTAAGCAGATTTATAGACAATGGACATCGATGGACATCAGAGATAATGGATCCATTGAAAGAATAAGTCGCATAGAGTTTAGAAATGAGTGCATTGTGTCTGTGTTCAGATTTAACTGAGTTATGACTGCAAGAAGCAGTACGAATTTTGACAATCAACTCTCAAACAAATTCTAATAATGTGCAGATAAGTTCCAGACTACTGTATAATCGTCTCATAAAATCTCAGTGTTTGCAACTTTGTTTGACTTCATAATCTTTTCAGGTCTCTGTACCAACCTGATACTCCGGGATGCTGTTGATACACATGATGGCGATGGATGTGAGCACCACCCCGATGGAGACCAGACTGAAGAGCTTGCTGGGGATGGAGTATCCCGGGTTCTCCAGCGTCAGCCATAGACACTTCCTGATGTTCCCATAACGCACCTTCTGGAAATGCAGCATTTCTCTGTGAGGATGGAGAAAGACAGTCAAGTTAAGTGACTAACGGGGTTCTGCCAGTTCTTCCCATAGCTATACATGAGCGGGTAATAATGAAAGGAGTAACTCCCCGTCCAGGACAGTAGGTGGCGCTCACCAACGTACAGCTGGTCGGAATAAGGCTTTTTCTTCCAGTAGACCTTTTTCAAAATCTAAACAACTTGGAAAGCGGGGAGAACATTAACAACTTTTCAGTGCTGTACATTTTAAACTCGCCATGGCGAAGTCCTCAGTGGGTTTAAAGGGGTGATAGAATGGTTATATACGGTATTTCATGCTGTTCCTTAAGGTCTCCTAATATTGTATGTAACATTGGTTGGGCTGAAAATGACTCTTTTGCTGTTTTTTTGGACCTAATGCTACCCTGTTAAATGGGACTGGACTGAAATGAGAGCTTTTCTGCCTTATATGGTCTGCTAATGAATATTTTGATGAGCTGCATGCTGATTGGTTGAGCTTAGCACACACACACACACACACACAGACAGAGACACACACACACACATGTTCCCCTCTATGCAAGTCTCAGAAGTGAATTTAGTAATGCAACAGCAGATGAACAATGTATAAAATTTCTGAGATTTGCGTGAACGAGATTTAGAAGACTAACTGACCTCAGATCAGTTAGTGGCCTATGTAAATTTTGGGGCGTTACAAAGATAGAAGGTAGAGCAAAATGAGGAGCATTTGGCAGAGGAAAGAGGTGTCATTGGGATTTACAGGTTCTATGTATGTCCTATTTACCCTCCAAACTGTCGTTTTTCAACTATGACAAGGTAAAATTGGGTTTGCATTCTATCACCCCTTTAATGGTTTAGAGCTTGTGTTGTCGCTGTTGTTTTTCACGACTTTGCTTCCAACTGCTCTCTTCTATTTCCGGGTCGAAAACCAGTGCAGCTGATTTGAGAGGGGCAATTACAAGTAGACCCAAACAGAATCAGCGGATTTTTTTGTTTTGTTTTCAGCAGTGATCCAGAATGAATGTCTAAGGAATTTTAGCAGACTGTTTTTCAGCTTGGGGAGGGGATGTGTTAAATTCTGAGTTTTTTTTATTTTAATTTGTTTAAAATCTGCCGAAAATCGGCGGAATATTCTACGAAATTCAGCGTGCGCAGATTCTGTGTGACCCTGGCTTTAATCTTAAGGAGCATGTGCAGATCTTTGCCATAACCCTAATATAATCAGAGATTTAAACTGCAAGTAAACAGACGGATGTAAGTCGGGCAGCATGATTAATCCACACTTCAAATGGCTCCAGAGTCTTTTACAGTTACTTTTACCTGTTTAAGTCAGATATCTCGTCCACAGATGTGTCGACGCTGCTGACTTCGCTCTCGTCGTCCCAGCTGTGATGCCGGCTGTTCTCCAGCTTGCGGTCATGGTAACGGTAACTGCAGCAACTGTCCAGGAAGAACTCATTGATGCCCCAGTACTCGATCTCCTGACTTTGTGGGAAAGATGAGTCAAATCAGGTCGGTTTGTACACACGTTTCCGTCTAACGGGGCTTTAAATTATCAGTTCATTTACTTGCTTCTGCAATTGATGAAGTAAAAGTGTGTCTGTGAGACAGGAAGATGTTAAACATAAGACAGACCTGAAAGAGAAGACACACAGCTCCTCCATGATGTGAAGTTTGCCCGTCTGGTAAAAGTGGAGGACGTAAGGGAACAGTCCGGGATTCCTATCAAAATAAAACTCCTTCTGCTGCACGTCATAGTCGTCACACACCTGCGGAACGGAGAAAGAGTGGAGGAAGGAAAGGAAAGGTAAGACTTATAAAACTATCTTTCTGTCATATTTGCTGAAACTGACCATATTTTCGAGTGGAACTACATGAAGCATGTAATATAAAAAAAAAAAATCCGGCTCCTCTGGCACCACCCACATCCTGTAGTGCGATTTGAAAAAATACACAGAGCCCTGTTCAGATGCACCAATCAGGGCCAGGGGGGGGGTGTCTAACTGCGTGTCAATCACTGCTCATGCACACGCATTCATTCTCCCTTGTGGGGGGAGGGGCTTAGGAGACCGTTTCAGGCTTTAGCAGAAAGGGGGGAGGGACTGAGAAGTTTTCGATGTTCACACAAGTCCTGGATCTTCGCAATCTTACCTACGGCACCTTTAAGGGACAAATGATTAAATAGCCATGAGAGAGAAGGAAGTGACATTTTATAGTTTCTGATGACAAATAACTGTACCAACCCACCTGCAGTATATCCTCCTCTGAATCACACGCCAGCAGTTTCCCCAATCTGGTGTCTGGGAATTTCTTCAGCGTACTGGAACAGAGACTCCTCTTCAGACCCCCAACGTTCACGTGGACAAGAGCCTCGTCAGAGTCCTGTCGGACCCAGCTGGGCAGACTCTCCTTCACCATGGTTACCTGGTCCAGACACAACGAAGGTGAGTATGGAAATGGAGAAACACTAAAACCAACAGTGAATGTAACTTATAACAAACACTACAATACAGTTCAAACGTTTGTAATCACCTACCACAAAGATGGATTGGGTCCATTGTAATGTATGTCTCGTCTGAGGGGACTTCTCTATATGTTTGAATGGTCGTTGATGCTTTTATGTTGTAGAAAGTCAGAGATAATGTATCCACAGAAAGCATTAGTCACACAGAGGCTAACAATATGTGTATCATGTCTGTGTGTTCAGATTTAACAGAGTTATGATGTGAGAAGCAGTTGTAGGATATAGAAAGTCTTCTTTACGTATAGATTTTACTCAGTGTTGTACATGGAGAACAAAACGCTGTACAATGGTTCAACCAGACTGACAACTCAAAGGGCAGAAAGAGACAAAAATTGAAATAGCTCACATTACTGTATTGGGTCAACAGTTAACTTCAGTTAATATTCTAAGTGGCGTTTTCTTTTACCCGTTGCAAAATGTTCCACAAAAACAAGTTCCTTCCTGAGACTATTTAGCAGAGCCACCGTCGAAGCATCCGGAGCTTAGCACCGCCCAAGACGATTGTGATTGGTTTAAAGAAAAGCAAACAACCCAGAATGTTTTTTTCCGCTCCTATCCTAGAATGCATCTGTTGTGTAGCCAGACCTTACTCCACAGCGCTGTGAAGACAGGTCTGGCAATGCGAGACTGAGACTAATGTGACCTTGAACGTGGCCGGGTTAGCTCAATTGGTAGAGCACATATGTAGAGGTTTACTCCTCGATGCAGCGGCCGGGGGTTTGACTCCAACCTGTGGCCCTTTGCTGCATGTCATTCCCCTTCTCTCTCCCCTTTCATGTCTTCATCTGTCCTGTGGCATTAAAGGCCTAAAATGCCCAAAACAAGCATCTTAAAAAAAGAAAATAATAATTTGACATTGAACTTTGTTTGGAGCAAAAGGAAGGAAAGTGTTTAGATGTGATTCAGACGTCCTCTCTTTCGCTCTTTCTTATCTCAAGCTGAGTCAGCAATCACTACACAAAAAAAAATTCTGGCAAGGAAGAGCATGAGTTTTATTTTCTGCTCCAAACGTTTGAGCCTCTCTTTCGCAATGTAGGCACTCTAATATAATCTACTCTGCTAAATGCACTTCCAAGCCAAGATGACCAGACACTAATTTGATGTCCCAGATATTTTTTTTTATGTTGACTAAAACACAAAATAGGCATTGATTAAGAGCCAAAAGGCTTTTTACTGTATTTTTTATATCTTTGCAGACTAAATTTAAGTCCATGTTTTGGTGTTTTCTATGTAGCAAGCCATAATACAGATTTTAACAAGATTAAACTGCCATGATTAACTTCATATCAACATGAACCATGGTTGCAAGAAACTATGTGATTAAAATAAAATAAAAACTACAAATAGATGCAGCCACAACAGAAACTACCTCCCACACATGCTCATCTACTACTCCTACAAACACCCACATGGCGCACAAACTTTCACTAAAAATCCCTCAACAGATGAATAAATAATAACGTTTTCACTTTACAGTAAAACTGTGAAAAGTATTGTGACGTTTTTAGTCCCTCTTCTGCCTCAAAGGTCTCAAGTGTTCCCACTGTTGCCTAAAATATTTTTTTCAGTATGATGTTGATATCAGTGCCAGGAAACAATAATTCAGTTAGCCAAAAAGAAACAATAAAATATTGCTTAGCAACAAGTAGAGTGTGAGGGAATGAATATGATATCTGAAATCATAATTTCTATTTTCTTGTATCTGATCAGAGTGATGTGTCCTGCTGTAATATACAATCAGCAGCTGTTCCACCCAACAGGACAGAGAGAGGACGTGTGTCTCTATTTGGTTGTTTTGTGTCTCTATGTGGTTGTTTTTGTGTCTCTATGTTGTTGGTTTGTGTCTCTATGTTGTTGTTTTGTGTCTCTATGTTGTTGTTTTGTGTCTCTATGTGGTTGTTTTGTGTCTCTATGTGGTTGTTTTGTGTCTCTATGTGGTTGTTTTTGTGTCTCTATGTTGTTTTGTGTCTCTATGTGGTTGTTTTTGTGTCTCTATGTTGTTGGTTCGTGTCTCTATGTTGTTGTTTTGTGTCTCTATGTGGTTGTTTTGTGTCTCTATGTTGTTGTTTTGTGTCTCTATGTGGTTGTTTTTGTGTCTCTATGTTGTTGGTTCGTGTCTCTATGTTGTTGTTTTGTGTCTCTATGTGGTTGTTTTGTGTCTCTATGTTGTTTTGTGTCTCAATGTGGGTCTCTATGTGGTTGTTTTGTGTCTCTATGTGGGTCTCTATGTGGTTGTTTTGTGTCTCTATGTGAGTCTCTGTGGTTGTTTTCTGTCTCAATGTGGTTTGTTTTGCGTATCTATGTGGTTTGTTTTGTGTCTCCATGTTGTTGTTTTGTGTCTCTGTGTGTTTGTTTTGTGTCTCTGTTGTTGTTTTGTGTCTCTTTGTTGTTGTTTTGTGTCTCTATGTGGTTGTTTGTGTCTCTATGTGGTTGTTTGTGTCTCTATGTTGTTCTTTCATTTCTCTATGTAGTTGTTTGTGTCTCTATGTGGTTGTTTGTGTCTCTATGTGGTTGTTTGTGTCTCTATGTGGTTGTTTTGTGTCTCTATGTTGTTTTGTGTCTCAATGTGGGTCTCTATGTGGTTGTTTTGTGTCTCAATGTGGGTTTCTATGTGGTTGTTTTGTGTCTCTATGTGGGTCTCTGTGGTTGTTTTGTGTCTCTATGTGAGTCTCTTTGGTTGTTTTGTGTCTCTATGTGATTTGTTTTGGGTATCTATGTGGTTTGTTTTGTGTCTCCATGTTGTTCTTTTGTGACTCTGTGTGGTTGTTTTCTGTCTCTGTTGTTGTTTTGTGTCTCTATGTTGTTGTTTTGTGTCTCTATGTTGTTGTTTGTGTCTCTATGTGGTTGTTTGTGTCTATATGTGGTTGTTTTGTGTCTTTATGTGGTTGTTTGTGTCTCTATGTGGTTGTTTTGTGTCTCTATGTGGTTGTTTTGTGTCTATTTTGTTTTGGTCTCTATGTGGTTCACTTTTGTACACATAAATACATACAAGTTGTACACACTGTCCAACTGGAACACAACCATATCAGTACGAGGACAAACAAATACCAGTACAAGGTGCATGGATAGCTACGTAGGGTAGGAAAAGTGCATATCAGCCTACAAGGTTGACACCATATAATCAACAACAACCATCGTCAACAACATCCAGCATCCATTACATTACATCACCAATCCCTTTTATCAATGTTTCTGACCTCCTCAAAGCGTAGTCAACAAACTACAATATATAACCAACCTGTGATCATTTGTGGTCATTTTCTTTCTCTTTTTGGTTGCTTTGTGTCTCTTTGTTTTTTATGTCTCTATAGTTATTACGATGGTAGCTGGATCATAATTTCAGTTTTTTTTAAATTCTGATCAGAGTGATGCCTTCTGCTGTAAATAACATCAGCAGCTGTTCCACTCTAACAGGACTGAGGGATCTATCCATTTGGAGGCAACGGTAAGTGCCTCGCTTCAGGTAAAGTGTAGCTATAATGTAATGCTAAAATGTTTCATAGTCTCTTATTGCAGAGTGTAGGAAATGGCCCGAGGAATCACAGACAGGTGATCACCTAATGCGGACTTAATGGTGTTTCAACCAGAGCAGTCCGACTTCATCTGTCAGTGAATCTTTCACTTCATTTAATCTCCTTTCTCTGTCTCTCTCGTCTCTGATTTATGTGAAGTGCAGTTAACTATGGCAGCTTAAATCTGTCTTCATGCAGGTGGGTGTGTATGTGGGAAGCATTTTAGCATTTATACTGTAACAAGTCCTCCAAACCATATGATGACATAGGTCATTTGTTCCTACTCTCTAATACGACCTTTAGTCCTCATATCGTAACACTACCACATAGAGACAGAGGTTTGAACTTTGTCAGAAAATTTGTTTAATTAGTGTTTAATTAGTACATCCCGAAACACGTGTGATGTTTTGAATATGCAGACAGTTTAGAAGATTACAGGAGAACAATAATCAATAATGACATTTTCCTTTACATAGAGACATTATGCACCATAACGTGATGCAGAAAAGGCACACATTGTTCCATATAAAAATCACCAGAATGCAGGAAATGTGTTTGACATTAAAAACTTTCTGTGGGTTAATTAGCCCCCCCCCCCCCCGTTACAATTGTGTGTCGCCGCCACACCTTATATTATGATAAAGACAGAAACGTTGAAGAAGAGGAGCGATTTCAACATTTAATGTCTTTAAATAACAGAGTTATAACTAAGACTTACCTGTGAGTTTGGTCACTTCACTCTTTCGTCAACGGATTCAGCATCCTCCTCAGATGTCACATTCACCCCATGTTGCGTTTCTAAGTTTTTATACTTTCACGCATGAAAAAGGACCAAACATGTCACACACGGGTCTTCTAAAGCCGAGCAAAAGACAGCGAGCTTCTTCTGCTTAAAAAAAAAACTTCACAAACCACCTTCCTTCTGCCTGTGACATTAAGCTGTTGAGAATAGATAACTGAGTCCGCTGTGGTGCAGGTTTCCTCCATCTGAACCGCTGCTGGTCGGTCTGTTTTCTCTCAGAGGGAGTCTTCGGCTTTTTCCGTCACATCCCGGAACAGGATAGCCTCTCCGAACTAATGGTGCGTTCTATTTGAACAGGGAAGTCGGAATTTACATATCTACCCAGTCGGAAAATCTAACTGGATGAGATGGATGAGATATGTCTCATTAGGTTTGTGGGAACAGATTTACAATCAGTGTGTAAATATGGAATCTGTAAATATTAAACACATTCTACAAATACAAAAAGTTTTGGAAACTGACAAAAAGAAATTTGCAAATATAAAACAGATCTGCAAATAGGCTACACAACCAAGTTTCACAAATAAAAAATAAAAAAATCTATAAATAGGTAAAATTACACAAATTTGCAAATAAATTAAAAACATTGGTGAACATCTTCTCAGTCTTGCTTTGCCAGACCTTCCTCGACAGCGTTGCAAAGGAGGGTCTGGCAAGACCACACAACATTCCTGGAACGTGCTCTGTTTAATTGGCATCAATTTTAAAACCCAAATCACAATCGTCGCTAAGCGTAGGACAGAGCCACGGTGCCGCTGCAAAATAGCCTCGGGAAGGAACTTGTTTTGGTGGAACGTGTGTACGTTCAAAAGTAGTTTTAGTCATGCAACAGAAAACTCAGATTGGACAGATAGTCTAGCTAGCTGTCTGGATTTACCCTGCAGAGATCTGAGGAGCAGTTAACCATAGTTCTTATGAATTTACAAACACAATAATTACAACACAAAGAAAGAGGAAGGTGATGGACATCCGGCGAAATTTCCAACAGCACTGTTGAGCAAAGTGCTCATATGCTCATTTTCAGGTTCATAATTGTATTTAGAGGTTATATCAAATAGGTTTTCATGGTTTAATTTTCAAAAAAACACCATATTTTTGTTGTACTGCACATTGCTGCAGCTCCTCTTTTCACCCTGTGTGTTGAGCTCTCTGTTTTAGCTACAGAGTGAGACATCTCACTTCTGTTCCATCTTTGTTGGGAGTCGCACATGCTCAGTAGCTAGGTAAGGACTACTAGCCAGTCAGAAGCAGAGTATGAGGGCGTGCCACACTAGCAGCTAGGCAAGCATTATAACGTGTGTTACAAAGTGATGCACGTTTGTCTCTGAAGTAAAGGCTGGACTACAATAGAGCTGTTTGGAGCAGTTTGTGAACAGTGTTTTCTGTTGGAGATGGTAAGTCCCTTTGGGGGGGGACTTTAGGCTTTTTCACTTTTCAAGCCTATTACATCAACAAAAAAGATATATAACACAATAAAGGAAAGGGAAAAAGGCAAAAAGCATAATATGAGCACTTTACACAATCCCGAAAGAGAAACGTCATCGATATAGACTGACAACTTTCAAATGGACATTTGTGCCAACTGAGGTCGTTTTTCTGATTCTGAAATTCGGAGAACCTTACCAACTCCGATCAAAGCCGACCTCAAAATCCAAGATGGCTGCTCCGTGCATCAACAGTAGTGAAAGCTGTAGTAATATACAGTTTATTAGCACATCTGTCTTATTTGTGTCTCATTAAACACAGTAGGCCTACTGTCCAACTTATATCTGGAGACATGTTGCTACGGCCTTTAATATACTGATCCTGAACGGAGTTGTTTATACGATGTGTTTGCGGCAATTTAGAGCGAGTTTAATTAAATTTGTATGTCTTTATATTCACATCTCTGCAGAGACTCAGATGTTGTAGTCAGTAATACATATTAATTTACACTGTGGTTCTGAATGGATGTTTATATTTCCTGTGGCACTACTGTAATATTCCTGCTATCTCACAACTGGGATTTTAAGACTGTGTGTGTATGTGTGAAATCATTAATGAACCCACTTTTTTTAATCACTGCCTCTACTATCCAGAGAGACTGCTAAATTGCAAGCAAGGCCTTTATGTTTCCCACTAACTAACAGCAGCTGACTCTTCATTTTACTCAGTAGCTCATTAGAGAATATAGGTTTCCTCTCCATTATACTTTAGATTTAATCAAATGAATTAAGTTTTTACATTTGTATTTGTATTTATACTTTCAGAAATGTATTTGTTTATTGATTCATATTTCATTTTGGGAAACTTTATTTCATAGACTTCTGCATGTATGTGACGGTGGATCCATCTAGTGGCCAACATTTGGTTTTGTGTCTGTTGGCCTTTTCCCCTTTTCCCCTCTACTTCTTTCGTAACACTTGACTTCACTCAGTGGAGCCACAAGCAAATAATCTTTTGTCTTGTGTATTTTCATATGAGGTTTGGTTTTTAAACGGAGAGATGCTGATAGTTAAAAATGACTGAAGGAAGGATACAAAATGAATATCCATACCAACAATGGCTATAGCAACTACATTTTTAATGATTTTTATCTTTATTCATGCAACCTGCACTGTCCTTAGGGACACTGACAGTAAACAGTCATTTGTAAAATTGTAATTTTTTCAAGGATTATTTGTTTGGCTTTTATTGGCTTTATTTGTAGGACAGAATAAGTCAGGAAAGTGGGAGAGACAAGAGGATGACATGCAGCAAAGGGCCGCAGGTCAGAACCGAACACGCAGCCGCTGCAACAAGGACTAAGTCTCTGTACGTGGGGCCCATGGTCAACCAGGTGAGCTACCCAGGCGATACATTGCAAATTTTTTTTACACAAATTTAGCTTTTACCCCTTAAAAGTAACATTTGGTTCTGAAGGCTACAGATTAGGCTACTCTGCTCTGCAGGTTTTATCTCATAAAAAAAAAATCACATAATGGACTTAGACATGGCAAAATCACAGGTAGTCTCTGAAGGGGAGACACTAAAGGCCTTGATTATACTCCAAGCCGACTGCCCGAGGACTAGAGGCGACTGCAGCCGACTGTGGCGTGGCCTCTCGTCGGCCCTCGTCGACGGTAGTCTTGGCCAAAAAATAGCTTGAACACACCGCAGAGACTACAGCAGTACCATGTGCGTTCTGTACCTGTCAGGAATTGACTCTCCATTAGTCTATATCCATGACCTTCCACTTCCGGGATTGCCCAGTTGCCGCCGGAAATTCCGCAGTGTGTCCTTCTTTTTGGTTGTTGCTATGACACTCACAACAAACAGCGTTTGCTCGAGCAACGGCAGAAACGAACAGAGCCTACAGTCCCTCTGCTTCACTCCCCGCCAGGAAGACAGTGGGCACTGGGAGATGGCTAACCAGACTGTGCCTCTCTGCAATCATGCGTAATGATGCATCCACTTCTACCTGCCTGCGCCTACAGAAGAGAGAGGTGACTGTTTTGGCGGCCACAGGAGAGAAATCCCTTGCATGTTCGCTGGAGAATACTAGCGACTTTTTTTTACAAAAAGTCGCTTTCTTTTCTACAGAAAGTTGCGAAATTTGTAACTAGTTGCTTTTGTGAAAAAAGTCACTAAGGGGGTCTGAAAAGTCACTAAATCTAGCAACAAAGTAGCTAAGTTGGCAACAATTGTTGCTTGCTAGGGGGCTAATCGTTTAGCGTTGTCGCAGTGTCATGATATGCGTTTATTTTTAAGCTCTTTATCGTCTCTACTATTCAAGAAAGCTAATTGTATAGTATGACCAACACAGTATTAGATAGATTAAACATGCTGCGCAGCATCTTCATTTTTTAAGCCAAAAAAGTCCCCCACAAATGACATACTGTTCCTTTTTGACAATAAAGTTTCCGCAGTGTCAGGTTCTGTCGAGCCTGAGGCCATTGTACAACAGGTGCAGGTACGGCGTAGCGTGCCAAGTTGATGCTTCCACTGCAGACTGCTTTACACTTGCATGTCACGTGACCAGATATTATTGTGAATGCAATTACTCATTCAGGTATACTGAATTGAGCTGAACTGAACCAAGAGCTCACGTGTAGACTGACAGTCGGTTGGCTGGATGTGATTATTTCGCATGCAGGTTCACTGGCAGTAACACCGGTCTGACCCTGACAATGCTTTTGCCCCGACAAGCCAGGTACCGGGTCCAGTACTTCCTGAACTGCTCATCCCGAAAACCGTAGATGAGTGGGCTCATGAAGCGGGGGATGATGTAGACGACCAGGAAGAAGATGTAACGGATCTCTAGACTGAAGTGGGGGAAAAGAGAGATGAGAGCCGCCTGAAGGGAAGGAACCACGAAGGCAAGCAGGCACAGCAGCAGCTGAAACACAGGACAGATGCATCTTAGTTATGATAGTTATGAGAAAGTACACATTTACAACATTTACAAAACCCAATCAGGTCAGCTAATGTCTTTAAGCTTGTACAATAATATACATTTTTTACGTTTATCAAAACTTTGCAAACAAACTGTAAGTGAGAAAATTACCCTACTTCTCACTTGCTACTTCAGTAAACATTTTTTATAATGAGTTTATTGCAGAGTCGGCAGTCCACAAATCAACGGCTGACGTCACTGATGCTACTTCCATTATTTTTACAGTCTATGGTTGCATAGTCTGGATTAGACGGTTCATTTACCGGATAGTAGCAACCGGTCCCTCCGAGCTACTCGTTTCACCCTGAAAATGGCAAGTAAAGAACATTTGGATCGTGCAACGAGGCACGCCTGCTTGGTTCTTTCGGTGAATGATTGTAAGGATTTACAAAGAATATTTTTAGTGCATTTCCTCTCTAGCTGGTACTTTTTGGGACTGATTGGTGGGATTGCTGTGGATGAAGTACCCACGGCGATACACTGGTAAGAGCTAATTACAATTGACCATGTATCCAGCTAATTTCATGTTACTGTATTGTGTGAACAGTTAACTCTATTTAATATTCTAAGTGGCGTTTTCTTTTGCAGGGTGCAAATGTTCCACCAAAACCAGTTCCTTCCCAAGACTATTTAGCACCGTCGCTGCGTTCGGAGTTTAGCGCCGCCCAAGACGATTGTGATTGGTTTAAAGAAATGCAAACAATCCCTGACCGTTTTTTCTCCTATCCAGGAGTGTACGCGTGGAAGGGGCCAGACCTATCTCCACAGCGCTGTGGAGATAGGTCTACTAACGCGAGACTATTGGTTAGCTTTTCCTGCTATGACACATAGAAATATCCTTAATGAGAAAAGTATTGGGATTGATTTCTGCGTAGAAACACCGACCTGCAGCCCATGAAGCAGCACAGTGTTCCTGGCTCTCTTCACTGATGCCAGGCCCGTCGAGGCGGCCTGTGCCGCCAGCATGATCTTACAGTAGGTGTAGAGCAGCGTCAGAGCCACGAAGGACAGGTACACCCCGTCAAACACACAGTTCTTGTAGTAGATGGACTGATGGCGGAAGAGAAGTGGGTGGTCGCAGAAAATGGAGGTTTGGAAGAAACTCAGAGGCTGGTAGACGAGGGTGATGAGGAGGTCGGTGACGGGCGGGGCGGCGGTGAGGATGAGGATGACGCCGATGAGGCGGAGGGTGCGAGGGACGGTGCACATCTGGCTGTAGTACAAAGGCAAGCAGATGGAGATGTAGCGCTCCACCGCCATGCCGGCCAGGATGAGAGGGGTGGAGCGGGTGGTGAGGACCGCCGTCATGATCTGAGGGAAGCACAAGTAAAAGTCTTACACTTTTGGGGCGCCGCAGCAATACTCCTAAGATAACAACCCTTTCTCACTCCCAGCGCGTCAAGAACCGCCACTTGTTCAAAGGCCTTTGGTGTTAGATACTGAAGCAAAAAGTCTGCTCTAGTGTCTTTATTGAACACACCAGGCATATCAGTAGCTCGACTGCAGCACTGTAAGATGTAGTATAAAGGGCGAAACAAAGGTAGCAAGTAGTATGAAAGGCCGAAGATCTTCGTAAGGACACAGGTTAAGGTGGTGGATGTGTCAAACAACACATGGACTTTCACCCAGGAGACAGGGAATTAGTTATTGTGTCTGACTTAGATGGTAAAGGAGACTTTTTGCATCAGTAACTAACGCCAAAGGCACCTGATCAAGCTTGGATTTGACGCGCTGGGATTGACACTGTGAGACTTGTTTTTCTAACTTTAAATTATGTCTCCAAAGGAAAACTTTATCATCATCTGTTTTATCTGAAAAGAGAAATTCCCTTCTGTTCATCTCACTTTCATTTTAAAAGAAAAGACAATTCATTTTA
Source organism: Perca schrenkii (assembly GCA_025617405.1). Lineage (NCBI taxonomy): Eukaryota > Metazoa > Chordata > Actinopteri > Perciformes > Percidae > Perca > Perca schrenkii. The sequence goes on from CM046790.1 coordinate 37,727,045, forward strand.
TAATTCTAGTACCAAAAGGTGACATTTTAATTTGGAAATGATATCATAAAACATTGATACTTGGCGTCCGTGCTTCGCTATAATATTGCCACTGAAGATATTGCGATACTATGCGGTGTATCGATTTTTTCCCCCCACCCCTAATTGTTTGGGAAAAATAGGAAGTGACATTGAGTTGATGACTTACCAGAAAGCAGCAGACGGAGGCGTGGATCATCCTGAAGATATAGCTGACCACGTACAGAGCCGTAACAAGGCTGAGCAGCAGAGCGTCGTTGATCACCATGTAGATGAACATGATGTACCGCGGGTTCTCATAGAAGAGACTGCAGTCAAAGATAAACAGCTGAGCTGAGAGAGTTGACAAAAGGGTTTTTCACTGCTTATTTTATTTTTTGTTTACTATAATAGCTCTGTGGGATAGTTACGATGAACAAAGTGACTTAGAGCAATGTGCTTATGTAGGAAATTACTTTAGTTTACATGAGGTCAAATTGCCTTTTCATGTTAAAGCTTTAGTGTGTAACTTTTTGATATTAATGAACGTCCGTTACATTCAAGTTGCTACAAAGCTAATTTCACAGTCACAGAAGGCTTGTGTCATGTGGCCCTGCCGACAGTGTTGTTGTCATTACATAGACTTCCTCATGGGGGCGACAGAAACTACGCACTTAAGCTTTAACAAGAAGAGAAGTTTTTTTTACCACAGCTGTATAGAGATTAATAGCAGAAAGTATACATTTTGAGTAATTGATAAAAGGATTCATGCATGTTTTGTTTCTGTCCCCACATTCAGGAGATGCTTCTATTAAATCATGTTGAACATTATTTGATTAAACACAGCTCACCGTGTGTGTTTGCACCAGAGGTGTCAAGTAACGAAGTACAAATACTTCGTTACCTTACTTAAAGATGCAGTAGGTAAGTCTTATAAAACTAACTTTCTGTCATATTTGCTGAAACTGACCCTATGATCCAGTAGAACTACATGAATTATGTAAAAAAAAAAAAAAGACAGCTCCTCTGGCACCTCCTACAGCCTGTAGTGCCATTGTCAAAATTCTACCGCTCCCGGTCGATTTTCTCCAATCAGGGCCACAGGGGTGGTCAATCTGCCTGTCAATCACTGCGCCGGCACACGCATTTACAGCGTTCTCCCCTCCCCGCGCACGAGCTGCAGAAAGGTTTTCCAAAACTCCGTGAATAATGGAGAGGCTTTTCAGAGGTGGCGTGGCTGCAGGATTTTAAAGATCTGGAGAACAATGCAGATGTAGCCACATTTCCTCTCAACAGGTAACATTATTACCATGAATGATTTATCTTTCACTTGGTTATTAGTAGTCAAAAGTCCACAAAGCTACGTTGGTGAGGATGATAGTAACGTTAGCACAGTGGTCGGTCTGATATGATGCTGTACGGTAGCCTGCTAGTTAGCATCGTTTTACTGTTGGTGAGTAAAGTTAACGTTGTGTTAGTGTTTAGTTATTGAACATGTTGTCTGTCTGACATGCCGGCCTCCGTTGTGTGGGAGGGGCTTAGGAGACGGTTTGGGCTGCAGCAGAAAGGGAGGAGGGACTGAGAAGTTGTCGATGTTCAAATCTGTTGGCAAAGTCCTGGCTCTTCACAATCTTACCTACTGCAGCTTTAAGTAGAAATTTTGGGTATCTATACTTTACTGGAGTAATTATTTTACAGCATACTTTTTACTTCTACTCCTTACATTTTCACGGAATTATCTGTACTTTCTACTCCTTACATTTTAAAAATAGCCTCGTTACTCATATTTCAGTTTGGCTTGTTTTCATTCCGGCTCGTCATCGTTCAAAAAAAACACACACAAAAAAACCTATCCTAATCACTCCATCCGGAGGGAGTGAATGTGATTGTGGTTGGATGAGAAGTGTAAACATAGTCATTCCGACACCCTATTGGTTTGTAAGCGATCCATCAAACCTGCACAGACCCGGTGCTAATACGCCACCGGTGCCTTAACGACCGTTATCTACCGGACCGAATAGCAACGTGGATTTTGGTGCCTTATTTAGGTGCCACTTAAATGCCTGCGCTTCTCTCTGATGCTCTGAAAACGGATGTTAGAGGGAACTGAAACATCGCCACACGGGACGCTAGTTAACACTACAGCTGGAAGCAGCTAACGTTAGCCTACGGTTAGCTAGCAGCTGGAGTAAACACGGTTAAAATTCTGACAGCTAAATGGTGTAAAAGTGTTTCTGTATTTCACTGGAGAGGATTGTAACACCAGACTGTAGCTGCCATTGTCTGAAAAACACAGACACAGAGATGTGTCACCTTTTTCAGCCCTTCTGAGTTTGCACGTATGATTTTAATATAACATTATTATAGTCATATGATTTTGTCCTAACGTTTTGGGGCTAAGCTGATGTCCTTAATGGCATTGTTTCCCCCTTACATCAGGGGTCTTCAACGTTTTTTAAGCCAAGGACCCCTTTACTTAAAGTGAGATGTAGCAGGGACCCCCTACATATTGTATTAAATTAAGTTGCATATTAAACTGGGCCTACAATAACTGTTAGGGCAACCTAAAGTATTCTTACATACCCTATTTTTCATAAGCTATTAAAATATTAATTGTTGGCATGATTTTATAAATCATATTTTAATGTTACATACTGTATGTGGCACAGTAAATCTAGGATTAATTGTATCTGTGGGCTGATATCTTAGGGACTACCTTACCTATAGGCTAGTAAGCCTATCATCAGTGGAAATTTATATTTGCTAATAATATGTTGGAATTATGTTAAGGCATTTTAATTTTGAAAGACTCAAAGATAATAAAAAGACTCAAAAATTTACAATAATTTGGAGGCCCCCCTGCAATGACTTTGAGGACCCACTTTTGAAGATCTCTGCCTTACATTACTTTTACTTTTATACTTTAAGTAGTTTTGAAACCAGTACTTTTACACTTTTACTTAAGTAAAAAGCTTGAGTTGATACTTCAACTTCTACAAAAGTCTTTTCAAACCCTAGTATCTATACTTCTACTTGAGTAATATATGTGAATACTTTTGACACCTCTGGTTTGCACTATGTGACATAAATGTAGACGCGTCTACCTGTTTCGCAGGAAGGTGTGCACCATGCTACTGTTGATGACGCTGAGGGCGAGCCACACCAGCATGGCCACTATGTTCTTGGTGAGAGCGTTAGAGAAGCTGTCTTTAGCGCCCGCTGTCAGCGCAGAGCTGCTGTTACTCATCAGCAGCTCCTGAGGGTCCGACATCTCTGCCTCACAATCTGAAGCAAGAGAGAGAGGAAATCTGAGGTTTGACAGACAAATAAAAACTCTTCTTTTCATGTTTTGTTTGAGGGATGCGTTTTGATTTCATGAAAATATTCAATTGGATACCAAACAATTGTAGACACACTATAAGGCACTTATTGTTAAATGTCTGCACACATCAGGCTGCACTTTTTGGTCATTTTTTAAAAAGAACATGCATATTGGGGATGTAACGATACACTCAATTCATGATATGATTCAGGATTTTAAGTTCACAATACAATCTCAGGATTTTTTTGACAGAATGAGCTGCAGACAAATATATATTCCTTTATTTCTATAAACTGTGTAAAAAACAACAGATGTTTCCTCATGTCAAAAGTGCAACATAAATTGTATGTTATCTTAAATAACAAACTTGATTTTGAAAACAAATCCCACATCAAAATAATTAAATAAATGAAATGGAAATCTCTTCAAATAAATGCACTAAGAACATGTAGTGACGTCTGAAGTCAAACAAGTGAAATCTAAAGTAGTTTACGCCCTGGGCTGTTAAAAAAATTGCATCACATTTCATTTTTGACAACTGGTTGTAATCTTTACACATGTATATTGATTTAACTAATTCACGATGCATCATTTATTTTAATAATTGCTATTATATCCTTAGAAAGCAGTATAATGAAAACTGATGAGTACATAAAATTCACAAAAGGCTGAATTGCACATTGCAATTTCTTTTGTTGTACAGCAGCTATATTGACACATTTTGTAGTAATAAATATATATAAGACATCCTAACCTGTACACACTTACAACCACAGATATCACATTCACACTTTATCAGGAGTCCATGGCTCACAAATTAAGCTTCCCAATGTGCAGATCCAAGAAAGAAAACATTCAGTGTGAAGGACTTTTTAAAAGTGGCATTACAACAATCTGGATGCTGATTTTCCACATTTGGTTACAGCTTTGAAGCTTTTAATTAAACAAAGGAAATTGTAACCGTAAAATAATGTGTCTAATTCATTACTATAAAAACTGTTTATTAAAATCTAAACATCTAATGCCTACCTTAAACTAGAAGCCCTGAAAAGACTAAAGTCTGACAGCTTCTCACATCTACTCAAGGAGTTTAGACTTCTTGGTGGTAAAATCTTCTAGCCTGTGACTGAAAACTCAGGGACATTATGACAGATTTTCTTTAGATGTGTGATGATGTCAGACTTAAGTCTTTTCAAAGTCTTCTCAGAGTCTTCTAGTGCAGGGATCTTCAACAGGGGGTCTGGGACCCTTAGGGGGTCCACAGAGTCAATACCTCCAAATTATTGATTATTGAATCGAAAATTTTTAGCAAATATAAATCCCCACTGATGATAGGCTTACTGGCCTATAGGTAAGGTAGTCACTAAGATATCCATCCACAGATACAGTTAAGGATTAAATGTGCCACATGTATGTTTAACATTAAAACATGATTTATAAAGTCATGGCAACAATTATTAGGCTATTTAAATGCAAAGGTGAAGGTTGCCCTACACGATATTGCAGGCCCAGTTTAATATGCAACTTAATTTGGAGGCTCCCTGCTCCGTCTCTCTTTCAGTTAAGGAGTCCTTGGCTTCAAAAAATGTTCAAGACCCCTGTTCTAGTGTATGGTAGGCAATGATGTCACTGGATTTTTAGTCACAGACTAGAAGCTTTTACTACCAAGACTTAAAAGTCTTATGTGACCACCTGACATCAAACAATTGAGACAATGGGAAGTTCCTTTCTCTCAGGAAGACTCTCATGATTTCCTTCCAATATTGGAAATGTGTCTACGACAGTGGAAATCGCTTGAAAAGTCATTTGGGTACAAGGTCGGCATAAAGCACATTCACATGATATTTAAGATGTACAGTATTAGAAATAATACACAACCGATTCACCGTATACATCCATATTATCACATTTTATACAAACTTACTTCATTCAGCAACCCGTAAACCTCCACTCTGCAGTCTGTAACGAAAAAAGGGAAATACATTAAATCAGAATATGGCATAACATCACATTAAACCAAGGCATTCAGATTCACATACTCTACTTTTAAGTATCCATAATATGATTCATAAAAGTGTACAACTGAAAACCTTTTCACACTTTTTTGTAAAGAACGAAGAAACACATTATCCTTTACTATCAGCTGTTTCATAAAACTTCAAAAGAAAAAGTAATAATGATGTTAAGGTGATTGATGGTAGAGCCCGTCTCTCACCTGTTGAGTCCCAGACTCGTCTAGCAGCCTGCTGTCTTGTTTATAAGGATCTGTATTTGACGTGTGTCTGTGTGTGTGTGTGTGTGTGTGTGTGTGTGTGTGTGTGTGTGTGTGTGTGTGTGTGTGTGTGTGTGTGTGTGTGTGTGTGTGTGTGTTGTTGATCAAGTTGCCGTAGGGATAGGGTAAATGTCATGATGTCACAGGTTATGTTATGGATCTCTGTAACGAGTGTTGAGAGACTTTTGCTTCCTTAGCAAGTGAGGAGGTTAAGCTGTAGAGTGACCTGTTTATTACCATACACATTAGTATCATGAAAAAAATGTATGAACTGGAAAGCTTCATGGAACTATCTGTCTTTGTGAAAATAAGACGCTGCTCTTTGGTAGTGGGGGTCATGAACAAATCCAGTGAGCATCAAGAAAAAATCCAAGGCACTGATCTTTAGAAAAAAGGTCAAATGCAAGGGGTTGATTTGATTTTTAATTTCATATTTATGTATGTATTTTCAGTCATGAAAAGAACATTTTGTGGCATTTTCAGATCTAATATCTGACACTGCCCACCTTGTTGGTTTGACCTAACGTCCAGAACAGGCAGATTCTCTTTTGTGTATCTTTTATAAGTATATTTAGGCAAACTTAAAGGACTCATCTCCCAAAAAAGACTTCGAGAAACTTGTGCATGCCTTTGTTTTTTGTTGACTTGATTACTGTTACAGAACGGAGGAGGATTAGGGCCAATGTGTAAAATTTTTTTTAGTTTAAAGTCAGACAGATTCTGATTTTAAACTCAGAACTCAAATACATGGACATCTGATCCTACATTAGCCCTGATCCTCTTCCTTATAACAGCATCTTTACAGTTCTCTGTAAAAAAGAAGAATAAGGAGAATCAATCAGACAACTGCAGCTTATTCAAAACGCTGCTGCACAAGTCTTCACTAAAACCAAGGAATTTGAACACATCAACCCTGTTCACAGAGCTTTGCACAGGCTTCCTATAATTTAAAGGATTAATTTCCACATATTGTTATTGACTTACTTATGACTGAATGTTTTGGGGCCAAAATACATGTCTGATATGCTGCTCTGTTATGAGCCATCCAGAGACAGCTAGGCTCGCAGACCGTCCCATGCAGGGTCGGAACCAAACATGCAGAAGCAGCTTTCAGGTTTTTCTGCACCGCAGATCTGGAATAAACTTCCACAACTTTTGAGATCTGCCATAAACCTTCTTTTAAATCAAGGTTAAACACATTTTTTGTTTGCCATTGCTTTCCCTGAGGTCATTTAGAGATGGTCATTCATACACTTCTATGATTCTTCCACATTCAAAAGCAAACTTCACTATTCTATCAGGCATTTGATTAAATACAGTGCTTGCTAGTGTGTGTGTGTGTGTGTGTGAATTCGTATGGTCACACTTGTGAAAGGTGTTCTATTTTGTATAGGCTTCGCCCTCTAAGGCTACGCTATTGGGTTTATCCCTTCGCGCATGCGCAGTCGTGAAGATTTTCTTTCCCGCCCTTGCGTACAGTACGGGCTTCAACTACGTCCGCAGATACTGTATATGTACAGAGCGGACCCGTTGTTCATCTCCCATTTTTTCTTCAAGCTAGCAGTATGAAGACAAACTCGACTTCCAGCGGTGTTCGCCTCTGCTCCAACTGCCGGACCGGCTACATCCCGCCGCCCGGACCCTCCCATCCCCGCTGCGAGACCTGCCTCGGTGCCGCTCACGCGGGCCCGGCTCTCGCCCCCGACACCTCCTGCCAGTTCTGCGCCCGCCTGCCATCTAAAGAGCTTAACCGGCGGGCGGAAGCTTTTCTGGTTTGTCAGGCTAGCGGGGAAGGGGATGGCAGCTGGGCAGACAGACGGCAATCCGTCAACACCCTGGATCCGCACAACTTCCAGCGGTGTTTGCCTCTGCCCCACAGTCTGCCGGACCGGCTACATCCCGCCGCCGGACCTCCATCCCCACTGCGAGACCTGCCTCGGCGCCGCTCACGCGGGCCCGGCTCTCGCCCCCGACGCCTCCTGCCAGTTCTGCGCCCGCCTGCCATCTAAAGAGTTTAACCGGCGGGCGAAAGCTTACTGGCTTGTCAGGCTAGCGGGGAAGGGGATGGCAGCTGGGCAGACAGACGGCAATCCGTCAACACCCTGGATCCGATGGAGGAAGGCTTTATCGACGAGCACGAGCCCGATGGCTCGATTCCCTCAGATAACGCCTCCGTCACCGGCTGTCCCTCCTCCCCCCTGGGAGGACTGGACCTTGAGACGGGGATCGATGCCCTCTCATTGCGGCTCTCCCCATCTCTGAAACGGCCGGGGGCACCGTTTCGGTGGCCTCCACCGCTAAGGCTCTCTTCTTGGATCTGCCGGAGATCATCAAAGGCGGCAGACCAGAGAGGCATAGCGCTCCCGGCTGAGCTGAGCTTCCAGCCCCCGCTCTTGGCCTCTTGAGCGGGGATGTTACGCTCAGGAGCCGCCCTTCTCACGGGCTCCACTCTGGCCGCGCTTCACGGAGCATTCGGCCGTTCGTGGAGATGGCTCTCTCTCTCCCAGCCCGGGAAACTGAAGGCTCCCGTCTCTCGCTACGCCCCGTTCACTCGGGTTCAAGGCGACACAGAAGTGGGCTTCCCTTCGGTAACCCCCCTGGAGCAGAGCCTGGCGTCCATTCTGCTTTCGGAGGCTGCTTTTTTTCGGCCACCGGAAACCCGCGCCTTTTCCCCAAGGATCAGGTATGCTAACCTCTCCCATCTCCGCTATGGCCACCACTCCAGGAGCTCTTCCTCCTGAGCTAGCCACGGAGATTAGCACGGCCATGACCGCCACCCACACAAGCACACATAGGTGTATCTACAAGCACACACCAGCCCACCGCAGCACGCGGAGCTCCACCGCTCTCTCACTATGCAGACAGCGGGAGCAAACGCTTACGCGCTATGAGCGTTGCCGCTCAGTCATTCTTCTCCCCCTGGCTATGCCGGCGGGATGAGGACGACAGTGACCCGGTGGCCGCTCCCGCCCCAGTCGGCGGTGACCGGCCGCCGCCCTTTCAACAGAGCCCTACCATGGGCTGGGCAACACGATCACACGTCTCGCTCAGTGGCAGAACGGACTCTGCGCTCCTTGCCGGCCATGTCTGTCAACACAAACATGCGCACGCCCGTTTTCGGAGCACAGCGCGGCATGGATGAGTGTGACACACAAAAGAAAGGCGGGTTGCGTCCTATTCTTGACCTGCCCCAATTCAACCGGTGCATTACGGGGCGCAAATTCCACATGCTGACGGTCAAACACGTGTTGGAATGTGTGCGCCACCACGAATGGTTCACGTCTGTGGATCTGAAAGACTTATACTTTCACATCCAATTATTCCCAGACACAGGAAATTCCTGCGCTTTTTTTCCAAGGGGCCCATTCCAGTACAACCGGCTGCTGGTCGGGTACTCACTGCCCCACCGCACTTTTTCCAAGTGCATGGAGACGGCACTTCAGCCGTTGCGGAAAAAAAGGCATCAGGGTCCTGTTTTATCTGGACGGTCTGCTCAAAAGGCAGCGCTGCAAACAAGGCGACATCTGCAAACACTTGCTTCGCCACGAACTGGCAAAAAGCTCACTGCTTCCCCGCACAATCAATAGTTTATCTGGGCGTGGACATAAACTCGATTGTCATGAGGGCCAGGCTGTCAACGCCAAGACGAGACGCGCTGATCTCTCTGTTGTCGCGCACCACGCCATACGCAGCACTGTCAGCGTTGTCTGTGATGCTTTTTCTGGGCATGATGTCTGCGGGTCACGTAGTAGCCCCCCCTGGGTGTCCTCCACATGAGGATAATCCAGAGGGGGTCTCACCGCCAGCGCCTCGAGCCTATACGCCACAAGTGGCGAATGCTGACCATTCCTCCCTCTTTTCAGTCAGACCTGGCATATTGAGGAAACCCCGAACCCTCTCAACTGGGGTTCCCCTGGGCTAAGTGACGTCACACGTGACGCGTTCCTTACTGGCTGGGGAGGAATATGCGAGTCGCAGGTGGGGGGAGGAGGATGCCCCCCACATAAACTGCCTGTAGCTGTCCACGGTGCCGAAGGTCTTAACACTTCACCCAGTGGTAGCAGGGAGACATGTTGTCGTATGGACAGACAACATTAGCCTACAGCAGCACCATTCATAACCCGCCAGGGCGGGCGTGCGTTCGGCCCGGCTATTGGAAATAGCCAGGAGCCTCCTGCTGTGGGCCCACAGTCATCTGTGGTCCCTCAAAGCTGTTTACATCCCCGGGGTTTTGAACCGGGCGGCAGACCTAATGTCGAAGGGAGGGCCCTCTCACAACGAGTGGAAATTGAATCCCTCTATTGTTCAGGAGCTGCGGAGCAGGTTCGGGAAAGCGGAAGTGGATCTGTTCGCCTCACGAGAGAACACACAGTGCGCTCTGTGTTTTTCCTTGAGCACACGGGACAATCCACTCCTCAGCATAGACGCCTTCTCCCACCAACCCTGGCCCAGAACCTTCCTATACGCTTTCCTCCGGTCCCTCTTACCCCTCGCCTCCTGGAACGCATCCAGGAGAAGAATCTGTCAGTCATCTTAGTGACACCGGAGCGCACCAGCGCATCCTGGTTCCCGACTCTGGTTCAGCTGCTGGCGGGTCCCCCTGGCAACTGCCGTGGCGCGAGGACACTCTGTCACAGCTGGACAGCGCGATATTGCACCTCCGGTGGTGTTAACCCAGCGACTGCGGGGCTGGCTGCTGAGCGGGAACGCTTGCAGAAATTAGGCTTGCCTCCTGCCGTGGTGCGCACTATCCAGAACGCTAGAGCCCCTTCCACTACAGCGTGTTGCTTCCAAACGCTGGTGCATGGAGTAGGAAGCGGACCATCGTGTCCCCTGCCTTTCGTGTCGGCTTATCTCCAAACATTAGTGGTTAATGATTTGGCTCCATCTACAGTCAAAGCCTACGCAGCGACCATCTCATCCTGCCACGAAGGCTATGGAGAGAGGATGGTTTTTGCGCACCCCCTGGTAAAGTGTTTTCTTGAAGGGGGTCAGACGACAGAAACCCGCCGTGCACCCTCTCACACCCCAATGAGACATAGCACTGGTGCTCGAGCTCTGGGGAAGCCTCCTTTCGAGCCCATAGCAAAAGCCTCTGTCAGGGTGCTGTTACTAAAAACGGCGCTACTCCTTGCCTTGACGTCAGCCAAGAGAGTGAGCGACTTATGTGCGCTGTCAGTTCACTGTCCTGCCTCTCCATTAGAGGGGACGGGAGCGCAGCCGCCTTGCAGCCAAACCCCTCGTTGACACCGAAAAATTCTAACTAATTATTTTCGGTCAAGGGTGTGTTTTTCCCTCAAGGGTTCCCCCCCCCCGCCTCATGACAACGACGCGGAGGAGGTTTTCCACTGGTTATGCCCGGCGCGCGCGTTATCACGGCACGTTTTACGCACGGCGGACATAAGCAGACACAGCAGCTGTTTGTACACTGTGGGGAACACTCCCAAGGAGCGGCCCTTTCAAAACAGCGTCTGTCTCACTGGCTGTGCGAGGCTATCACCCAGACCTATAACACGGGCATCCGGGCACACTCTACGAGGGCACTGTCGGCATCGCCGACTCTGTTCAAGGACATGAAAGTAGCCGACATCTGCACAGCGGCATCCTGGGCATCTCCATGCCCTTTCATCCGTTTCTATCTGCGCGATATGTCTGAGCCCTCTATGACCCACTCGGTTCTATCCTCACTCAACGTCGAATATACTCCGTTGTATGTGTGCTCTGCCTGCCAGCAACCCTTTGCTGTGGGTGCTGGGAGGAGAGCGGTGCCTCATATATATGTTGTCACTATCTCTCACTACCATGCACGCCTACAATCATGATATGTACCGCTGCATGTGTAGGTCTCTCGTCTGAGACCCTCACCCCCCCTACACTGGGTGGCTGAGAGGAACATGGACGTCCCATAATTGTCAATCATTTACAACTCTCACTATCATGCACGCCTACACTCATGGCTTGTGCTTTGCAGCCAGCTAGGTCAAGTCTTTACCATGGCAGGCTCTTTTACCAGAATAACGCTTCAGATGCGATCTTCTGCCAATGCATGAGAGAGAGAGAAAAAAGTCTATGTCGCAGGTGGCATTGACTACATCAGCTTCGCCCTAACCCAATAGTGTAGCCTTAGAGGGCGAAGCCTATACGAAATAGAACGATAGTTACGTTATTGTAACTCCAGATTCTCTGAGTATAGGCGTAGCCCTCTAAGATTCGGGCCACCTGCTCCTATTACATTAGCTGAAGAAAAAGCTGATGTTGGGAGATGAACAACGGGTCCGCTCTGTACATATACAGTATCTGCGGACGTAGTTGAAGCCCGTACTGTACGCAAGGGCGGGAAAGAAAATCTTCACGACTGCGCATGCGCGAAGGGATAAACCCAATAGCGTAGCCTTAGAGGGCTACGCCTATACTCATAGAATCTGGAGTTACAATAACGTAACTATCGTTATGAATACAATTGCCATTGTCTTTTAAATATACTTTGTTTATGTTTCATGATTGTTGAATTTTCTGCTGTTGTTTTTGCTGTATATGTAATAAGCCTGCCTTTGTGGCTGAATTAAATATTGAATAAAAATAAATAAATTGTATTATTGTCTGTATGCTAAAGCAGAAGATCTGTCTCCAGCACATGTCTTCATAATTTGTATAATATATGAAATTATTGTATTGAACAAAAGTTAACTATTAGGGGAATAAATGCTGGGATGCTGTTGCTCCACCAGGTGGTGCTCTCTTCTCTTCTCTGCTCTCTCTGTGGCAGCTTCCAGATAAACAAGTTGGCATGTTATCCTGTTCCAAAGAGATATTACCTGATTTCATGTTGAAATTCATTTGTGGATAATGCGGCATGAAAGAAAGCCTGGCTTCTCCCAAATCAATATTTACACACCAATAAAGTTAAGGAGATTTCTTTTAAACTCATTCATAAATTCTATCCAGCTTAAAACTATGTTCAAAACAAAATTTAAGAGAGAAATTGATGTGAATTGGAGTTTTATGTTGTGGTTGGACATAAACTACTGTGCATTTATTTTGGCATTGCCCAATTTTGAAGACCTTCAGGCGAGACCTATGCAATTCTATAACTTAGAATATTGATGAGAGTTTTGTCTTGCTTTGGAGAAATGTGTTGTTTTAATATCCTAAAATAGGCCTACTCATGAGTATATATTTAATCATGTTATTACAATGGCCACATTTAATGTAAATTCACACAGAGGAAACCATAGACTGTATAATATTACAGTCTATGGAAGAAACCCTGTTTTACTAGCAATTTAGTTTAAACAATACACCCAGTCAACTCAACACTCTCTTAAACAAAAATCAATTAACACTGTAACAGTTAAAACTGTGAATTTTTATTGTTTGTTTTTCTATTTTTGTATGTGTTCTCTTTTGTAGCTACATGTCTTTACTTGCAAGACATTTGTAGAGATAAAACACAATGGCCCATTTTTTGGAATAAATGTGTGTACTATAACTCCTTTGTATGTTGTACTTTCTGTAAAATAGATAAATAAAGGTTTTAAAAAATGTGTATAGACCCAATCACAATGTTTGTTTACAATAACTTCCGGGTAGAAAGGTTTTGCACCCCGTACTAACAAATTGAACAGTGCCAATTAGCAGTGCACTGAGCATCACGTGTGCAAAAAGAAACTCAAAGTTACCAACTACGTGCACCGTATATTCTACCACACTGCTGCCATGTCTGAGCCGTACACTGTATGAAAAGATATATTTACAGTCATTGGAATGAGCCAACGGTCTGCACGCGTTCATGTAAATATTCTATATTTTACATGATATTTCAGGTCTAAATAGTAGGTATAGAAGCCCATGTTTGTAAGCTAGCTGTACCATGTGGGATGTATCGTTAGTTTGGTTAAGTTAACTATTAATTAAGGAGTTTTAATTCATCTATTTCAATTCATTTTTCTTTTAATTGTAAAACATTTCTTTTATAAATTAGTTGTTCCCTTTGAAACTTAAGTTTGCACGGAGCCACCATTGTCAGCTTGAATTTTAAAATACCTTTTCCCAATGTTAGTTAACCTGCAAGCTAGTTAAACTTACCACATGGCAAAATTCATGTTGTATGTTTTTCTACAGGGCTTTGAAGCTTCAGGGAGAACTATTTGAATATCTTCAAACACCTACACGGTCACCCCTGGAACATACACAGCACCGAATTGATAAGCAACATGAATTAAACTACAGAAATGCCAAACAAAGTTTGAAGTACTTTAGAAACGGTGTCACTATTCCATAGTCCACTAGCTAGACAATCACAGAGAGCACTGTAAAGTAATTAAAAAAAGAAGACGTTAGAATTAGCTGATATTGATATCTGTATTGGCCTCAAAAGTCCAGTACCTGTTCACCATGATCACAACCCCAAATCAGATTGGATTAGTTGAAAAGATATGATTTTCTCTGTTGCAAAACAAATGCACAGTTAAAACCCACACAACCTATTTTAAACTCCCTTATATTTTTAATAATTTTCACACTGTTGACTTCTGGGAAGATGGAGGATTTTCCAGGAAGGAAATCATGCGAGGTGAGAGGAAACAAGGAAATGTGTTTTTTTAGAAGGGTGAGACGTCCTTTACTCTGAAGCAGCACATGGATTTGTCAGCTGTATGCACGGAGTTAGCACAGCTATCAGCTGCGCTGCTTCTGGGAAGGCTGCTCTGGTGTATCCATCCTCTCTGCTCGGGGCAGGAATAAGAGCTTTGAGACGGTCTTCGTGAAGGAGGGCCAGATCAGCATTCGCTTCAAGTGAGGAGATATTAAATAAGAGACTTAAAGTGGTCATATTATGCTCATTTTCAGGTTCATAATTGTATTTAGAGGTTGTACCAGAATAGGTTAACATGGTTTAATTTTCAAAAAACACCATATTTTTGTCATACTGCACATTGCTGCAGCTCCTCTTTTCACCCTGTGTGTTGAGCTCTCTGTTTTAGCTACAGAGTGAGACATCTCACTTCTGTTCCATCTTTGTTTGAAGTCGCACATGTGCAGTAGCTAGGTAAGGACTACCAGCCAGTCAAAAGCAGAGTATGAGGGCGTGCCACGCTAGCAGCTAGGCGAGCATTATTATTTCAAAGTGACACACATTCGTCAAGAAAGGAAAGGCTGGACTACATTAGAGCTGTTTGGAGCAGTTTGTGAACAGTGTTTGCTTTTGGAGATGGTAAGTCCCTTTGGAGTGGACTTTGGGCTTTTTCACTTTGTAAACCTATAACGTACACAAAAAAGATATATAACACTATAAAGGAAAAGGAAAGAGCAAAACAGCATAATATGATCACTTTAAAGAAGCCCTCCGGTGTCTTTAGCTGCATGGTACTAGCCGATAAGCCACACTTTGTTGTTTTCTTTGTATGTGTGCAAGTAGGCAGGGGTGGATTAATTTCAGATTTAATTCAATTCAATTCAATTCAATTTTATTTATAGTATCAAATCATAACATAGGTTATCTCGAGACACTTTACAGATAGAGTAGGTCTAGACCACACTCTATAATTTACAAAGCAACCAACAATTCCAACAATTACAGTAATTCCCTCAAGAGCAAGCAGTGCGACAGTGGCGAGGAAAAACTCCCTCTTGGGAAGAAACCTCGGACAGACCCAGGCTCTTGGTAGGCGGTGTCTGACGGGCCGGTTGGGGGTGTGATGAACAGTGGCGATAATAGTCACATTAATAATGGAACAGTGACTGGATGTAGCGGGAAGCTGCAGGGTTCAGCAGGAAGCTGCAGGGTTCAGCAGGACGCAGCAGGGCACCGTTGAGCTCAGCAAGGAGTGCAGCAGGACCACGGCGACAGCTGGAACCAGGATCTTGGTGCCAACGTTCTCCAAGGAAATACGCTGGGGGAAAAAACATAAGGACTCCGGGGAAACTCCCCGGAAGCTAGGACGGGATACACGCAAATAGTAATAGTAATAGTAATAGAGAGGGAGAGGAGGGAGCAGCTCAGTGTGTCAAAGGAAGGAAGTCCCCCGGCAGTCTAGAACTATAACAGCGTAACTATAACAGCGTAACTATAACAGCGTAACTAAGAGAGACAGGTCATAAGGAGAGGTAGCTTTTTCGGGCTTGGAACTCTCCCCCTGCCGGATCGGGCTTGGCTGGCCTTCCTCCCTCTACTTTGTTATGTATTATTAATCTAACAATTATGAAGAGAAGCAGTTGGGCCAGTTAGGTGAACGCTGTAACTCCTCACTCCCTAACTATAAGCTTTATCAAATAGAAGAGTTTTAAGTTCATTCTTGAAAGCGATTACAGTTTCTGCCCCCCGAACTCAGATCGGGAGCTGGTTCCATAGGAGAGGAGCCTGATAACTTAAGGCTCTGGCTCCCATTCTACTTTTAGAGACTCTAGGTACCACCAGGAACTCTGCATTCTGGGAGCGCAGTGCTCTAGTGGGACAATAGGGTATTAGGAGCTCTTCTAGATATGATGGTGCTAGACCATTTAGAGCTTTGTAGGTCAAGAGAAGGATTTTAAACTTAATCCTGTATTTTACAGGAAGCCAGTGCAGAGAAGCTAATACAGGAGAGATATGATCTCTTTTCTTAGTTCTTGTGAGAACACGCGCTGCAGCATTCTGGATCAGCTGGAGAGTCTTAAGGGACTTATTTGAGCAACCTGACAGTAGGGAATTACAATAGTCCAGCCTAGACGTAACAAATGCATGAACTAGTTTTTCAGCGTCGTTTTGAGACAGGATATTCCTAATTTTGGCAATGTTACGAAGATGAAAAAAATGCTGTTCTTGAGGTTTGTTTTAGATTGGCATTAAAGGATATATCCTGATCAAAAATAACTCCTAAATTTCTGACAGTAGTGCTGGAGGCCAGGGCAATACCATCCAGAGTAGCTATGTCTTTAGATAATGAGGTTCTGAGGTGTTTAGATCCCAGTACAATAACTTCAGTTTTGTTAGGGTTTAACATCAGAAAATTATATGTCATCCAGGATTTTATATCTTTAATGCACGCTTGAAATTTAGCTAGTTGACTGGTTTCGTCTGGCTTGATTGACAAGTATAATTGGGTGTCATCTGCATAACAGTGAAAGTTAATTGAGTGTTTCCTAATAATATTGCCTAGAGGAAGCATATATAGGGAGAAAAGAATTGCTCCAAGCACTGAGCCTTGAGGAACCCCATGGCTAACTTCAACGTACTTGGAGGATTTATCATTAACATTAACAAATTGAGATCGATCAGAGAAATAAGACTTAAACCAGCTTAGTGCGATTCCTTTAATGCCAACCAAGTGTTCCAATCTCTGTAACAGGATTGAATGGTCAATAGTGTCAAATGCAGCACTAAGATCTAGCAAAACAAGTATGGAGACAAGTCCTTTGTCTGCAGCAGTTAAAAGGTCGTTAGTAATTTTCACCAGTGCCGTCTCTATGCTATGATGCTTTCTGAATCCTGATTGAAAGTCATCAAATAAACTATTGCTATGTAGAAAATCACATAACTGATTAGCAACCACCTTCTCAAGGATCTTGGATAGAAAGGGAAGGTTAGATATAGGTCTATAGTTTGCTAAGACCTCAGGATCTAGGGTGGGTTTTTTCAGAAGAGGTTTTATCACAGCTACTTTAAATGACTGCGGTACATAACCTGTTAATAAGGACATATTGATCATATCTAGTAATGAAGTGTTTACCACGGGTAACGCTTCTTTGAGTAATCTCGTTGGGATGGGGTCTAAGAGACAGGTAGATGGCTTAGCTGAGGATATCTTTAACATTAATTGTTGAAGGTCTATAGGATAAAAGCAGTCTAAGTATAAGTTGGGACTAGTCGTTATTTCTAGCAACTCTGCGTTTAAAGGTAAACCGTTAAAAGTTGAGGGCAAAAAGTGAGGGATTTTATCTCTAATTGTTGTAATTTTATCATTAAAGAAGCTCATAAAGTCATCACTACTCAGAGCTAGAGGAATAGATGGCTCAGTAGAGCTGTGACTATCTGTCAGCCTGGCTACAGTGCTGAAAAGAAACCTTGGGTTGTTCTTGTTTTCTTCTATTAATGATGAGTAATAGTTTGATCTGGCCTTTCATAGGGCCTTCCTATAGGTTTTGAGACTTTCTTGCCAATCCAAACAGGATTCTTCCAATTTTGTGGAACGCCACTTACATTCAAGGTTTCGCGAGATTTGTTTTAAAATTGCAATCGTGACACCCATATATATTTCTTTACAATAATCTACAATAACATTAGAAATTAAACAAATGAATTTCTTTATTCAACCCCCCCATATGTAATCTGTAGGGGTGTGAACATTTTAAAAATCAATTCTTTTCCCCAGAATAATTTTTTTTCTTTCTTTTGCCAGTAGTTCAACTAAATATTTTCTGTTTATACGGTACTACGGACAGCAACTACATCGTATCTATTACTGCAAAACAGACCGAAAGCACTTCTTACTCATGTTAACAAATGAAATAAATATCAGACTGACTGACTGACATGTGATATGCATTCTTTTTTAGAAAATTGGTGTTTTAATAAATACCTCATGACACATTGTCTCTAGAAGTGTATTATTAAACTTGTTTTTGTTGAAGACAAAAAAAATACTCAATACAACCCATGTAACCGCATGTCGTCCCATCGCTAGTAATCTGTTACATGCCATCTTTATTAAGGGGGGCCACTGTCTGCAATTTGACCCTGCAACTGTTGCTTACAAGGTACATCTTGAGGTACTTCCTGAACTTTTTATCTCTGACACCATAGACGATTGGGCTCAGGAACCTTGGCAGGATGTAGACAATTAGGTAGTGTGCATATCTGATTTCTGGGATTTGGCCGGGGAAGATTAGCTGCAGAATGATCTCCACACTAGGGGAGATGTAGGAGAGCATGCACATGGCCATCTGGGCCCCGTGGATCAGAATGGTGTTCCGGGCTCTCTGGGCGGACATCTTTTCCGTGGAGAGGGCCCGGGCTGCAAACAGGACCCTCAAGTAGGTGAAGACCAGAGTCAAAAACACACAGGAGAAGTAGATGATATCAAAAACTTGTCTTTTGAATGCCAGGATCGGGTCTTTGAACACATTCGGTCGTATGCAGAACACAGACTCATTAAAGAAGCTTAGGGACTCCGTTGCTAGCGTCATAAATAGATCTGTGATATCCGGAGCCACGCAGATAAACCACATCCACCCGATAACAATGTAAGTCCTTCTCACTGTGCAGATTTGAGGGTGCCGTAAAGGCTCGCAAACGGCAATGTAGCGCTCTATGGCCATGCTAGCTAAGTTGACCGGCGTGATTCTGGTGGTGAAGACTGCCACCAGGATGAAGAAGCAGCAGAAAGAGACTTTCATCTTGTAGAAGATGTAGCTGAGGACAAAAAGTGTGATTGTGACGGTCAGCTGGATGCCGTCATTGATCACCATGTGGATGAAGAGGATGTAACGAGGGTCTTCATAAAATGTCTGCAGGAAGATAAAGGAAGAGAGAGGGGAGTGAAAAACGTAGAGAGGATAAAACAACAATTCATGGATTAAGAAGGAAGATGTGTTGGTGTTGGTGAGTAAAGTCCTGGATGAAAAGTCTGGATGGCATCATTAACCATCCTGAAGTGAATTATTAATTGTAGTATATTAATAATTGTTGATCAGCATGCTGTTTTTTTATATTAAGGGGAAGAAAGAATCCTCGGAGTGAAGAGAGAGAAACAAACATAGGTAGGGCTGCAATCGATTTTTTTTTCTCGAATTTCTTTTTAAAGATTCTTTGATTGCAGATTGTTAAATGTGAATATTTTCCAGTTTCTTCTCTCCTCTGTGACAGTAAGCTGAATATCTTTGAGTTGTTGAAAAAACAAGACATTTGAGGACGTCATCTTAGGCTTTAGGGAACACTGTTCTACATTTTTCACCATTTTCTAAAATTTAAGTCTCATTCCTAAAAATAGCACATCCTAAAATTTACGAAGCTGAAACGAGCGAGTATGTGTGTACCTGGTGTCTTAAAAATGTGGCAACCAAGCTGCCGTTGATGCAACCGAGGATGAGCCAAACCATAACTACAATCAGGTTCTTCACCAACGCTGTGGTGAAGGTGTCTCTGACGAGCACCAACTGATCCAACCATAGAGGGAGCCAAAGAGAAAGAAATAGAAATTACTTTTAAACACAATTTTATTCCATCACTGTGTTTCATGAGCTGATCAAATAATATTAAAATTGTGTATTCACTATGTCCACAAAAAAGTAAGTAAGCTTTCATTGGTCGCTCTCAGTCTCACCACGATGGAGGACATTAAAAAGTATTTGTCAAAATGTTGATGAAATTCTTACACATCAGCCCATATATTTACATACGTATGTTTCTGTGAATATCAGCTGAGCTGTGAAAGTAATTTTTAAAGCAAAAAATCCTTTATCTATTATCACATTTGTGAATCAGGAGATAGAAGCATGTACATGACACAAAGTGAGTTATCTCTTTAAAGGCTTAATATAATATTTGGGTATGAACTATTCACACAATGTTGGCCAAGGCTGCCATACATGGGGCCACTTGCTCATCAGATAAACATTCACACTCCAATGGCACAGCATCAGGAGCAATTTCAGTTTCAGTGTCTTGCCCAAGGACACTTTGACATACTGCAGGGCCAAGGATTGAACTACCAACCTTCCTATTGATAAGCTACCGCTCTTCCACCTGAGCCACAGCCGCCTACACCTATAAACTTTACATTTTAACATCTAAATTAGCAATACAAACTGTACAAGCAAATCAATAATTGGTTATAGTTTTATTTGATGTAAAGATTATTTTAAGACCAAGTTCTTCACCAAACCTGAGAAGTCATGTTGCCTCCAGGACTCACTGATGAACTCATACTTCACTCAGACCTGATAGAGAGGATGCAACACAGAAAATACATATTGAAAAATGCATAAAGTAATTACCCAAAACAGCATAATGTAATCAATTCAATAAATCTGTTTATATCAGTCAAACATTTACATATTAAAATGTAACTTATTGAAATTATGATGCATGCACACTACTTTGGCCACATAGAGTACATGTATTTGAGATATCAAAAGCATGTAATATGTTTTTTTAACTTTGGCTTTATTTGTCTTTATAGAAAATCACATTCTGTAGTTAGATACGTTTCATGTTCTGCTAACTCACTGCTGTAAATCTGAGCTAAACCAAAGTTGACCTTGAACTTGTTTTTTTAAAGAAATACATCAAACCATTTTGCTTGGATGTTTTTACCAAAGAAATGATTTCCTGCTTCCTGCCATTCAGCGTTCTGCCATTATTTTCTTTTCACCCACAGCCTGATTTGTTTTTTTCTCCCTTAAAAGCTGTCGGACAGCAATCAACCCAACATAATGTTAAATCATAGCAATTAATTAGTTAATAGCATTTATATTAACATAACTGGTACATAAAGGCTGCGATGTTCTTAAAATGAATACATCAACAACAGTTTGACATTCCATTGATTGAGTACACACATACGAGAGAAAACAAGATTCATGAATGTGGATATATCTCATTTAGCAAATTAACCCTTCATTTAAAATAAACCTAAAAACCTTAGCATAGCTCAGTCAGCTGCTGAAATGTTACAGTTCTGCAGTTTATTTTTCCAGTGCAAAACACAAGTAAATTAATCGCAAATGATCCCAATGTGACAAGAAACTGGCAGCAGAAAAGTGACATTAGAAACTGAGCTTTGTGATGAACATGCTGGCAAGATTTTAGTCAAATCACTATCAGCCAAAATAATACATTACATGTATATACTTATCCAAATGAAAGTCTCGTCCTGCTCCACCTACCTGAGTCCAGATCACACCCTGAAGGCAGACAGCGCGACACAAGAGTCTTTATAAACACTTTGAAACAAAACTTAATTCATTTTCACGTCATCGTCAGTGTTTGTGAGAGGGGGGTAGGTGTAACCCCCCCCCCCCAGAAAAAAAACAACAAAAAAACAATGCCAGAATGTATACATGATGATAGTTAATGGCAGTCTTGAGGCTGACAGTGTGGTCAGTAGGCCTGCAACTAATGATTATTTATTGATCGATTAATCTGTTTATTTTCTTGAATAATCAATCAGTTGTTCGGTCTATAAAATGTCAGAAAATTGTGAAGTTTACTGTCACAGAGGAGAGAAGAAACTAGAAAATATTCACATTTAACAAGCTGCAATCGAGAATATATTTTTGTTCCATAAAAAACTACGATGAACGATGATTCATCGATCATCAAAATAGTTGACAGTTATTTTAATAGCTGACAATCGATTAATCTTTGCAGCTCTAGTGGTCAAAGCAGGGTGTTTGATCCTGTGATGAAACTTTTCTTTTATTCACAATGATTGACTGAAGTTCCATGTTGCCAAGTAGTGTTGGAGGCACTGTAGCACTACAATCATACCAGACCAGACCTTAAAAAAAATCCCCAGTCAGAGCTGGTTTTCAAGTGTTCTAGTGTCCACAGCCAATGTGAACAGACTCTGCTTCATCACATGTAAATATAGGCTGAAATTCAATTGTTGTAGCAATAATAATAATTTAATTCTGTTGTTTATATGCCAATGTTATATTAAGTATATATTATCTTTGCTGCTAGCACAGCTTATAATTTATATACAATCAGGGCACATTTTTATTGAAGCAGAAGAAAGTACTCCGTTATCAGTCTTTTATTAATTCTTTTAGTGCTGTCAGTTAAACGCGTTATTAACGGCGTTAACGCAAACCCATTTTAAAGGAGTCACTTTTTTTTATCATGACATTAACGTTCTTTTTGGCCTAGAAAATATACAACACCACACCGGATCTAGCTAGACCGAAAACAAAACAACAGGCACGCCGCACACACTTGTTTGGGCTTGCGAGCCGGCCGAAGAGTAGTAGGCTAACGCTACGTTTTGAGTGGATTGCGAGCGCGAGACGCCAAAATGGATGCCAGTAAGATTCTGAATGGAAAGAGTGGTTCCATTGACAAGACCAAAGTGATCTGTGTGTTTTTTGTCGTTGTGAACTGAGCTATCATTGCAGCATGTCCAGTCTGAAATACCACTTGATGGCCAAGCACACAGCTGATGGGAATTCTCCGCCCCCTCGTCAAAGCCAGGCGACAATGGATGACTACAGACTGAAGCACATGGATACCACAACTAAGAACAAACTTAAAAAAACATTTGCACAAAGCAAGCCGATCCACTTTTTCATATTGATAAGAGCATTAAAATGAGAAAATAATAATGAGACAAAAAGAAATCAAGGACCATTTAGAATAGATAAAAATTTGCGATTAATTGAGCGTTAACTATGATATTAATGCGATTAATCACGATTAAATATTCTAATCGTTTGACAGCACAAATTTTTTTATTCTAACAATCTGTGAACATTTTGACTATGTAATTACATACCTCGTCATACAATTGCGTTGAATCAGCCTTTACCTTCCAGTTTCTGTTATTAGGGGTGGGGAAAAAAATCTATGCAGCATAGTATCACGATATTTTCCATGACAATACTGTATAGATAAACAGACGGCGAGTATTGATCTAATATTATATATGTCTTGGTCAGTTTCTCTGCTTGAAAATCCCATATTGCAACAATCAAATTAAAGTGAGATGAACAAAACTTTTTAGATAAAACAGATGTTGACAAGGTTTCCTTTTGGGGACATCATTGGAGATTAGGTAATGAATTGAAATATATCGCAGAATATTGCACTATGTTTAAAATCGCATAAGTGACATAAGTATCGTGATGATATCGTATCGTGAGGCCACTGGTGATTCCCACCTCTAGCTGATATGATGGTTTGACAAACGTGCAAAAAAAATTATATTATTATATTATATTTCAGAATTTTTTGACTACTCTCAGTATTTATTCAAATGTATTTGTAGTACCCATATATTTGAACTTCTGTCTCTACTGCGATATAAACAGAAAGTAAAAACAAAACTACAAATATCTAAAACACAAATTATCATGTTACGTACTGCTGTAAAGATAACAAATGTTTTTGGTTACTAGGCATGCTAATTTAGAGTTTTTTTTCTGATGATAGCCGACCCTCGTTACCCGATCATTAACCGTTAACATACAAGAAGGCAACAGAGTTCCAGTTTCCCGTCTAGGATGCTAAGACATACTTTCTGCTTTACGCGGACTTGTACCGGTTACACAGCCAAGATGTTTCTTGCATTCTCGTAGACACATGCAGCAACTTTGCTGGAACTGCATAGCGACCAACATAAGATCAACAGTGGTCTGCGGCGTGTATGTCTGAGCCTGTCTCCACACACATCCACCTGCAGGGTTTTAAGCTGTGTGTGTCCCTGGCAAACTATGTGTGTAAGACCATTTAGGTTCTAATTGGAAAAGAGCTGAATCGCCCCTGTCTGCATGTGTAAGATGTCCGAAAGTAAAAAAGAATTAGACTAGGGCTGCAACAAAATTTCAACCGATTAGTTGTTTGTTATATAAAATGTCAGAAAATTGTGAAAAATGTGGATCAGTGTTTCCCAGAAGGCCAAGACAACATCCTCAAATGTCTTGTTTTGTCCACAAATTACATTACATGTCATTTAGCTGATGCTTTTATCCTAAGCTACTTACAGTTGCTACATATGTCAGAGGCCGCACACCTCTGTAGCAACTATGGGTTAAGTGTCTTGCTCAGGGACACATTGGTTGATGGATCGCAGTGGGAATTGAACCCAGATCTCCCACAACAAAGTCATGTGTCACATCCACTGCACCATCACCACCCATCATTTAATGAGATGATACCTAATTTGCACATTTAAACATAAATATTCTAAAAACTTGTAATACAAAAGATATTTTTCTTAATGTCAGTAATCAACTGGGGAAGTTTCATGCTGATATCTATTAGTTCATTTTTTCTTCCAATTCACCTGGGTTGTCTTAAGGGGGGCCACTGTCTGCAATTTGACCCTGCACCTGTTGCTTGCAAGGTACATCCTGAGGTACACCCTGAACTTTTTGTCTCTGACACCATAGACGATTGGGCTCAGGAACCTCGGCAGGATGTAGACAATTAGGTAGTGTGCATATTTGATTTCTGAGATTCGGCCGGGGAACATTAGCTGCAGAATGATCTCCACACTAGGGGAGATGTAGGAGAGCATGCACATGGCCATCTGGACCCCGTGGATCAGAATGGTGTTCCGGGCTCTCTGGGCGGACATCTTTTCCGTGGAGAGGGCCCGGGCTGCAAACAGGACCCTCAAGTAGGTGAAGACCAGAGTCAAAAACACACAGGAGAAGTAGATGATATCAAAAACTTGTCTTTTGAATGCCAGGATCGGGTCTTTGAACACATTTGGTCGTATGCACAACACAGACTCATGAAAGAAGCTTAGGGACTCCGTTGCTAGCGTCATAAATAGATCTGTGATATCCGGAGCCACGCAGATAAACCACATCCACCCGATAACAATGTAAGTCCTTCTCACTGTGCAGATTTGAGGGTGCCGTAAAGGCTCGCAAACGGCAATGTAGCGCTCTATGGCCATGCTAGCTAAGTTGACCGGCGTGATTCTGGTGGTGAAGACCGCCACCAGGATGAAGAAGCAGCAGAAAGAGACGTTAATCTTGTACAAGGCGTAGTTGAGGACAAACAGTATGACTGTGATGGTCAGCTGGATGCCGTCATTGATCACCATGTGGATGAAGAGGATGTAACGAGGGTCTTCATAAAATGTCTGCAGGAAGATAAAGGAAGAGAGAGGGGAGTGAAAAACGTAGAGAGGATAAAACAACAATTCATGGATTAAGAAGGAAGAAGTGTTGGTGTTGGTGAGTAAAGTCCTAGATGAAAAGTCTGGATGGCATCATTAACCATCCTGAAGTGAATTATTAATTGTAGTTTATTATTGTTGATCAGCATGCTGTTTTTTTATATTAAGGGGATGAAAGAATCCTTGGAGTGAAGAGAGAGAAACAAAGATAGGTAGGGCTGCAATCAATTAATCAATTTGAGTAATGCTTTAAAGATTAATCAATTTGAGTATTTTTTTAAAGATTCTTTGATTGCAGATTGTTACATGTGAATATTTTCTAGTTTATTCTCTCCTCTGTGACAGTAAACTGAATATCTTTGAGTTGTGGAAAAAACAAGACATTTGAGGACGTCATCTTGGGCTTTGGGAAACACTGATCTACATTTTTCACCATTTCCTGACATTTTAGAGACCATAAAAATAGAGAGAAAATAATCAACAGAAAATAAGTAAGTTGCATTCCTAAAAATAGCAAATCCTCAAATTTAAGAAGGTGAAACGAGCGATTGTTTGTGTGTGTGTGTGTGTGTACCTGGTGTCTAAAAAATGTGGCAACCAAGCTGCCGTTGATGTAACCGAGGATGAGCCAGACCATAACTACAATCAGGTTCTTCACCAACGCTGTGGTGGTTTCTCTGACGAGCACCAACTGATCCAACCATAGAGGGAGCCAAAGAGAAAAAAAAATAGAAATTACTTTTAAACTCAATGAACCATGATTTATTTTTATTCCATCACTGTGTTTTATGAGCCGAACAAATAATATTAAAATTGTGTATGCACTATGGCCACAAAAAATAAGTAAGCCTTCATTGGTCACTCTCAGTCTCACCACGATGGAGGACATTAAAAAGTATTTGTCAAAATGTTGATGAAATTCTTACACATCAGCCCATATATTTACATTCATATGTTTCTGTGAATATCAGCTGAGCTGTGAAAGTAATTTTTAAAGCAAACAATCCTTTATCTATTATCACATTTGTGAATCAGGAGATAAAAGCATGTACGTGACACAAAGTGGGTTCTCTCTTTAAAGGCTTAATATAATATTTGGGTATGAGGTACCAGACCAGGCTACAAATTGGTGATAGTGTGAGTTCAGCAACAGTTCATGTGAAGATGCTGTGATTAGCACTGGTTTGAAGTTTGCGAAAGCAGGGATTGATGATTAGTTTCAAGATTTATAAAAAGAAAATTACTTTTTTTTAATTTAGCAGTGGCGCACCTGAACCACATCCGCCTAGGCCTAGAAACTTTACATTTTAACATCTAAATTAGCAATACAACTGTACAAGCAAATCAATAATTGGTTGGTTTTTTTTTATGTAAATATTATTTTCTGAACAATTTCTTCACCAAACCTGAGAAGTCATGTTGCCTCCAGGACTCACTGATGAACTCATACTTCACTCAGACCTGATAGAGAGGATGCAACACAGAAAATACATATTGAAAAATGCATAAAGTAATTATCCAAAACCGCATCCTAATCAATTCAATAAATGTTTTTAAAATCAGTCAAACTTTTATGTATTAAAATGTAATGTATTAAAATGATGATGCATGCACAATACTTTGGCCACATAGAGTACATGTATTTGAGATGTAATACATATCTTCTTTTTTTTTACTTTGGCTCTATTTGTCTTTATAGAAGATCACAAACTGTAGTTACATAAGTTTCATGTTCTGCTAACTCACTGCTGTAAATCTGAGCAGAGACCTGAAGCTGCAGAGCTGAAGGCAGTTTGTAAATCTGACACTAAACCAAAGTCGACCTTGTTTTTTAGAAATACATCAAAACACATATTTCCTGCTTCATGCCATGCAGCATTCTGCCATTATTATATCATTTATATTAACATAACTGGGGCATAAAGGCTGAGATGTTCGTAAAATGAATATATCAGCAATAGTTTGACATTCCCTTGATTGAGTACACACATAAGAGAGAAAA
This sequence comes from Perca schrenkii, assembly GCA_025617405.1. Taxonomy (NCBI): domain Eukaryota; kingdom Metazoa; phylum Chordata; class Actinopteri; order Perciformes; family Percidae; genus Perca; species Perca schrenkii. Next base: position 37,754,461 of record CM046790.1, read on the forward strand.
CAAGATTTATGAATATGGATACATCTCATTTAGCAAATTAACCCTTCATTTAAGATACATTCAAATATACTTAGTCAGATGCTGAAAAGTTACAGTTCTGCAGTGTATTTTTTCCAGTGCAAAATTAATCACAAATGATCCCAATGTGACAAGAAACTGGCAGCAGAAAAGTGACATTAGAAACTGATCTTTGGGATGAACATGCTGGCAAGATTTTAGTCAAATCACTATCAGCCAAAATAATACATTACATGTATATACAGTATTTATCCAATCGAAAAGCATCTTCTGATACAGTGAATGTTTCAATTACAATTTATACATAATGCATTTAATGTACATTTTTATTATTTAAATCTTGATTTAGAATGTGAACATTTGGATGGAATAGTTACCAACATTTGAACAAACTCACATTGAGCTTGCAAAAGCGTTAGATTTGAAAGTCAGGAGCTACTGTACCTCACCACCGTCTCGTCCTGCTCCACCTACCTGAGTCCAGATCACACCCTGAAGGCAGACAACGCGACTCAAGAGTCTTTATAAACACTTTGAAACTAAACTTAATTAATTTTTGCGTCATCGTCAGTGTTTGTAAGAGAAGTAAAAAAAGATGAAGATAAGGTCAAACTTTTATTAATCTTGAGGGAAATTGTTGTGCAGCAGTCTTGCAAATATACAGAGTTCAAATAAAAACAACGTATGAACACTAAAGATTATCATGAGATGCAAAAAAAAAGCAATGCCAGAATGTATACATGATGATAGTTAATGGCAGTCTTGAGGCTGACAGTGTGGTCAGTAGGGCTGCAATTAATGATTACTTATTGATGGATTAATCTGTTTATTTTCTTGAATAATCAATCAGTTGTTCGGTCTATAAAATGGTGAAAAATGTGGAAAAAATGTTTCCCAAAGCCCCAGATGACGTCCTAAAATGTCTTGTTTTGTCAACAACTTAAAACAAATTCAGTTTACTGTCACAGAGGAGAGAAGAAACTAGAAAATATTCATATTTAACAAGCTGCAATCGAGAATATATTTCTTTTTTTCATAAAAAACGACTCAAACTGATTCATCGATCATCAAAATAGTTGACAGTTATGTTAATAGTTGACAATTAATCGATTAATCTTCGCAGCTCTAGTGGTCAAAGCAGCGTGTTTCAGCCTCTGATGAAACTTTTCTTTTATTCACACTGATTTCAATTTCTTTTATTTGACTGAAGTTCATTGTTACCAAGTAGTGTTGGAGGCACTGTAGCACTACAATCATACCAGACCAGTCAAGTTAAGTGTCTATATAGGCTGAATTCAATTGTTGGAGCAAATATAATAATAATTTAATTGTCATTTATATGCCACTGTTATATCTTAAATATCTTATTTGAATTCATCTTTGAATGTGTGTACAAATGTCAGGGCTATCCATCTAATAGTTGTTATTGAGTTTGTCTCCTTGCTGCTAGCGTGGCTTATAATTTATATACAATGAGGGGACATTTGTATTGAAGCAGAAGAAAGCGCTCGGTTGTCTTTTATTCATTTTTTCATTCTAACAATCTGTGAACATTTTGATTAAGTAATTACATACATCGTCATACAATTGCGTCAAATCAGCCTCTACTTTCCAGTTGCTGTAATTAGGAATGGGGAAAAAAATCGATTCAGCATAGTTTCACGATATTTTCCATGGTAATACTGTATTGATACACAGACGCGAAGTATCGATATTTGTTGGTCAGTTTCTCTACTTGAAAATCCCATTTTGCAGCAATAAAATTGAAGTGAGATGAACAAAACATTTTAGATAAAACAGATGTTTCCTTTTGGGGACATAATTTGAAATTAGGTAATGATTGGCAATATATCGCAGAATATTGCAATATGTTTAATATCGCAGTAATATTGTATCGTGACATAAGTATCGTGATGATGACGTATCGTGAGGCTACTGGTGATTCCCACCCCTAGCTGATATGATGGTTTGACAAACGTACAACATTTGTGTCATATCTTAGAATTTTTTGACTACTCTCAGTATTTATTCAAATGTCTTTGTAGTATCTACACACTTAAAAATGTTGGGTTAAAAATAACCCAACTTGGGTTGTTTTATAACCCAACCGCTGGATCACTATTGTACCGGACCAACAGTAGTTAATTTGACCCAGCAAGATGGGTTGGTCATTTTTAACCCAACAGATGAGTTAAAATATTCTACCCAAATGCTGGGTCAAATTAATTATAATTCTGGGTTGATTCAACTACATATTTGTTATATAGTGTACCCAAATGCTGGGTCAAATTAATTACAATTCTGGGTTGATTCAACTACATATTTGTGATATAGTGTACCCGAATGCTGGGCAAAATTAACCCATATGCCAGATTAATTCTAACACATTACAGTACAATTTAAGAAAATAAATTGCAATTAAACTGTTAAAATACAAACCTAGAACAGACTACATGCTAGATGTATGCATATATTATTTAATAAACACTTAAACAATACAAAAACAAAACAACATAATGGAATCTTTGAAAAAAAATTATTATATCAACAATATAGTGGAACTGGTGCAGTTCATATCACTCAGGTAGGAAAACATTCAGAGCAAAACAACAATTACGAATGAACTGGCTGAACATTCAACAGGTCTATAGTGAACAAATTCAAATTCCTATTAAAAAGCTGCTATTAAGAGCCATTAGCTCTACTTGCAAGCAAGTATTCTACTTTGAATAAACTTTACCATTTTAGACTCCCCTCCTGGCATTTCACGTGACCAAGTTTCGAAACAACTTTGATGCAGCATCCCCATGCAGGACAAGCCTGTGCAATCTATAAAATGGAAAACACATTTTTAAAACCAATTCAATGTGGCAGACTAATAAAACATTATAAACAATGCATCCTTATATCTAAGATCATATTTCCCTATACCTACCATGCCTTTGGTCATTAGGTGAGGGAACTCTTCGAGGATCTGATCGATGGTCCAATTGTTGTCCCTAATCCACTTGGCCCTGTAGACTGCCGTGTTCCGCATGTAGGTCTCTATCTCTAGGGGCTGAGAATTGTTTCTCAACCATTCTTTAAGCTGTGACTCACGTTCGTCTGATATGGTACATTCTGTAAAAAAGAACAAGAACGTTGTCATTCACTGAAATATGGATGTTTTGCTTCATCAAATAATTTTTCAGTTTAATAATTACCTGGTATGAAAGGCCTTGCTAGAGCGCCATCATCTGGCGTTTGCGGTGGTGTCTGTGCCGTGCTCTGCGACCTGCTGGTTGATCTCAGCCGCTTCCTGACGTTCCGCAGCCTTTCCTCCAGGAATCCAGTGGCCGGCTCTATTCATCTATTGGACTCACTTTGACATATTACATGGAGGCTATTGAAAAAAAGAGGAAATTATATTTCATAAGAATTCATGTCTGAAAAGGGCTTTAGTAGCAATGCAGACTTGATATGCTGTGGATGGGAAAACGTATTTCTTACCTTTTAAATCTTTCGACAAGGTCTGGCACTCTGTCAAAGTGTTAATGACAAAGCTATCCATTGATCTGAAACAAACACAAAAAGAGCTTAAGCAAAGATACAATTGCTATTGTATTAACTATTCAGATATCACCATGTAAAAGCAATGCAGACTAACAACAGAATGTAATCCAATGTGAAGATAACAGCCATTTTATTTAGCATCACAAGAATATTTGTGGCTGCTCAAAGCATAGCCTTCAGGGCACGAGTGTCAGTACAGCAGTGGTTCCCAGACTTTTTAGTATATATTTCTTTGCGTGCGGCGCTTTGTTTCCCGGGGATGGCGTCACTGCGTGTGGCGTTTTGTCCCCCGGCGCCCTTTCCCCGGCGTTTAAGGCGACCTTTCCCCGTAAGTTTTTTCCTAAACCCAACCTCCGCCATCCCGTTATTGTGGGGCGTCCCCAGCAGGCGGGCCGTCCGTCGCGCGGGCCGTCTCGCGGGCGCCTCCCGGCTTATGGAGCGACCTTTTCGGCCGCCTCCAGCGTCCTTTCCCTGAGAAAATAATGTAACATTTACACGTAAAAAACGAGAAAAACGTCTCTGTGAACACGTATCAATAGATTAAGATTAACGTAGACATTTACACGAACTACCGTGAGACCGGGTTGTTCATTTATAGCCAGTTAAAATAATATAGCTAGCTAGCAAAGCAACTAACTGACAGCCTGTTGGCTAGTAAACTATCTAGCTAGCTAGATAGCTAGCTAGATAGTTTGTTAACTGGCGAATCACCTGGCTAGCTTGAAACTAGCTGGCAAATTAGCCTGGTGAACTCAATAAACATGACCATATGCCCATGGGCATTATGAACTTGTTTCATTAATTCATTAATATAATTCAGACCAAACGGATAAGCTGTAGGCTATCCATGCTTCCATGATAACGGCTAAATGGCTAACGTTAGCTAGCTACGTTGTTAGCCAAACTAACCAACTAGCCTTACAATATAAAGATAGTACTTTAATAGGTAACGCAACACAGACAATGTGAATTAGACACACATGTAGCTAGTGTACACAAACCTTTTATTATTTATTTGCCTCGTTGGATGACCAGACTGGTTCTCTGCTGTGACAAGCGCTCGGTGTGTGGACTCTGGTGATGATCTGATGACGTTCGAAGCACAAAAAACCCAAGTGCTGGGTCAACCGATGTATGTTGCGTTGATGAATTTTGACTCAACGCATGAGTTGCACAAAATAACCCAACTTCCATATAAATAACCCATAATGGGTAAAAAATTTCATAACCCAGCAGTTGGGTAGATGAAATAACCCAGCATTTTTTAGGGTGTATATATTTGAACTTCTGTCTCTACTGCGACATAAACAGAAAGTAAAAACATAACTACAAATATCTAAAACACAAATTATCATGTTACGTACTGCAGTAGAGATAAAACATTTTGGTTGCTAGGCATGCTAATTTAGAGTTTTTTTTTTCTGATGATAGCCGGCCCTAGTTACCCGATCATTAACCGTTAACGGACAAGAAGGCAACAGAGTTCCAGTTCCCCCGTCTAGGATGCTAGGACATACTTTCTGCTTTACGCGGACTTGTATCGGTCACGCAGCCACAATGTTTCTTGCATCATCGTAGACACATGCAGCAACTTTGCTGGAACTACTTGGTCTGCGGTTTATATGTGTGAGCCTGTCTCCACATGCATCCACCTGCAGGGTTTTCAGCTGTGTGTCTGCATGGCAAACTATGTGTGTAAGACCATTTTACTTGCCAGTCCTCATCGAGATAGTGATATGTGTCACGTAATGTTAGCTCTCCACTTTGGCCATTTTCCAGCAGAGAGCCACCAGAAGAAAAAGGGCTTAAATGCAACTATTGCAAAGTTGGGATTAGCAAGTTAACTAACAGTAAAGAAATAGAATGTAGAGCCTATTTTTCTTTTATCAGGCAAAAAAGTGTTCTAATAAACTTTATTTTTGTTTTAAAAATATTTTTTTTAACTGTTTAAATGACGCTAAAATGGTTAATGACTAACATTCCTATTGGTTACATAATATACGTCTTCTACTTTTAATTCAACTCTCACTGCACTTTTCATTGTAGGCCTCATGTTTGACATTGGACATTTTCTGTGCGGTTGCGTATGTTCACTTTACAGAGCAGGTACCTTCTCATATGTCTCTTGAAGGTCTGGTCTCGCAGTCCGTACACAATGGGACTAACAAAGCGTGGCAGAATCTGGACAATGACATAAAAGGCAAAGTGTATGTCCAGGTACCGTTGGGGCAAAAAGTAGAGCAGACCTTGTTCAAACATGGGCCGCACGTACGTAAGCATACATAACAGCAAATGAAAACCGTGGAGGAGAATAGTGTTTCTGGCTTTTTTGATGTCTGGAGTCACTTCCTTGGCAGCAAACAGAATCCTGAAGTACGTGTAAAAGACAGTGAGCCAAACCAGGACAAGACAAACAATGTGTGACACGTCCCTCTTCTTCAGGCTGTAAGAGCTCCTGAACACGTAATCTCGGACACATAAAACTTGAGAGTGAAAGAAGTGCAGCGGCTCTGTGGCCAGGAGGATAAAGAGATCTGCTAGGATGGAGAACCAACTCGCCAACCAGATCAATCCAATCAAGATGTAGGTGTTCTTGACGGTACAGATTTGTCCGTGGCGGAGGGGGAAGCAGATGGCGATGTAGCACTCGACCACCATGCCGGCCAGGTTTAGTGGCGTGTTGAGGGTGGCGAGGATGGCAACGATCAGCAGGATGAGGCAGAAGGGTACACTGATGGTGTAAAGGGTGTAGCTCATGATGTGGAGAAGTGTTGACAGGGCCAGCTGCATCATGTCATTCATCACCAGGTGGATGAACAGAATGTACCGAGGGTTTGTGTAAAATATCTGAGTAATAGAGAAGTGACAACACGATCACATGTTAGACAGACTTTATTAATCCTTTCATCATGTTGAGAATAATATAAATCTTCGTATTGAACAGCCAAATCCAGGTGTAGCCCTACAGTCTGCTATGATTGACTCACAAAATAGTTGAATTACTTGCTAATGATCAGAGCAAGTTTACCACAAATAAATGGCCAATAAATAAAAGCTAACTAGCCTCTCAGAGGTAGATGTTTTCTGTAAATAACAATGGGAAATTTGGTGTTTAGCTTATCAAATAATGATAAGTAACAACATCACAGATTTGAAGACATGTTTTCACTGAATATGACTCATAGAAAATAGAGAACGTTAGAAGCAGGGACCCAAATCACATGAAAATCATCTAATGCGTATATACACGTGGTTTTGCCTTAGGGTAACATTTAGTTTTTAATGCTAATCATTTGCTTCAGTTTGATAACATTCTTGTTTTATTTACAACCTTTTATTATCCTTTATATTTAAATGTTGCATGGTGCCTCATTTTCTAAAAACTTACTTGTTAAAGCTTTGAAAACAATCTACAGTTTCAAAATGTAGCTCTCGCTTTCTTAAAGCTGAGTGGGAAAGATGAGGGAGAGAAAGTCATAATAAAGTGATAAATACAGTGTAAAAACTAAGCAGATTTCAGACCTGGTGCTTTCTGAAGGTGTGGACCAGAGTACTGTTGATGTAGTTGATGGAGATGCACAGCGCTGTGACAATCACGTTCTTGATCACTGCTGTGGTGAAGTTGTCCCGCTCATACTCCGTTACAGTTGAAGTGCCGTTGACGGATGAAACATTCATGTCTAAAATGTCAAAATTCTTTCCCGTCTGAAATAAGCAAAGATCATTATTCTAGGTTATTGTGTCAAGTTTAAAATGTGCCATGAGACACACTGATCCATGTTATAAATCATTCTTTTCTAAATGTTAATACTTCTTTAAAACACAATTTATAATTTCCTGCCTCTTTGTGGAGTATATTTTTGCGCTGTCCCAAATTATTTAACTTATTTTGAAATAGGGCTGGGTTTAAAAACTCTTTTTTTTCGATCTTCATTTGAATGTAATTGGTGAAGATGTTGGTATCATATGAAACTAGACGATGTTAGGAATCAATGTCATGCTAAATACCACTCCAAAGAGAGGTTAGATTTTGGTGAGGGAAGAGGGAAAAAACTGACATGGCCTTTTTTTTCTGTCTCTGCATCACATCCTCTGAACTAAAGAAAATACTTTTTCTGTCTCTATGTAACTGCTTTCGGTTAAATTCTGAACCACAACATCTTTTTTATTAATAAGGGAAAAAATTCCACTAATTAACCCTGACTACCTCATGAAGCTCATTGAGAGAACACCAAGGGTTTGCAGAGTTATCAAAAAAAGCAAAGGGTGGCTACTTTGAAGAATCTAAAATATAATGTTTTCAGTTTTTTCACACTTTTTTGTTAAGTACGTAATTCCATATGTGTTCATTCATAGTTTTGATGCCTTCAGTGAGAATCTACAATGTAAATAGTCATAAAAATAACTTTTGGCCTGTACTGTATATTACTGAATATTACAGAAAATATCCTTCTCAATCACAGACAGAATACATGATACAAACTAAAGTAATAAAACATGTGATATACACAATAATACAGACATATACATTATCAGTTCAACGAAGCAGTAGGCATGACTAGACTGTAGGCTACTTACCCAGCAGGACAACACATAACACCAGTCTGGTGAGGGTGTTGATGTTTATATATGGTGATGGAACACATTTGGGATTATGTTGGCCCATATTCTGCTCGTGTGTATATTCGTACCAAACCGTCACCAGGTCACAATGCATATTTTAGTGTTACGTTCTAATTGGAAAGAGCTGAATCGCCCCTGTCTGCATGTGTAAGATGTCCAAAAGTAAAAAAGAATCAGACTGGGGCTGCAACTAAATTTTCTCGATCAACTGATTAGTTGTTTGTTATATAAAATGTCAGAAAATGGTGAAAAATGTGGATCAGTGTTTCCCAGAAGCCCAAGACGACGTCCTCAGATGTCTTGTTCTGTCCACAACTCAAAGATATTCAGTTCACTGTCACAGAGGAGAGAAGAATCTAGAAAATGTTCACAGTTAGGATGCTGAAATTAGAATATGACTTTTGTTTCATAAAAAAATTACTCAAGCCGATTAATCGATTATCAAAAATAATTGGCAATTAATTTAATAGATGACTAATTATTGATTGATTTATATTTGCCGCTCTACTGTCTAGGGCTGGGTACTGAATACAAAACTCAGGCCTTTTGTTGACCTGTTCACCCCGACCTCCTCCCTCTGCAGAGTTTGTGGCTCGATAATAATGTCACCTGACTTAATTTCTTTGAGACAAAGAAGTCATGATTACTTTAGCTGCTAGAAATTTTATCCCCAGTCTATGCTGCAAGTGTGTCAGACACGTTTATTACTCCGACGTCTCACGCAACAGATACACTCTCATTTGAATCTATGCAGCGGTTTGTACGGGCTCCAGGAAGGGTCACGTTTCAGCTGTGTTTCACGATTGCCGAGAAAATTAACCTGAAGCTTATATTTACGCTTCAAGTCAATTTTTTCGACAATAAGCGTGAGGTTGATGCTCAATATAACACTTCTACCTTACTGAATGACTACAATTAATACATATTGTAGGGTTTTTTCATTATTTTATCATTGTAAATATTAAACTTTTGTCATATTATCTTTATCTTATTATCTGAGCTTGTTCTTGACTTTTTTGTTTAGTTTCTAATATCATGTTTTCTTCTTTATTGCTGCTTATTCATGGATTCTGTATTGTGTAATCCTTCTCTTAATTTGAGAGTTTTGAAAGAGTTTTGAAAATTTGTATACAAGTCACAATTTAGACATTTAGGTTCTTTAAATCCCCAGGCTTGACACAAATATCCACACGTTTGGTTTTATTTTAAAATTGCCTTTATATAGATTTATTTTTCTTCTGTGCAGCAGCAAATGTAAAATCTTTTTATAGACAATAAAAAAAGAGAATCAGTCTGTTGTGTAAAAAAGGGAACTACAGTCTTTACCCTATCACCCTTTACCCTAGCCAATCTGCTCAGACGTCCTCTGCGCACTCCTCGCTGTCCAACACACTTTTATTTATCAAAAAAAAAAAAAAAAACGCTTTAAAATGCTTGCTTTAGTGTCATGTGAACACTCTGACGTGACGTTTTTAGTCTGGACTGGGGTTAGTCGCTTGAACGTAAACATGTAGTTTTAGGGCATTTGGTGAAACAACTAAATATCTTGTTTTTCTTCAGCAGACAGTCTCGTCTGGTCAGGACGTGTTATTAATAAGCTTCTAAGCACTAAATTCTGCTATTTGAATTTGATTAACTTTAATTTATTGAACCATTACTGACATTTGGGTGCTTGGATGGCTCTATTGGTAGAGTGTGTGCACATATATGGAGTCCTTCACGCAGAAGACGAAGGTTCTGACCTGTAGCACTTTCCTGCATGTCATTTCCCCTCTCTCTCCCCTTTCATGTCCAAGCTGTCACTAATAAAGGCCTTAATGCCAAAAAAACTATATCTTAAAAAGCAAAAAGCACCTCTCGCTAAGCTTCTAGCTGTCAGTTAATTAAGCATGTTAATTAAGCGTGAATGAGCATAATGAAAATACAGCAAGTGCAAGTCCCAAACCAACGGCTTCTTATTAACTGGTGAACTCCAGCAGATGGATTTCATATGTCAGTTCTTCAACACAAAGCAAATTAAGAGCATGTCAGGGTTCATGTTACACAGCAATTAAGTGAGGACAGACGTAATGACAGGTAATTCAAGCAGGGATCATTTGCACATGAGTAAACGTGAATGGTAGATTCCCCTGGCCCGTTCCACAAAACCTTCTTAGTTTTAAGATATTCTTCAAAGTCATTTGTCTAGGTTTTCTAAGAAATTGCTCCTTAGAAGGAGTTATCTATTATCTTCCAAGATTAATTTTGTTTTAATAACAGATTTCAGGGTTCAACAATAAGGGTTGCCTGAGTAAACATAAAACTTTACTTGACCGTTTGGGCAAATATGAGCATTTGTTTAGTTTCCTGGGAAGAGATGAAAGGACAGCATTGGCGAAGCGCTTCAAAGAACTCCATAGAACGTCTCTCTCTTTCTTTCTCCCCCTGTGTGTTTGTGTGTGTGTGTGTGTGTGTGTATATGTGTCACTCTCTCTGTCTGTCTGTCCGTCCGTCCATCCGTCTCTCTCTCTCCGTGTGTCTGATCTATAGACAGTAAAATGACTGGATAAAGCCACGCCATAGACTTCCACGGAGACCAGTGAAGTCTATTAGAAGAACTTTTCCGTTCATGGCTGAGCATTGCTGCGCAGCCTCAAACTGAGCTTGACGATGTAAATGTGACGTGAGCAACGTGTCTGAAAGTTGTAAGTCTTCTGGTAGCTGTGCCAGGAGAAATCTCAATCATTCAATCTTGCAGAGATGGAGAGCATGAGTAGGAGCTGTCAATGAGCGTAGGAGCAGGAGCAACTTTTGGTAAGTATTCTGATTCATTATTTTCCAATAATGGACAATTATTTGGCCATTGCCTCCACGTCCCCACAATTGCCTGCAAGCTTCTCCTGTACAGTACAGTAATACCTCTACAATGTGACAGAAAGTCACGTGATTATAACACAATCGTTAGCCTATTTTTTATAAAAAATGGCTGCTATGGGGCCATAACGTAAGATATATGGTAAAGGAGCCTTTTATTCATTGTCGTGTTCCTTTAGAAATAAACAATGGACAAATAAACGCTTCAGATGTGAAGTTATTTGCTTTCAAAGTGACACCAAAATGAATAGCAGTCAATGGATGGCTAATGACAGGTGATGGCTTATTAGCAACAAAATGGCTCCAAAAGAGGTACACTTTGCAGAAGCTGGGTTACCATCCATCCATCCATCTTCGTCCGCTTATCCGGTGTCGGGTCGCGGGGGGAGCAGCTCCAGCAGGGGGCCCCAAACTTCCCTTTCCCGAGCAACATTAACCAGCTCCGACTGGGGGATCCCGAGGCGTTCCCAGGCCAGGTTGGAGATATAATCCCTCCACCTAGTCCTGGGTCTTCCCCGAGGCCTCCGCCCAGCTGGACGTGCCTGGAACACCTCCCTAGGGAGGCGCCCAGGGGGCATCCTTACCAGATGCCCGAACCACCTCAACTGGCTCCTTTCGACGCAAAGGAGCAGCGGCTCTACTCCGAGCTCCTCACGGATGACTGAGCTTCTCACCCTATCTCTAAGGGAGACGCCAGCCACCCTCCTGAGGAAACCCATTTCGGCCGCTTGTACCCTGGATCTCGTTCTTTCGGTCATGACCCAGCCTTCATGACCATAGGTGAGGGTAGGAACAAAAAACTGACCGGTAGATCGAGAGCTTTGCCTTCTGGCTCAGCTCTCTTTTCGTCACAACGGTGCGATAGATGGAATGTAATACCGCACCCGCTGCGCCGATTCTCCGACCAATCTCCCGCTCCATTGTCCCCTCACTCGCGAACAAAACCCCAAGGTACTTGAACTCCTTCACTTGGGGTAAGGACTCATTCCCTACCTGGAGAAGGCATTCCATCGGTTTCCTGCTGAGAACCATGGCCTCCGATTTAGAGGTGCTGATCCTCATCCCAACCGCTTCACACTCGGCTGCGAACCGATCCAGTGAGTGCTGAAGGTCACAGGCCGATGATGCCATCAGGACCACATCATCTGCAAAGAGCAGCGATGAGATCCCCAGCCCACCGAACTGCAACCCCTCCCCATCCCGACTACGCCTCGATATCCTGTCCATAAATATTACAAACAGGATTGGTGACAAAGCGCAGCCCTGGCGGAGGCCAACCCTCACCCGAAATAAGTCCGACTTACTGCCGAGAACCCGGACACAACTCTCACTTTGGTCGTACAGAGATTGGATGGCCCTGAGTAGAGACCCCCTCACCCCATACTCCCGCAGAACCTCCCACAGTATCTCCCGGGGGACCCGGTCATACGCCTTCTCCAAATCCACAAAACACATGTAGACCGGTTGGGCATACTCCCAGGCCCCCTCCAGGATCCTTGCGAGAGTAAAGAGCTGGTCCGTTGTTCCACGACCAGGACGGAATCCGCATTGTTCCTCTTCAATCTGAGGTTCGACTATCGGCCGAACCCTCCTTTCCAGCACCTTGGAGTAGACTTTACCAGGGAGGCTGAGAAGTGTGATACCCCTGTAATTGGCACACACCCTCTGGTCCCCCCTTTTTTAAAAAGGGGAACCACCACCCCAGTCTGCCACTCCTTTGGCACTGTTCCAGACTTCCACGCAATGTTGAAGAGACGTGTCAACCAGGACAGCCCCTCCACACCCAGAGCCTTGAGCATTTCCGGACGGATCTCATCAATCCCAGGGGCTTTGCCACTGTGTAGTTGTTTGACTACATCAGTGACCTCCGCCTGGGAAATCGACGACAATCCCCCCGTCATCCTCCAGCTCTGCCTCTAACATAGAGGGCGTATTAGTCGGATTCAGGAGTTCCTCAAAGTGCTCCTTCCACCGCCCTATTACCTCCTCAGTTGAGGTCAACAGTGTCCCATCCTTACTGTACACAGCTTGGATGGTTCCCCCTTCCCCCCTCCTGAGGTGGCGAACAGTTTTCCAGAAGCACTTTGGTGCCGACCCGAAAGTCCTTCTCCATGTCTTCTCGAACTTCTCCCACACCCGCTGCTTTGCCTCTTTCACGGCAGAGGCTGCAGCCCTTCGGGCCCTTCGGTACCCTGCAACTGCCTCCGGAGTCCTCTGGGATAACATATCCCGGAAAGACTCCTTCTTCAGTCGGACGGCTTCCCTGACCACCGGTGTCCACCACGGTGTTCGTGGGTTACCGCCCCTTGAGGCACCTAAGACCCTAAGACCACAGCTCCCAGCCGCAGCTTCAGCAATGGAAACTTTGAACATTGTCCACTCGGGTTCAATGCCCCCAGCCTCCACAGGGATGCACGAAAAGCTCCGCTGGAGGTGCGAGTTGAAAGTCCGTTGGACAGGGGCCTCCTCCAGACGTTCCCAATTTACCCGCACTACACGTTTGGGCTTACCAGGTCTGTCCAGAGTCTTCCCCCACCCCCTGACCCAACTCACCACCAGATGGTGATCGGTTGACAGCTCTGCCCCTCTCTTCTCCCGAGTGTCCAAAACATACGGCCTCAGATCAGATGAAACGATTATAAAATCGATCATTGACCTTCGGCCTAGGGTGCTCTGGTACCAGGTACACTTATGAGCATCCCTATGTTCGAACATGGTGTTTGTTATAGACAATCCATGACTAGCACAGAAGTCCAACAACAAACAACCACTCTGGTTTAGATCAGGGAGGCCGTTCCTCCCAATCACGCCTCTCCATGTGTCTCCATCATTGCCCACGTGCGCGTTGAAGTCCCCCCAGCAGAACAATGGAGTCCCCCACTGGCGCCCCATGCAGGACTCCACTCAAGGTCTCCAAGAAGGCCGAATACTCCGAACTCCTGTTTGGTGCATATGCACAAACAACAGTCAGAGTTTTCCCCCCACCACCCGCAGGCGTAGGGAGGCGACCCTCTCGTCCACCGGGGTAAACTCCAACGTAGCGGCGCTTAGCCGGGGGGCTTGTTAGTATCCCCACACCCGCCCGGCGCCGCACACCCTGAGCAACTCCGGAGAAGAAAAGAGTCCAACCCCTATCCAGGAGTACGGTTCCAGAACCGAGACTATGCGTAGAGGTAAGCCCCACCAGATCTAACCGGTAGCGCTCCACCTCCCGCACCAGTTCCGGCTCCTTCCCCCACAGAGAGGTGACGTTCCACATCCCCAAAGCCAGCGTCTGCTGCCCGGGTCTGGTCCGTCGAGGCCCCTGACCTTCACTGCCACCCATGTGGCAGCGCACCCGACCCCAGCGGTTCCTCCCACAGGTGGTGGGCCCATGGGATGGAGACAGAGGTGCCACGTAGCTTGTTCGGGCTGGGTTACCCCCTTTGTCTAATTGCATGTCTTGCTGTAGACACAGCTGAGAACAGACAGCCAAAATCACCATAAACCTGGGTCTTTTATTTAGAAATTAGTTTTATTTTGTAAAGTATCCGGCCTTTCTGTGGCCTTCCTGTATGCGATTACCTGTCTGGCTCGACACATTCGCTTGTGGAAGAAATAGAGGAGACGCCGAAAGATAAATAGATAGAACAACAGAATGGATAACATGGATGAAAACGGCTCAGAGTATAAATGGCTTCCTTCACACCCGTCTTAAACCATCCATCCTCTCCGGGGGGGGGGTTAGTGTTAAGTGTACTGCAACTCTGTGCTACCAGCTTGCTTCACGTTTTCTGCGTCTGTCTGTTGTCTTTCATGATGAAGGATGATATCGCCTGTGTGCCCTTATGTGCTTCTTCTGCTTGATGGTGCCGCTGTGTTTTAATGTGCTGGGTAATGTCATTTTCCCCGCAGTGCACTACATTAAAATCAATGCGACACACCTTACAAAGAGCATGGAGGTTGTCGATATGACTAGGTAAGATGCATGTAAATTGTTGTGCCCAACAAATTTACAGCTATATTTCGATTTCTTTGCGGGAACACCACCTCCACCTGCCATTTTTATCTGCTCGCTTTCGGGTCTGAACTTTCCGCAAAGCTTGCGCAGAGATCGACTGCGCAACTGGGTTATAGGTTGCCAGGTTGAGGTGACAAACGGGTTGAAAATTGTATATGGTATGTGGATTGTGTGAATAGGATGCGTTTCATACAAGATCTGGCAACTGGTCAACATTAAACAAGCATATTGGTCTGATTATTTATAAAGGAGTTTGGGCCATGAAAATTATGGGAGTTTCCCGGGAGAAATAACATAGATAGGGCTAAAAAACGGGAGAAACCCAGGAAAAAACGGGAGTGTTGGCAGCTTTGGTCTGAAGAGTGTAAAGTAAGATGTAAAAAGTAAACAAGAAGTACCCCACATCATTTCCAGACTCCATCTATAACTTGCAAACAAAATAAGACAATCAGCTATAAAACTGAAAATACAGCATCTCTGTTCTCTGCAAAGACTTTCTAAATTACCTGATTAAGGCAACGTTATCACGACGTCTCCCGACCATTTTCACCGCAGAAAGTTTCTCCCTGCCTGGCTAAAGCTAATATAGTTAGCATGAAGAAACAAGGCGTCTGTCCCAACTATTGTTACAGTTCGGAGCCGCAACGCTGGAAACGTAAAACTAATCCACACAGCAGTCTTATCCACCACTCTCTCGCCTGTACTATTGTAACTGACTGGGCAATGAAAGTTTTCCCAAACTTGCGATCTTAAAGAGGCCGGCAGTTCCTCTTACTCTTCACCACCACTCGCCATACTCGTCCTTAGTGCTGCTATCTCTGACTCACTAAAACTGCATACATAGGTGGAACTTTGGTTACAAAGGGCCCGCCAATCGGAGATTCAGACCGCCAGTGCGGACAGGTCGCCATGTTCCAGCCGTGGACTAAGCGCTGAATAACAGCTGTGCTCCTGTGTTGAGCGGTGGCACAGTAGTCTACTACTACTACTAGTCTATCCAATACAAATTATCCATGTTAACAGTTAAACATATAATATAATATAATATATATATATATTTTTTTTTAATTTATTATTTATATTATATATATTTGGTATTGCTCGACTGTCGGTTGGCAACACTGGACTGGACGAGAGATGGCAGCGGGAAGTGACGGAGTAGGAAGCGGGTTAGAGATGGATGATGGTGACGCCGGGAGTTTGAAACTGGAGATTGGAATGTAGTTAGTAAAAATTAACGCAAAAAGAGTAGGAATGCTAAATCGGATGATGGTGATAATGATTGCGTGCGTAGAACAAATGTAGCAGAAAGAAGTAGAGATGAGTTTAAGGTGTTAGTCAAACTTGTAGGGACCTTCGTTCGGCACATGGAATCCAATAGGGTTAACTAAAACCATCGCTAAGGAAATCGGGGAGGTAAGGAGTGCCAAAATATTGAGAAATGGAGCAATGTTAATCATATGTAAGGATGGAGAACAACAAGGTAAAGCAATCCGGATGAGTAAAGTAGATGACAAGAAATTGCAGTGTTCTGCGATTAAAGCAGAAAGTTGGTAAGGATATTAGATGATGTTATTAAAGGTAATATACGGACGCAAAATTGTGTGTAGCTACTGTTCTTGGCGCTGCTCTGCTGGCGACATGGAGGAGGGCTCTTGCTGCTTTTTGTTTGTTTGTTTGTTTGTTATGGCGTCTGTTACGTCCCTGTTTCAAATCTGGTTTCGGCGGAGCTCGGCTGACGGGTTAACCAGAAGCGGCGACCTGCTAATGTACAGTCGGTCCGTGCTGCTGGGACTGCGGAACAGCGGAGTGCTACCTTCACCTGATCTGCTCCAAGATGTGCCTGGTAGGGCTGGGCGTATCGATCTAAATATCGATACCAAGATGAGTATTGGTATCGGATCGATACTGTTGTGATGAGATCGATACTTTTGTTCTAGTTTCTCTCCGAGTTCATGCGAGCACAGCGTCTCTCCAAGTCTGTGCACAGTGTGCAAACAGCGCACCTCTCATTCTCTCTCTCTCTCTCTCTCTGGCTCCTCCCCCTCCCTGCTCTGCCGGAGGCGGAGAGCGGAGAGTCAGAACAGTGAGAGAAGCCCGTGATGATGGCAGAAAGAAAGAGAAGCGCTGTGTGGAGTATTGACTCCAGCTGATACGGACACTGCCACATGTGATGTGTGCAAAAAAAGTAATTCGCCACTGTGGTAACACCACCAATTTGCATAAACACATTAAAGCATTAAGTCACACGAGAGAGAACTCCGAGCTGCAAAAAAAGTTGAGGAAGGAGGAGGGGGGAGAACCCCAAACCAGACCCCCAACACAGAGACAGAGTCTCTGGCAGAGGATTTTCAGCCAAGAAATCAGGAGTATCCAGGTAATCTCCAGCATTAAGCAATGCTGTTCACAGTGATCAGAGAGGCAATTTTAGCAGACTGATAGAACTACTATCATAAATTCAGCCAGTTGAAAAAAATCCTAATTGTTTCACTGGAACTCAAAATTTTACACATATATTATTTTTATACCGTTACATTGTTTTATATTGTTCTAGTTAGTAAATAACATTTCGATTTTCCTAAAATCTTTGTCCTGTGTTTTATCCTAATCATAATCAACTAACTAAAGGCAAAATCACAAAATTATACAATGATTGTGACGTTACAAGTAAAAAGTATCGGTATCTGTATCGATATCGGCGATACTAGCCCTGTATTTACTTGGTATCGGATCGATACCAAAATTCCCAGTATCGCCCAGCCCTAGTGCCTGGGGAGTTACAGCAACATCATGGACCGGGCCTCCGTCGAGGCAGGAAGGCTAGGAAACGGGGTAGGAGAGGCGGCCTCAGACGACGTATCCGAGGAGCTACCAAGCTACCGCTACCACCGATGCTTCTCTGTAACCCACGATCCTTAAAAAACAAACTGGATGAACTGCGTCAACAGGTTGGAGCCTGCTACGAATATCGTGAGTCTGGTCTAATGGCTTTTACAGAAACCTGGTTTAGTGACGAGGTGCCAGATAACTTTATTCAAATTGAAGGTTTCTCGCACCTACGTTTAGACAGAGATGTAAACTCGGGAAAGACACGGGGGGGCGGGGTGTGTATGTACATTAAAGACAGTTGGTGCCGTAACATTGCAGTGAGAGACAAAATATGTAACCCAGACCTGGAGCTGCTGTGTGTTACCCTGCGGCCACATTATCTGCCAAGAGAATTTACCAACATATTTGTGTGTGTTGTGTATATTCCACCAAGTGGGAATGCCAGCAGAGCAGCTAAGGCAATCACAGACTGTGTCCATCGCCATTTACAGAACAAACCTGACGCTCCTATGCTGATACTGGGTGATTTCAATCATTGCAGTCTGGAAAAAACTTTACCTGGATTTCATCAGTATGTTAAGTGTAAAACTAGAAACAACAACATACTGGATAAATGCTATGGCAATATTAAGGACGCCTATACAGCCAAAGCCAGACCTCCCCTGAATAACTCTGACCATAATGTTATCCAACTGCTCCCCACATATCGCTCAGTTTTTAAGTCCAGCAAACCGGAAATCCAGTCTGTGAAGGTATGGTCCAGTGACACAACAGAGGAGCTGAAGGGATGCTTTCTCTGCACAGACTGGAATATATTTTTTAAGGATGCGGACATGGACAGTGCCACTGAATCAATCACTGCCTACATATCTTTCTGTATTGACTCTGTCATACCCCAGAGAACTGTTAAACGATATCCTAATAACAAACCTTACATTACTAAAGGCATTAAAGAATGCATCAATAGGAAGAAAACGGCTTTCAGATCTGGGAATAAAGCAGAAGTCCGAGCTGCACAAAAAGATCTTAATCTGCAAATGAGAGCAGCTCGGCAGCAGTACAAGGAGCGGGCGGAACAAGATCTGTCAGAATCCAACACAAAGACACTTTGGGACTCTATCAGAAAAATGACTAACATGGACACAAAAAGGAAGTCCCTGTTTGCCCACAATGAAATTGCAAAGGCAAACGAACTGAATAATTTTTATATGCGTTTTAATACTGATAATGTCAAGGAATGTGCTGTAGTGTTGGAGAATGTAATTTGTAACGTTGATCTGGATAGAATTACAATTGAACCACACACTGTTATTAAGGTGTTTAAAAACATACAAACAACCAAAGCAACAGGCCCTGATAATCTGTCTGCTTTTCTTTTAAAAACTTTTGCCGAAGAACTGTCACCAGCCTGACATAAATTATTTCAGCTCTCTATAGACACATGTACAGTACCAGAACTCTGGAAAAAATCTATTATTATTCCAGTACCCAAAAAGGCATGTCCTCAGGAGAATAATGATTATCGGCCAGTGGCTATTACTTCCAATGTTTTTAAATCAATGGAGAGGCTTATGATTGAGATACTCCATACCAATGTGAAACAAATGTTAGATAAATACCAATTCGCTTACACAAAAAATCGTAGTACAAGTGATGCTATATCAACGATAATGCATCTCACTCTGAAGCATCTTGAAAGTCCTGTTGCATATGCTAGACTGCTCTTTGTCGATTTTAGTTCTGCCTTTAATTCAATCCAGCCAGATATCATGCTTAGAAAATTAGTTCAGTTAAATGTAAATCCCTTTTTAATCAGGTGGTATCACTCATTTTTGTCAAATAGGCCACAGCAGGTGAAGTTTAATTCCACCTTGTCTGATTCAGCAGTGTGCAGCACTGGTGCCCCCCAAGGGTGTGTTAGTTCACCTCTTCTGTTCACACTGTACACCAATGACTGCATCAGCTCTGAGCCAAACCAATATATAGTTAAATTTTCAGATGATACTGTCCTTCTCAGTTTGCTTACTAAAGAAAGCAATATCAGCTTCCACCAAGTTGCTGTGGACAAGTTTGTTAACTGGTGCGACTGACATCAACTTCACATTAATACTAGTAAAACTGTGGAAATGTTGATAGATCTAAGATCAGCTGGAGACCAGAGCCCTGTGGCCATTCATGGTTTTGACATCAAGCAGGTGTCCTCCTTTAAATATTTAGGAGTGCATATTGACAATGACCTAAGTTGGCGCACACATGTAACAAATGTCTGTGCCAGAACTCATCAGCGTCTTTATTTTTTACGCAGACTTAGAGTGTTCGGGGTCTGTAGAAATATCATGTTAATTTTCTATAGAGCAACAATAGAGTCAATTCTTCGGTATGGTATAACCAGCTGGTTTGGAAATTTGACAGTTAAATCCAAGACACAGATTTTTAATTTGGTTAAGACGGCAGGCAAAATTATGGGAACACCTGCACCCCTCAACCTGCAGGAGCTTTTTAATCATGCAACAATCAGGCAGGCTAAGATCATCCTATCTGATAACTCTCATGTGTTGTTTTCGGAGTTTGAGTTATTGAACTCAGGAAAGAGGTACAGGGTTCCTCTCTGCAAATATAATAGGTACAAGCACTCATTTGTTCCTCTTGCAGTTAAGCTCATAAATGAGCAGCACTGAATGTATGACCACGAATTCTATTAATGTAAATTTGTGACTGAATGTATGTATGGATAGGACTGAAGGAATTACTGCATTTTTATAATGTATTGTAAGGATATTTATATTTCCAAATGGATAAATTTTTTTATACTGCTTTTTTAGAAAATGGTAACTTGTAATTTTGCACAGCTACTTGAGTAGCCTTCATGTTTAATGTCTAACTGTTTTAACCCTGTGTTTGATGTGTTTCTATGTTACTCTTGCAGCAATTTCTCTCCGTCCAAAACGAATTTCTCCTTTGGGAGACTAATAAAGAGACTTTTGACTTTGATTAAGTGAGGTCAGATGTCTGAAAGCAAATCGGAATGGTAATAAAACAGTCTATCGGTTCTTATCATCTTTGATGAAGAAAGGCTTCCGGATAAGATGTTCATAGGATATATGTGCTATGATGTGAGGCCGTATGTCCTCCCACCCCTAAGATGGTTTTAAGTGTCAGATATTTGAACATGTCGCGGCGATGTCCAAGATAAAACAGAGATGTGGCAGATGTGGTGGAGATCATGAATAAGGTAAATGTGAAGAGGGGGCAAAGCTGAAGTGCTGCAATTGTGGGGGGGAACATAGTTCAGCGTAATGTGGCTGCAAGGTTTGTAAGAAAGCAGAAGAGGTGCAGCGAGTCAGGGTTACCCAGGGAATAAGCTATGCTGAGGCAGCGAAAAGGGTTTCAGGAGACAAGCAGGTCACAAGGAAAGATGAAAGTATGAACAAAATGCAGGAAAATTTAACAATTGTGATAAGTTGAAAGAGGAAACTTTGTGAGGAAAATGATTTTGTTGTGTTTATGTTAGAGATAATCAACTGTTCAGCACAGACAAATAGCAGAAATGAAAGGATCAAAATAATTGTCAAACCAGCTGAAAAGTACCTTGATGTGACAGGGCTTCACTGGGAAATGGTTAAAGATATTCTTAATAATGATGTACAAGTTTCTCAGGCATGGGCCTGAGAAATGACCCATCATTCCTAATGGCGTTAATTGTACTTCAGTGGGAATACAAGAAGCTTAATAGCGAATGGTCAAGAGTTCAAGAAGTATATAGATAATTTAAAAATAGAAACCTAACATGCTTTGTATACAAGAGACATGGCTGAAACCACAGTTGGATTTTGTTTTGTTTGTACACTGCAGTAAGAAAAGATAGGGAAACTGGAAGAGGGGGAGGAGTTGCAACATTCATACAGACTGGAATGAGTTACGAAGTTGTTTATGTGAGCAAAGGTCATGAAGCAATTGGGATGAAGATATGGCCAGAAAGAGACCCTATTGGTATAATAAATTATTATAATCCATGTGGACAATTAAGTCGACATATTTTAGAGGATGTTCGTTTTTTTTTTTCAAGATAGGATAGTATGGTACGGGGACTTTAATTATCATTACTCACTGTGGGGTAGAAATAGAAAATATGCAAATGTTGCAGTCATTGAAGAATTTGTAGATGAGCACAATTTAGTCCGTATTAATACTGAGGAAGGTACATGCTATAATAGCACGCAAAATACCAAAACAGCACTTGATCTGACTTTTGTATCCAGTGCAATAGCAAGTATACATAGAACATGGAATCTGGTAAGGCATATGACAGTGGGTAGTGATCAATATCCTTTGAGGACTGAAGTTGGTATTAAGATTCTTTTTGAAAAGGTAAAGAATATTCCTAGGTGGAAATTAGGAAATGCTAATTGGGAAGCTTTCCAAGACTAAAGTACAAACCGTTTTAAAGTGGAGAATCAGGTGGATGTAAACAAATTTAATGAAATTTAGTGATTATATAGTTAATGTAGTAATACAATGGACTAAAGGAAACAGTCCAGAAAGTGCAGGAGCTAGACGGAACAAGAATGTACCCTGGTGGACTAATGAATGGAGTATATCCATAAAAAAACTGAAATAAAGCATTTAAGCAACTTAAAAAACTCCATTCTCTGGACACTAGGACTCAAAAATGCACATTTTGGATGCAGAACTGCAATAGTATTGGAAAAAGTACAGTTGTCAGATATCTGGGGAATGATTAGGAGAATGAGGAGGTGGGATCCGTGGGAATTATGAAATTCAATTGTTGATTAGTGGGGACAAAATGGCTGTCAACAATTAAGAGAAGGCTGAGCTTCTTGATCAAACATTTAGGACAGTGCATAGTTCAGATAATCTTTCAGAGGAGGCCAGGAAGTGTAGAAACAGAATGCTAATGGAGAATCAGAATTGGATTTGCCTTTTAGTATGTTTGAATTGAAAAGAGCAGTTTTTGGTGCTCGTCAAAGAACTCCTGGAAAAGATGGTGTGTGCTTTACAATGTTGAAACATATGACAGAGAACTTACTAGCCAAAGTGTTCAAACTTTTTAACAGTGTTTGGGTAATCGGTCAACTTCCATCAGTGTGGAAACAAGCGATAATAGTGCCTATACTAAAACCAGGGAAAGACCCATCAGAGCCCATCTAGTTCTAGACCTATTGCCTTAATGTCACATTTATGTAAAATCATGGAAAGAATGGTTACTGAAAGGTTAACATATTTCCTAGCAAGTAAAGCTCTTTTTTCTCCATATCAAAGTGGGTTCCGTAAAGGTCGAAATACAATGGATTAAGTGTTGTGCTTGGAATCAGAAAATAGGAAAGCACAGACCAATAAGGAAGTGGTGATGGCTATATTCTTTGATGTGGAAAAGGCATATGATATGCTCTGGAAAGAATGACTACTAATTAAGTTGAAATCTTTGGGAATTGGTGGTAGAGCATATAATTGAATTTTTTATTTGAGAGAAACATACAAGTTAGAGTAGGTGCAGAATACTCCAGTGTTTATGCGGTGGAGAATGGAACCCTGCAAGGAAGCGTTTGTAGTCCATTACTTTTCAACATTATGATAAACAGTATATTTTGTAATGTTGATCAAGGTGTTGGAAGGTCTTTGTATGCAGATGAAGCCGCTTTGTTGATAAGAGGCCGCAATGTGGCATTTGTAATTAAAAAAGTACAGGCTGCAGTGGCTCAGGTGGAGGGATGGACAAATAGATGGGGATTCGAACTGTCTGTGGCAAAAACTCAGGTGATCTGTTTTTTCAAGATGGCATAAAATTGCACTCTTGAACAAGTAAAAGCAATTCGATTTCTGGGTGTATGGTTTGATGAAAAGCGATCATTGAATATGCATATAGGAAAGATTCAGAATAAATGTAAAACGGTTATTAATTTACTTCGGTGTTTGGCAGGACAGAAGTGGGGAGCAAGTAGATCATCTCTACAAAACATATTTGGCACTTACAAGACCTGTTTTAGATTATGGTTGTGTATAGCGTTCATGTCAGCAGCAGAATGTCATCTCAAGAAGCTGGATGTCTTGCAAGCTCAGGCTCTGAGGATCTGTAGTGGGTTTTTTAAAACATCTCCAGTTTCAGTGATGCAGGTGGAAATGGGAGAGATGCCTCTGAGAATGAGACGGGTCAAGTTACTGCTGGCATACTGGGTTAATCTCCAGGGGCATTGTGATTCACATCCTGCAAAGGGCGTTTTAACAGACTGCTGGGAACACAACAAGTCAGTTTTCTTTAGCTTTTGATGGATTGGTGACGCTAAAGCAGCAAGCATTGGATTAGGTTGACTACAATAGAAGATTTATTTTATTTATATTAGGACAATGCACATTAATCAACATTTCTGTAAATGCACCAGTGTTAGCCAGTCGGCTAATTTTCAACTGTAGTCCTAGTTGCATGCATGTCTTTTATGGTGGGAAGAAACCGGCGCACCCGGAGGAAACCCACGCAAGCACGGGGAGAACATGTAAACTCCACACAGAAAGGCCTGGGACGACCTGGGTTCGAACCCAGAACCTTCTTGCTGTGAGGCAGAAGTGCTAACCACTGAGCCACCGTACTGCCAATATAGTCCTACTGTTTCAATCTCCTCCATTCCTCCATGGTTATTCCCCTTTCCAAGTGTAGATCTTAGCATACATCAGGAACTGAAAAATAAGTCTGAACTTTTTCCAGTATGGCGCATAGTCCAGAATTGTTAAAAAGAATTTCTCAGATTCGGTTTTCATTTTCACAGATGGCTCTAAACATCCCAAAAAAGGGTGTGTAGGTGCGGCAGTGTATATCCCAGCGAGTGATACATCAATAAATAAAAGGTTAACAGACCATTTATCAGTATACACTATAGAGTTGATGGCAGTGTTACTGGCATTACAGTGGAGAGAGGAGAAGGGACTTACCTGTTATGCATCTGACAGTTTTTCAGCACTTTCTAGCATTAGAACAGGCTGATCATCATCTAGAACAGATATCGTCAATGAAATATTTATTATATTGTACAGAATGCAAATTAAATGGTTATAAATTTCATTTGGGTTCCTGCCCATGCTGGTGTAGAGGGAAATGAGAAAGTGGATATTCTTGCCAAACAAGCATTTAAGATTACACCTGTGCATCTACAGGTTCCAGTTAGCAAAGCGGAAGTTAAATCATTAATCATGACATATGCACAAAAAACATGACAGGAATATATTTAATAATAATATATTAGTGAAACAGGAAGGCATCTTTACAATATAAAAAGAAGTGTTGGTGATAGAAGGAAGGTGGGCTTTAAGCGTAGAGAAGAAAGTATTATTACTCTTCTCAGAATATGCCATACTTAATTATTCATTATATAAAATAAGCAAACATTCTACCGGAAATGTGCATACTATCACCAGCCAGAAACTGTTAAAAACATTCTAATTCATTGCAAGGAATATAACACCACAAGGCCATCACACCTTTTCATTGTCAGGGCTTTTGGGGAAAACAGCTGGCAAGGTATATCACTATATTATTAAGTTTCTAAGAGAAGTTGATCTATTAAAGAGATTTAGGTTTATTTAATTTTTTTTAAATTTTATTTATTTATTTTATTTCATGCATTTCTCTCGTTCACACTCCAGTCCAGTTGGTGAGGGTAATGCACCTTTAAATTGGTTTGCCAACCGCAAATAAACCAGAAAGAAGAAGAAGAAGAAGAAGAAGAAGAAGAAGAAGAAGAAGAAGAAGAAGAAGAAGAAAGCAAGGGAGTCGCTGGGCGTTTCTCAATACCAAGAATGCAAACTACGGACTTGTGTTCTTGGGGAGAATGTTCTTGCTGGTTGTTCTTGGGGAGAATTAACTTGCAAGTTCACAAGCACAGAAAACGCTGTTAACAGTTTGAGGCGATGCGTTCTTCCTGTTATTGCTCAACAACCCCAGTACAGAGGCTACCTGCAAGGCACCAAAATACCAGCTAGAAATAAAAACCACAACAATATAACCACTTTGTATTAAAACAATCTCCGGACAAGAAAACCTCAATATGCTACAACTATTGCAATAATATTGAAAATTAAAACTATTGTTTATGGTTTAGCTCAAACACCCTTTACTTATTCAAAAGAGTGGAACGCGATCCCTATTATTAGTGTATAAGTTTAAGTCAGTTTAAATAAAATAAAAAAATAGGCATATGCACTGATGTGTCCTATGTGTTCCTATTAGTATTATGTGGAATTACAATTTCTGTATTATTGTAGTGCACTGTATATGCCCACGGAGATGGAAATTAGAAGGTTGGTGTCTCCCCTTTAGTCTACATAACATGTCATAGCATGTACCACTTTATGTACAACTGTTCATTTATCATACAGACTGAAACTCAACTTCTAATAAATCAGAAAACAAATACACCAAAAATATGAACTAAATACAAAATATAATGTAGGCTATAGCCTATGGCATAATTTAAACAAGTCTCCCGAAAAGAAACGGTTATATCTCATATAATATACAGTCTATGGGTATATCTCTCCTCTGCCTGCTGCGGTGTGTGAGTGTGTGTGTGTGTGTGTGTGTGTGTGTGTGTGTGTGTGTGTGTGTGTGTGTGCTTGTTGAGTTTAACTCCAAAAAGACAGTTAACACAGGTTCCCGTTAATCTTATGATGGACATGTGTTGTGATATTTAAAAAAACGATCCGTCAACGGCGAAATAAAAGCCTCTTATTTACAGAATCGGTCTAAAAGACCTCCGGGGTCCTACAACTCCGAAAACTCTGAAAACTTTGAAGCAAATTGTCAATTCGGCAAAGATTTTCGCAAGACTGCCTATATTCGAAATCTAAACCTTTCATTTCTCGCCTAAAATGTTCTCAGAAGTGAATTTAGTGATGAATAAGATGGCGAAAATTGTTAAAATTGTCCCGTTTTTGGGCTGTCTATGTACTGGAAATTCAACCATCATTGAATGCCGAAATGAATGTTGGGATACAGGTGCTGCGAAGTTCATACAAGTTACCAACCGATGTATCCTCGGTAAATGGGCGTGTCAAGAATACATCCGGTAATTTTAACTGTTCTTGGTGAAATGCGAACTTGTGTATTGGGACAGTACTTTGGCAACACGAGATGACGTTTCACAGGGACACAAGAACACAAGTCAATAGAAGAACACATATTGGGAAACGCCCTGTGTTTGCCTCCCAAGATCTGGTCGTGGACACAAGTATATCCTGGTCATCGTGGACTATGCAACTCGGTATCCTGAGGCTGTGCCCCTGCGTAAAGCCACTTCCAAGAACATTGCTCGGGTGCTCTTCTTGTTCTTTAGCTGCGTCAGAATCCCAAAGGACATCCTCACTGTCCAAGGTACCCTATTCATGTCTCGTTTGACCAAAGCCCTTTGTGCTCTTCTGAAGGTCCATCACCTCCACACCTCTGTCTCCCACCCCCAGACAGATGGACTTGTGGAGCGCTTCAACACAACATTGAAGAGAATGCTCCCACGAGTGGTGGATGAGGATGGATGCAACTGGGACCTTTTCTCCCTCCTGTTCTCTTTTTCTCTCTCTTTCTCAATGGAGGTTCCCCATGCGTCAACTGGCTTTAGCTCTTTTGAATTGCTGTATGGCCGGCAGCCTAGAGGCCTTCTGGATGTGGCCCAGCAGGGTGACAGCTGGGAACAGCAGCTGTCACCCTTCCATACCGCCACTGAGCATGTGAATGAGATGCAAGAACGGATTGGAAGCGTGATGGTCTGGGGCTGTTTTGCTGGATCCAGGGTCGGTGATTTGTACAGACACATTGAACTGCATGAATTTTAATAAAAACCTGAAAAAATTTGGGTGTACTTTTAATCAGTAGTGTACGTTCCCTCTTGGAGGAGGCCCAGCGTGCCCAACAGCAGACCCTCAATCGTCCAGCACAAACACGGGAGTTCCAGATAGGCAATTGTGTATTGGTCCTCATCCCCTCCACATCTTGTAGGTTTTTCACTACCTGGCAGGGTCCCCGCATCTTGGTGGAATGTCTGGGTCCTGTCAACTACCGTATCCAGCAGCCAGGTCGTTGACATTTGGTCAAGACATACCACATCAACTTACTCAAACGATGGATTGAGCCTGGTCCTCTGCTGACGGCCTGTTCCCATGCTGACCAACCCCCAGTCCACTGTGGTGAGGGGCTTAGTCCTGCCCAACTGCAGGAGCTTCAGGAGCTGATCGACAAACACTGGGATGATTTTTCCTCTAACCCAGGCCGGACTAACGTTGTGCAGCATGACATTTGCACTCCCCACCCTTTTTTGGCAACGGCCCTACCAAATCCCTGAAGCCAGACGATAAGCTGTGGATAAGAAGTCCAGAAAATGCTCCAGCTTGTGGCGATTGAGCCATCTCACAGCCCCTGGTCCAATCCCATAGTGCTGGTTCCGAAGCCAGATGGGGCCTGTAGATTCTGCAATGACTTCCGCCGACTAAACAAAGTTTCTAAGTTTGACAGCTACCCCTTCGCTGTGTCGACGAGCTGGTGGAACGGTTAGGCAGAGCAGGTTTATATCTACTCTGGATTTGAACAAGGGTTATTGGCATGTACCAAATGGCCCCTGAATCGTTGCAAGGCTGGGTCTCGCCTTCAGAGGTGTTTGCCAAAACAAGCACATGGCCAAGAACAAGGCACGGCTGGCAACCACTAATCACCGCCTTCAGCTGCCTCTCGTTTGCCCTCGTCAGGCCAGGACAAAAGGAGCCACACCGACCAAAGCAAACCAGTCTGTGTTTGCCACTCAAGCTAACAACTGCTCTAATTGACTAATTGAAGCCAAGGAAGACTGGAGCCGAACGACCTATATATCTGTCTATATATAAATATAAATATATATATATATATATATATATATATATAGATATTTTTTGCAAGCACATACATTACATGAGAGGGGGTTTATAGATACAATTATTGAGAACTGAATATATTTTTATTTGTTCAAATGAAATTCTTTTTTGCTTGTGTATTATTTATTTTCAAAATGTAATGTATGTGCTTGCCAGAAATTTTTCTACAAATATAACATAATAACATTACACCATACCAAACAAAAATCTGAAGCGAGTTCCAGTCCATGTCATGCACTGATTATATTAGAATATATATTATATGTGCTGGAGTAGTTTCCTTTCCCTCCAACAGGAGGCGTTGTAGTGTGCTGGAGTAGTTTCCTTTCCCTCCAGCAGGATGCGTTGCAGTTGTTACTAGTGTTATGTTTAACCTTTATTAGCATGAGAGTTAGAAACACAGCACATGTTGAAATATGGCTGACAACAGATTCCACTTCTGATCATAGACAGTATATAATGGACCAATAGACCCCGTTGCTCTGGACGGAGACCAGTGAAGGCTATTAGAAGCACTTTTCCGGTGATGGCCAGCTTTACTGCGCAGCCTCCAACTGAGAGAATGCGACGTGAGCAACGTATCTGAAAGTTGTAAGTCTTCTAGTGGCTGCGCTAAGAGAAATCTCAATCATTCCAAATCTTACAGATATGGAGAGTGTAGGTGTATGTAAGGAGATAACATAAGCACAGGCTAATTATTGCTAACTAACATGCTACTTAACATTAGTAATTAAACCTAAACAGCTCATGTAAGTCGAAACTGCCTGCGAGCTTCTCCTGTACTATACGTTAATTTCTCTACTGTGCGACAGTAAGTCACTTGGTTATGACACAATCGTTAGCCTATTTTTATAAAAACGTCTGCTACGGAGCCATAACGTGAGGTACAAGGTAATGAAGCCTTTTATACATTGTCGTGTTTCTTTGGAACTAAACAACGGACAAATAGTGTCTTCAAATATTTCTGATGTAAAGTTATTCGCAGTCAAGTAACGTAAAAAAAAAAATGGCGGTCAGCGGAATGCTAACAGGAGGTGATGGCCAGTTAGCAACAAAATGGCGCCATAGATGGCTCGAGTTCTGAAGCGAAGCTTACCCCCTTGCTTCTGATGCTATCTACATTCATCCTCCTTTGTTGTCTTAGAGAAAGCATTGCTTGTGAGTATTTTATGTTTAATATGAGTCTTGAAGACAATATTCGTGAACATTTATGTTAAACAAGATTATATTTGATAGTTTTAGTTTTGATGAATGTCAGCCAGACTTTGCATAGATACATGTGAACATACATTAAAATACAGTCTACGTACTGTTTATTTGTCTCTGTCGGTAATTGAAGGATACATCAATAAAAGGACATCACACCTGTCAATTGTCGAGGAGTTTATCTATCTGCATAGCTGTGTCTGAGCATAACAGTGAGGGCAGAATATTATATAAGACCTAAGGTTTTGTGAATATGTACACCGGGGTACTGTTCAACTGCAAATGCAGAGAACCACAGTAATCACATTCTTGATTATAGCTTTGTTTAAAGTGTCCTGATACACAGCTATGATGAAATTGCTGCCAGTATTTGAGAGGTTCATGAGTCAACTGTCCAAACCTGTTTCACCAGAAAACGGTTGGTTACGTTAGAGTTAAAGAGAACAAAATTATAGATTATTGTGTGATCAGAAGGTCAAGTTGTTTGCCAGACACAAATCACAATCTTTAAAGAAGCTTCTCTCATAAATACAAAGCTTTACAATGCTAAATGAAAAACACTATTAGATTTGGATTCAAATAGGACATCAAATGTCAATTCTTTTTGAATAAATGTCACTTTTACTTTGTATTCATCAACAATACACAATTTTTGTTATTTTTATTTTGATATGTAGGTCTTTTTATTACTGACATTTACACAAAAAACACCATAAAACAATGTGATGACTAGGTCTGTCCTTGATTAAAGAAATTCTTAATCGACTAACTGATTTTGTTGACTATCGATTAGTTGATTTAATTTACAGAGTTTCTCCTCAAAGAATAATGCAGAACACAACATTATATCTTTGTTTTTACCTGATAAGTGATCATACACATCTTGGAAATAAATCACTCAGCATGAAATCATAAATAAATGACTGATTGATTTTAACTATGTCTGCTGTGAAAAGACTATTCTCTGGACATTTGCTGTTATTCGTGGAGCACCAAAACAGAAACAGTAAAAAAATATTAAGCACACAAATATTTTGCATTTCAAATCCATCGAGGGAGCAGTTCTTAAAAAATAATGTACAACATGAGCCAAACGCACATTAAAAGTAAAATAAAGATCAATATATTATCTCTTAATACACAGATAATAACAGAAAAAAATATATGTACCCACCTTGGCAAAGGTCATATGTGGTAATCGCACAGTAGCTAAGTTAGATGCCTTTTAAAATTACTTATTATATAGTAGTTATAGTGTGTGTGTATATATTAGCGCTGTCAATCGATTAAAAAAAATTAACTAATTAATTGCACAATTTGCTGTAATTAATCGCGATTAATCACTTTTTTAAATTGAGACTGAAGCTTATAATAATGGATATTTAAATGCTAAATCACTTAACTTTGCAAATATGAAGAAAAAAACAAACAAGGAAAGGTTCTGCTAAGTTCAGAATGTTTAATATCTTTCAGAACAACAGCAGCAACAATTTGGCTTAGTCCTGCTGAAGGCTGCTGGAAACGGCTAGAAACTGTCTGACTTGAGAGCAGATTTTTGTCACCGTCCCCGGCTGCTGTCGCCTGCTCTCGTCTACTTTACAGGCGAGGCGCAGTTCATTTCCAACGAGCCTATGTTCAGTCGCCGGCAGGGCAGTCGGGACTCACCCGGAAATGGCGAGCGGAATGAGGTCTCTCAAAATCTGACGAAAATCTTCTAAATTGACCTTTGTTGAGCTGAAATGAAGACAGATTCAGCAACTGCACGGCCTATTTCTCGCTTAAAATGTTTTCAGAAACATGTTTCAGTGAACTATTTTAGTACAATATGAGATCGTATTCTGAACGGCCGCCATGACAGTCTGGCTTTGGATTTCCGGAGAAAACAAACCCATGTGA
This sequence comes from Perca schrenkii, assembly GCA_025617405.1. Taxonomy (NCBI): domain Eukaryota; kingdom Metazoa; phylum Chordata; class Actinopteri; order Perciformes; family Percidae; genus Perca; species Perca schrenkii. The sequence continues at coordinate 37,786,340 of CM046790.1, forward strand.
CGCGTTCGTCCAATCAGCTGCCGGTTTTCATTACTTGGGCAACAATACAGAGTAGCGCCGCCTGCTGTTATGTAGACGTATTACGTTTCTCAGCCGCCACATGAAGTAAACAAACACAGCTGCGTTAATTTCGTTGATTTTTTTTAACGAGTTAAATATTAAAAAATTAACGCAAAAATTAACGCGTTAATTTTGACAGCCCTAGTGTGTGTGTGTATATATATATATATATACGCATAAGTTAAATGCAATTTTCATGGGATCAAGGTGTGTGTGTGTGTGTGTGTGTGTGTGTGTGTGTGTGTGTGTGTGATCAGTAAGTGAACATTGGGGCCTGAAACTTTTCATGCAGTTGTTTGTATCCAAGTTGTAAATTCTAGCTAAGATTACAATAAAATGACATTAGATTTAGCAGATGCTTCTGTACAAAGTGACTAGCTATAAGATTAAATATAATCTTATTTACACCTGTAACTCAGACAACAATACAACCACAATCATTATAATATGTCGGCACAAAACAAAAAACATTTTGATTCTGCTTTGACAGTCTAATAGAAAACCCTGTATCAATACAGCAGCAGGTTCTTCCTCACACTGTGTAAAGTAGCTGTGCCCGTTGAAAATGTGCCTGTTTGGGCGGGACCTCTAGCTCACTCATTGGTTTTTTGGCTGCGGCTGGTTTGTTGACTTGATTGCCGTTTTGAAGCCAGCACTTTTTTGTGGTTGCCATTATGGAGCTACATGTGACCATATTTGGACAAAAGGCAAAGCTCGAGAGAATGTTGTGTTAACCCAGTGTTGTATATGTCATCTGCATGTAATGCGTCTAGCTGCTGCCTCTGTCAACAGCAGGACATTGGTTAGCTTCCCGACCGCATTCTACTGTAGCAAATGCACTGACTATGCGAAGGTAGCTCATACAACCACACTTCTAAAAATCAGAACTATCCCTTTATTATGAAACCGTGTAAGCATAGCTTGAACAACTCAAAAATAGGACTTTATACCCTGTTTTTGAGTTGTTTGTGGATGAGTGGTAGCACTAGTTGTACAGAAGAGATATCTTTTCAGATAATTCCTGAATGTCTTGTCTCGTAGCCCATAAACAACTGGACTAATGAGTCGAGGCAGTACCTGAATAAATATTGAGGCAATGAAGCGAATGGCCAGCATCTTGTTTGGTAACAAGTATGTCAGACCCTGTATTATGAGATGAAAAACGTATGTGAACATGCAAAGCAGCAGCTGGAAGCCGTGGAGGAGGACAGTGTTCCTCGCTTTCTTGGCATTTGTGGCAGCTGCCTTTGCAGCGAACAGGATCTTGAAGTATGTATATAATAGAGTGAGACAAACAATGACCATACACACTGAGTTGGAAACATCTCTCTTCACTGTCAGATTAGGGTCTCTAAAAACATTCTCTCTGAGACAAGAAACTCTGGAACAAAAGAATTCCAGGGATTCTGTTGCCAAGGCTACAAATAAATCTGGTAGGATCGAGAGTATACTTATTGCCCAAATCAGGCCGATCACAACATATGTTTTCCTGACTGTACAGATCTGGGTGTGGCGGAGTGGGAAGCATATGGCGATGTAACACTCTACTGCCATAAATGCTAGTGTAAGTGGATTGTTTAGACTTGCAATTGTAGCAATCATTACCAGAACGATACATAGAGAGACGTTAAGAGTGTAAACAACGTTACTCAGGACCTGAAGGAGGGTAAACCGACTCAGCAGGATGATATTGTTGATCACCAGGTGGATGTACAGGATGTAGCGAGGGTTCACGTTGAAAACCTGCAGGGGAGGACGCAAGTCATTAGGAAACAAAGGGAAAGAGTAGAAACTGTACCAATTATTGTATTAGAATAATTGTATTAAAATAAAAATGGTTGTATGTAGGGTCTGTGCTGAACCGATGCTGTAGCCTTCGTAAGTGACCTACCCTGTTGTTAGGATTTATACTTCTGCACTGGTGTGTCTGCATCAATCTAGCGTATCTCTTTTACGAGTATAGCAGAGCCGGTGTGTGTGCGTTAGTAGTGTGAGGTAGAGCGAGTGAGAGATTGATGGGTATTGGCTTTGGAGCGAGTACCGACTCCGGCGGTGGAGACAGAGAAACAAAGTGTCTCCCCTGCAAGTCTGACCACGGTCGGAAAGCTGTAGCAGGAAATGTTAAATCTCTCTTTGATTCCATGTTATTCACGGAGAAAGAGAACCCAAGAATGAATAGGTGCAAAATATGGCTGCAACTAATGATTATTTTCTTTGTCGATTCATCTTCTGATTATTTTCTCGATTAATCGATTAGTCGCTTGGTCTATAAAATGTCAGAAAATGGTGAAAAATGTTGATCAGTGTTTTCCCAGATGAAGTCCTCAAATGTCCATTTTGTCCATGACTTAAAGAAATTCAATTTACTTTCACAGAGGAGTGAAGAAATTAGAAGATATTTACATTTAAGGAGCTGGAATCAGATAGTTGTTAAAAATTACTCAAACTGGTTAATCGATTATCAAAATAGTTGTTGATTAATTTAATAATTAACAACTAATCGATTAATTAATTAATCTTTGCAGCTTTAGTGCAAAAAATGTGACTCTACCAAGCCACGGCCAAGCAGACCAGTACCTACAGGGTAGATTCAACGCAGAACCATAAATCAAACTTGAAGCCCAGTTAAACCAAAGAGTCATATTGACACGTTCTGAAACCTGCCAGTTTACACCAATGCGACAAGCTGTATCATCTCCACAGCAACGACTCTCATTGTGCATTCATTCTATCTTTAATAGAAGATCTATCTAATCCTTTTTTTGTAGCTGGATTTATCATTTTTAAATATGAACGATGATAACATTACTGATAGTGAGATACTTGCTACAGTTGCATTTCTAGTAGTGATGAAAAAGCGAAAACCTTTTATTTCTCTGATTCTGATTTGCTTTGTTCTTACACTGCTCCCGCTCTTAATTAATTATTGTCAAAACAGTTATATTGTACATATTTGTTGATGCTAGCGTTTCTTTTACATTGTTGTTCATGTTTATGTATGCACCATACACCAAGGCAAATTCCTTGAAGTGTTACCTACTTGGCAATAAATACTTTTCTGATTTTGATGGGATACAATTAATTTCCACTAGGTACATGCAAAATAGATTTCTAGAAATAGACGAGACTCAGACCTGATGTTTTGAGAATGTGTACACCACGGTACTGTTGACATAGTTGATGGAGAGGCAGAGAACCACAGTAATCCCATTCTTGATTATAGCTGTGTTTAAAGTGTCCTGGTACCCAGCTGTTGTGAAATTGCTGCCAGTATTTGAGAGGTTGAGTTGACTGTCCAAATCTCTTTAACCAGAAAACGGTTGGTTACTTTACAGCTGAAGAAAAAAGAATAAAACATTATTATTGATCACGGTAGAGTTCTTTGCCAGATAAAAATCAAC
>CM046790.1:37794800-37934800 GCA_025617405.1 Perca schrenkii
CAGATAATAAAATAGAAGAAAGAGTATGTACCTACCTTGTCAAAGGTCATATGTGGCAATCGCACAGTTAGTCAGATGTCTTCTGAAATTACCTACAGTATATATAGAGGTTGAATGTGAATGTCATGGGAGAGTGTGTGTGTGTGTGTGTGAGAACTTGGCAGAGACATGAGATGAGAAAATACACTCACCAATTCTATTGTCTCCTGGAGTGTACACCACGGTACAGCCCGGGTGGTGTGTTGTATAGATTTTTATAAACATAATTAAAATGAAATGATGTATATGATTGAACTCAACAACAATGTATAGCATTGGTTTCTGATGTTTGCTGACAAAACAGTAACTCAATAGTTGACCTTGTGAATTATTAATATGGAATTGTGAGCTTGCATGTATGGAGATACTGAGCATCAGTGATTAGGTGGTAAAATGGTGCTTTCAATTAATTCAATTTAAAAGGCATGCAAACCCAAATATTCATTATGAAATAAATAAAATAATATAATAAAGATGTAGACATGTTTATTTCAAAATGGCATTCTTCCTAATGCCACCTTTTATTTCATATCTTATATTTTATAATAGAATAAGTCGTTGGCAGTCACGACCCCACGTATATCACACGCCCCCAAGCAAGCTCAACCAATTCTAACAAATTAAGTTAGTTAGCTCCTGTTAGCTCGAACAACAACAATGTCAAAATACTTCTGAATCATACTGCAAGAGGCTGCTGCTGTAAATTAACATGTGTACACAGACACAGAAACATCTTATTTTAATTTGCTTAACAAACTGCATGAAAAGTGGGATTTTCGTGAGTAAGCGGCACTGTAGATTGTCGTGGAACTTCATATTCACATGTCCATTGCATATGAAGCTGTTGGCTCTGCTGAAAGGGCCTCATAACCTGGACTTCAATTGTTCTATTGTTATTAAGCTTTCCCAGAATTCCATTAACACTCACTGTAATTCACCTCCACACCAGTCTGTGTGCTGTTCGCGCCCTGATGGTTAATCTCCTATCCTCTTTTTTCCCCCTACCCCGGCCTTCACTGCTTTGATTTGAAAAATAGCGGAGGGAGATGACTCTCAGAGTTAGAGCAAAAGCTTCCAAAGTATGGGAGTATTTCATGCCAATTGGTAAAAGAGTTGTCTGTACATTCTGTCAAACTTCACTTGCTTACCACAAGCACAACCATGCATCTAAAAAGGAAACTCACAGGAGTTGTTCAAGATGTACGGAGCATTTGTTTTTCTCCTCTATGTCACCTACGGGGCTCCGTAAAGATGCGCCCACAGAAAAGGAAAAGACAACGTAACTATATGATTATTAATGAAATGGCGAGCTAGTCTGTACTGTTAACTCTTGAGAAGTACAGTGACCTCCTATTTTCTCGGAGCTATGTCTGCAAGTCCAGATTTACATGATGCTTATAATGACGCCATTGTGTGTAAGTAATTTTTAAGGTTTTATCCTTGTTTAATTTTACTGTGACTTATGTGTTGTTTTTAATATTCATACCACTCTCATTTAATTGTGAAAGGCCTCACTAAATCCAGGTCCTGCTATGAAACCCTGGAGTCTGATCAAGGAAGCCCTGAGTTGAAAACACATGACAGCCACCGTGCTATGAACTAGATTAGTAATCTTCGACTCGCCCTGCCTCCCCATGACATGATATCGGCACCAAAAATGTGTATGTTGCTTTTCACAGCAGTTCAGACTGTGTGATAATATACACATCTTGGCAGATGCATAAAAAAGCTGCTGCAAAGCCCCTATGTCCCTCTTACAGCAAAACAATCCTATGAGTATATTCAACTGAGAATTTCAACACCATCAGCATACAGAATCCACATTTGTGTTTGAGTGGCTTAATTAAGAATGTAATTAAGACATGAGTGTGCTACAGCCAGCCCAGGGATTTCTGGTGCCCAGTGTCAGACCTCATTCATACCACTAGGCTTCATGATTGGCACCTGTGTCTTCAGGAAAGGGCAATATGAACACCTCAAACAAGTTGTAAATTCTAGATGAATTCACAATAAAATAACATTACTGTACATTGATTTTTCAGATGTGATCTGTACAAATTGACTTCCCATAAGAACAAAAATAATCTCATTTATCCTACCTTCCTGTGACCTTCCTGTATGTGATTACCTGCCTGGCTCGACACATTCGCTCGCAGAAGAGTAAGAGGAGATGCCGAAACGATCGCTGCAGCACGTGGCTATGTTCACGCCTGATCTCAGCCGGTGTGGCTGGACAGAATGGGTAACATTGATGAAAACAGCACCGAGTATAAATGGCTTCCTTCACACCCCTCTTAAACCATCTTCTCTCCCTAAAATGGGTACCTTGAACAAGTGTCTTTTATCCTTCAGATGTAAGTAAACTGAGGCCTGAGGATTTCTTTCAGTTACCTGGCTTCACTAACCCTAACAACCGCGGTCCCGCATAACCTGTGTCACGACGGTGGTTATCAACTAGTTCAGTCAACCCAGGGTTTCCCAATCCAGCGGCTCGCACGTTCACATAAAAGAGGCGGTGTAAATGCATAAATTACAAGGCTTATCAATATCACTTCCTCATCAATCAGGCACAAGATCTGACCATATTTACACTTGTGCTTTCTATAAACTGCCGTTGATTTAGCCTATTATTTCAGTTGCTACCCTGGCGGTGGAAGCGATCGTGAGAGCAAATAAAATATATAAAAACATAATTCAAACCGATGTGCCTATTGGCAACACACGGCTCAAGAGGTCGACAAATAGCCTATTTGTAATTCCCTCCCATTTAAATCTATATATTTCATAAAAATACCCATCAGGAAATGTTTTAACGTTTATGTGCACACCCCTCTCTCTCTTTCTCCCTCTCTCTCTCTCTCTCTCTCCCTCACTCTCCGCACACCAAGCTCCAACAGATCTTCTAAGAACGATGACGCCGTTATCAATTGAGTATTGATTGGTCAGTAGGCGGTGTTCAGCGCAAATTACCACGGCAATTTAACCCGGTAACAAGTGATCCACCGTCGTGGTACAGAAAACCCTGTGTTGAACCTGAAGTTACTGAGTCTCAGTTCAGTTTACACAAAACCTGCATACAATCACACTTCAAAAGATCCAAACTATCCCTTTATTATAAAACATTTTAATCATATCATGAGCAAGCCAAAAACAGGACTTTATGGCATCTTTGTTGTACAGAGCAGATATCTTTTCAGGTACTTCCCGAATGTCTTGTCTCGTAGCCCATAAACAACTGAACTGATGAGTCGGGGCAGTACCTGAATAAATATCGAGACAGTGAAGCGAATGGCCAGCACCTCGTTTGGTAACAAGTATGTCAGACCCTCTATTATGAGATCATAAATGTAGGTGAGCATACACAGCAGCAGCTGGAAGCCGTGGAGGAGGACAGTGTTCCTCGCTTTCTTGGCATCTTTGGCAGCTGCCTTTGCAGCGAACAGGATCCTGAAGTATGTATAGAATAGAGTGAGCCAAACAATGACCAAAAACACTGAGTTGGAGGCATCTTTCTTCACTGTCAGATTAGAGTTTCTGAAAACATTTACTCTGAGACAAAAAACTCTGGAACGAAAGAATTCCAGGGATTCTGTTGCCAAGGCCACAAATAAATCTGGTAGGATCGAGAGTATACTTATCGCCCAAATCAGGCCGATCACAACATACGTTTTCCTGACTGTACAGATCTGGGTGTGGCGGAGAGGGAAGCATACGGCGATGTAACACTCTACTGCCATGAATGCTAGTGTTAGGGGATTGTTTAGATTTGCAAATATTGAAATCATTAGCAGAATGATACATAGAGAGACGTTAAGAGTGAAAATGATGTAACTCAGGACCTGAACAAGAATAAATAGACTCAGCAGGATGATATCATTGATCACCAGGTGGATGTATAGGATGTAGCGAGGGTTCATTTTGAAAACCTGAATGGGAGGACACAAGTGATTAGGAAACAAGAGTTTTCAGTTTCAGTGCCTGAATTTGACCAAAAAGATCCTAGTTCAGCAGTTGCACGGCATCATTTCTTGCAACAATTGCTCGCTCAGGAATGAGGCACAACACTTTTATATTTTATTTTACTGTTATTTATCTTTTACTTTATCAAAGATTTGTGCTGTTCCCTGGATGGAAATGTTTATCTCTGTATATGATGCCGTATTGTTCAGAAAATGTATCACTTGTTTTGTAAAGTTTTGCAAATACAAAAAAAAAAAAAGGAATGAGGCACAACTACAACACAAAACTGAATTGAGTACCAGTCCATGTCAGGCACTGATTATTTTAGAATATATCAAAAGATACTTTTTAATCCTATGACGTGATGAAATGATTTTCAACTTGGTACACACATGCATACATGCTGAATAGATTAATAGAAATAGACGAGACTCAGACCTGATGTTTTGTGAATGTGTACACCAGGGTACTGTTGACATAGCTGATGGAGATGCAGAGAACCACAGTAATCACATTCTTGATTATAGCTGTGTTTAAAGTGTCCCGATACACAGCTGTTGTGAAATTGCTGCCAGTATTTGAGAGGTTCATAAGTCGACTGTCCAAACCTGTTTCACCAGACAACTGTTGGTTACATTAGAGTTAAAGAGAACAGAATGATAGAATATTATTGATCAGAAGGTTGAGTTCTTTGCCAGACACAAATCACCATCTTGAAAGAAGCTTCTCTCATAAATACAAAGCTTTACAATTCTAAATGAAAAACACTACTAGATTTGGATTCAAATAGGTAAGAAAAAAGTCAAAAGTCAATTCAATTTGAATAATTGTCACTTTTACTGTGTATTCATCAACAATACACAATTTTATTTTTTATTTTGATATTTAGTTAAATGTATTACTGACATTTACACAAAAATGACCATAAAGCAATGCCATGACTAGGTCTGTCCTTGATTAAATAAATTCTTAATCGACTAACACTCGTATGATTTTGTCGAGTAATCGATTAGTTGATTTAATTGACAGATCTGTAAAAACTGAGTTTCTCCTCAAATGCAAAACACAACTTTAAATCTTTGGTTTTACCAGGGATGTGCTCATACGTTTCTTGGTAATAAATTACACAACATGAAATCATAAAAAAACTACTTTTGTGCTTCTGCTGTTATTCGTGGAGCACCAAAACATAAAGAGTTGACAGTTTTTGAAAATTATAAAAAAAAAAATATTTAAGTACACAAATAATTTGCATTTCGAATCCATCGAGAGAGCAATATTTAAACCATGAGATATTAAAAAGTTTTTTTCTGAATACTTTATAATTCTAGAGTAGAGAACATCATTCTTAAAATATAATATACAAAATGAGCCTTACACACAATAAAAGTAAAATAAAGATCAATATATTATCTCTTAATACGCAAATAATAACACAGAAAAATATATGTACTCACCTTGGAAAAGCTCATATGTGGCAATCGTACAGTAAGTCAGCCTTTTAAAATTACTTACTATTTAGTAGTTATAGTGTGTGTGTGTGTATATATAGAAGTTTAATGCAATTGTCATGGGATCAAGATCAGACTGTTTGTGTGTGTGTGTGTGTGTGTGTGTGTGTGTGTGTGTGTGTGTGTGTGTGTGTGTGTGTGTGTGTGAGTGATCAGTAATTGAACATTGGGGAAGGCCTGCAACTTTTCATGCAGTTTGTGCAGTATAAGTTTTGTTTGTATCCAAGTTATAAATTCTAGTTAAAATTACAATAAAATGGCATTACTTATTATTGCTTTAGCAGATGCTTCTGTACAAAGTGACTAGCTGTAAGACTAAATATAATCTTATTTACACCTGTAACTGAGACAACAACAACATGACTACAATCAATATAATATGTCGGCACCAAACGACAAAACAAAAAACTTGTTGTTTCTGCTTTGACTGTCTAATAGAAAACCCTGTATCAATACAGCAGCAGATTTTTCCTCACATTGTGTAAACTAGCTGTGCCCGTTGAAAATGTGCCTGTTTAGGCGTGACTTCTAGCTCACCCATTGGTTTGTGGCTATGGCTGTGGCTGGTTTGTTGGCTTGACTGACGTTTTGAAGCCAGCACTTTGCATTTTTTTACGGTCACCATTTTTCAGTGTTGTATACGTTCATCTGCATGAAATGCGTTTAGCTGCTGCCTCCGTCCACTGCAGGACATTGCTTAACTTCCGTGTCGGTAGGCTTCTTCTGCCTGCTTCTTCAAACTGGGGGCGTGCTGACAGCATTCTAGTGTAGCTAATACACTGACTATGGAAAGGTAGCTCATACAACCATGCTTCACAATATCTGAACTATCCCTTTATTATGAAACCATGTAAGCATTGCTTGAACAACTCAAAAACAGGACTTTATGCCCTCTTTAGAGTTGTTTGTGGATGAGTGGTAGCACTAGTTGTACAGAGCAGATATCTTTTCAGGTAATTTGCGAATGTCTTGTCTCGTAGTCCATAAACAGATGGACTGATGAGTCGAGGCAGTACCTGAATAAATATCGAGACAGTGAAGCGAATGGCCAGTACCTCCTTTGGGAACAAGTATGTCAGACCCTGAGTTATGAGATCATAAACGTAGGTGAGCATGCAAAGCAGCAGCTGGAAGCCATGGAGGAGAACAGTGTTCCTCGCTTTCTTGGCATCTTTGGCAGCTGCCTTTGCAGCAAACAGGATCCTGAAGTATGTATAGAAAAGAGTGAGCCAAACAATGACCATAAACACTGAGTTGGAAACATCTCTCTTCACTGTCAGATTAGGGTCCCTAAAAACATTGACTCTGAGACAAAAAACTCTGGAACGAAAAAATTCCAGGGATTCTGTTGCCAAGGCCACAAACAAATACGGTAGGATCCAGAGTATACTTATTGCCCAAATCAGGCCGATCACAACATACGTTTTCCTGACCGTACAGATCTGGGTGTGGTGGAGAGGGAAGCATACGGCGATGTAACACTCTACTGCCATTACGGCTAATGTTAGGGGATTGTTTAAACTTGCAAATATAGAAATCATTACCAGAATGATACATAGAGAGACGTTAAGAGTGTACACAATGTAACTCAGGACATGAAGGAGAGTAAACAGACTCAGCAGGATGATATCGTTGATCACCAGGTGGATGTACAGGATGTAGCGAGGGTTCACATTGAAAACCTGCAGGGGAGGACGCAACTGATTAGGAAACAAAGAGAGAGTAGAAACTCTACCATTTATTGTATTAGAATAAATCAAAACATAATATTTACACCTAATTCTGATTTATGGTTGTATGTAGGCTCTCTGCAGAACCGACGCTTTAGCCTTCGTAAGTGACCTACGCCATTGTTAGGATTTATACTTCTGCGGTGGTGTGTCTGTGTCGATTAGGCGTATCTCTTTAAGAGAATAGCAGAGTGAGTGTGTGTGCATGTTGAGTGTGAGGTAGATTGAGTGAGAGAGTGATAGGTATTGGCTTCGGAGCTAATACCGACAGAGAAACAAAGTGTCTCCCCTGCAAGTCTGAGCACGGTCGGAAAGTTGTAGCAGGGGAAGTTAAATCTCTTTTCGATTCCATGTTGTTCACGGAGAAGGAGAACCCGAGAATGAGTAGGTGCAAATGCGACGCTACCAAGCCACTGTCAAGCAGACCAATCACATTTGTTGTGTTCTGCGTCACTGTGACGTGTAGTTAAATTTTTTGGGAGGTACATATCAGGCTACTTCGTACCTACGGGGTAGATTCAATGCAGAACCATAAATCAAACTTAAAGCCCAGTTCAACCAAAGAGTCATATTGAGACAAGTTGAAACTTGCATCTACTGTCAATGCTCTGGTCTGCAACGTTCTGATACCTGCCAGTTTACACCAATGCGATAAGCTGTATCATCTCCATGGCAATGACTCTCTGTGGCGGCGCGCCACGGTAAAATTTCTGCTGCCATGGTATCAGAAATAAGGCAGACGCACAACAGGGTTTCCACTATGTACATTGCGTACATCCGCTCCTTCAGCTGTTTATGACAAGTCATGAAGTCGTTATTCCACGACTCTCCAGAGCCGTCTGCTCTACTGAACTCAAGCAAACTGTCATCCGCTCTCTCTCCCCTTTAGGGTGAGCAACTGGAACAGTGACAGGACGTCATCACTCACAAAGTCATGGCAACCAAATAAACAACAGGGCGAGTACTACCTGTCACTCAATCTTAGGCAAAGTGACAAATGGCGACGAAAGCTGCAACATGAAATCCACACTCACGCAGGTCCCGTGAAATATGACAGCTACAGTTTATTGGAAAATAGCATTGTGGACACTGAATTTAAGATTCATTTATTTTAATTAGAACAATGCACATTAACCAACATTTCTGTAAATGCGCCAGTGTTTGCCAGTCAGCTAATTTTCAACTGTAGTCCTAGTTGCATGCATGTCTTTATGCGTCTTCCACGCAAGAGAACATGCAAACTCCGGGACGACCTGGGTTCAAAAACAGAACCTTCTTGCTGTGAGGCAGAAGTGCTAACCACTGAGCCACCGTGCTGCCTAATTTGATGAATTCACTGTTTATCAGACCCCAGATGAGACAAGAAGCTAACGTTAGCGAACGCTGTGGTCCCTCTGCCTTTGACTCCCAGCTGCAGGAGACGCTGTATTCCTCTATACTGATTTAAAACCGTTTTCCAGGTTACTGGAGGTGCATACCGCTCAAAACCAACATGAAAAATGTAGATGGTAATGTTTACTCAGCTTTTTTGTTTTGTTGTTAAACTCTGTGTAAGGGCCGGGACACATCAGGCTGATTATTGGGACAGTCTGGCGAGTTCAGTGACTCAAATCTGTTCGGTGTGTCCCGTGCCGTCGTCCGTATGGGGGGCTGTCGGCGTTCATTTTGGCCGACCTGACATGTTCGGTCGGCGGCAGGGCCGTCGGGACTCACCCGGAAATGACGAGCGGAATGAGGTGACTAGGGTCTCTCAAAATCTGACGAAAAATCTTTTAAACTGACATTTGTTGAGCTGAAATAAAGACAGATTCAGCAACTGCATGGCCTATTTCTCACTCAAAATGTTCTCAGAAACTTGTTTTAGTAAACTATTTTCTGTCTGGCTTTGGATCAGTTTTCATTTCTTGGGCGACATTACAGAGTAGTGCCGCCTGCTGTTATAGAGGTGTATTACGTCTCGTGTCCTCTCGTCTTTTTGGTCTGTTCTGTGGCAGTTTTTTGGACCTCGGGGACGCGATTGATCATATCGACGGGGTTTTTCTATCACAGTTGGCCGTCGGCTATATGTGTTTACAACTTAAAATGAGCGGTGACGTTAAATCATCGGTTTCAGGTAACGGCACCCTACGGTACCATCCATTTGCTGGATGCTTTCAAGATAATGGTCGGTAGCATTAACATTATCATTAGCAGATAAGCCCGTTGACAGTGACGTTATTTTTCATATTTTGGCACAATGTTTCTGACCGTAGTAGTGGTCATAGTGACTGAAAGTGTGATGTGAGATGCTAAAAGAAACTACAGGCTGTTTTCAGGTAACGTTACTTTTTGACGTTATTTCCTTTATTATGTTTATGTATTAGAGCCCGACCGATAAAGGATTTTTAAGGCCGATATCGATACAAATATTTGATGATTTAAAAATCCGATATTCCGATATAGCGGCAGATATACTGTATATTTAAAAAAAGAAAATCAACAACCGCGTAACATAACAAAGAGATTTACCTAACATTAATTATCTTTTTATTAATTTATTTATAGTTATATTTGTAGTCTCACTAAAATAATAATCCAGTTTAAAAATAAACTTTTGTTTTATTGTCACAACAGAATAGAGGAACATCAAAATATATTAAAGTTCTGCTAAATAAAATTTTGGAAGATGCCTAATATCAGCCAACAATATCGGCCCGCCAATATATTGGTCGGGCTCTTTTATGTATGCACCATACACCAGGCAAGTTCCTTGAAGTGTTACCAACTTAGCAATAAATCCTTTTCTGATTTTGATTCTTTTCAGTCACTCAGTGCTATGAGTTGATTGGCTCGCAAATCTTTGGTCTGAACTGGACTTGAAGGGATAAAATGTATTTCAACTTGGTACATACATGCTGAATGGATTTCTAGAAATAGACGAGACTCAGACCTGATGTTTTGTGAATATGTACACCAGGGTACTGTTGACATAGTTGATGGAGATGCAGAGAACCACAGTAATCATATTCTTGATTATAGCTGTGTTTAAAGTGTCCCGATACACAGCTGTTGTGAAATTGCTGCCAGTATTTGAGAGGTTCATGAGTTGACTGTCCAAACCGGTTTCAGCAGACAACTGTTGGTTACTTTACAGCTGAAGAGAAAAGAATAAAAGATTATTATTGATCAGAAGGTTGAGTTCTTTTCCAGACCCTCATATAAATACAAAGCTTTACAAATGTTACATAAAAAAAATTAGATTTTAGATTAGATTTTTATTAGATTCAGACTCATATAGGCCAGGAAGAGTAAATTACATTTGAATAAATCTCACTAGCACTGTGTATTTATCAACCATATACTCTTTAACTAACACCTTTTTTTGTCGACTAATCCATTAGTTGATTTAATCAAAAGATCTATAAAACTGAGTTTGTCCACAAAGAATCCTGTAAGCTTTACATCATTGTCTACCAGAGATGAGCTCATAAGTAGAGCTGGGCATTGACAATGATTTAACCCTTGTGTGGTGTTTAGATTTTTGTTACACAGCCAATGATCCTGGGTCTACATTACCACATTATCAGGCTTTTAAATCAATACAGCCATAACAATTTATTTAAAAATACCTAATATGTGTTTATTTTAGCTAATTTACCAATGATATATCCATCATTTATGGTTCATATTTGCCATTTACCCCTGTGAGATCACATTTATAATCATATGTTAATTTTCGTTTTTTTGTGAGAAAATAAGGAAATTCATTATAAAAAAGGTTAAAAAAAATAGAAACAAGATTTTTGATCATTATTGGTGCTTATTTCTTAGAACTTAATCAGAACAGGTGAAAGTGCTTGGAATGTAACAATTTTGTAACTTTGTGTGGGAATAGCAGGTGCAGAAAGACAAAATAGTTTCATGGCGACTACATTTAAATACATTCAGGTCCAGTAGACCCTTCGTAATATATGTAATAGTTATGTGTGTGTGTGTGTGTGTGGGGGGGGAACCATGTAAAGTCATTGAAAATAAGTTTATTTTTAATGTTTTTCTCAGAAAATGAGCCAATGCCAATGAGTTTGAGTTATAATAAATAATAAATAGCATAATTTGTCTTTTAGGAAACAATGAAAATGGGTACCACAGACCCGAACACCAGACAAGGGTTAATTTATGAAAGAGATTCTCAGAAAACTCCTGCTGTAAATATACAATCACGAGGCAACCCTCAAATATTTTTTATAATGCACCAGTTAATGTTTACATTAAAGGTATTGTGGAGAATTTTCCCGAATTTTAGAAAAGAACCGCCCTCTGTACTTTTTGAAAAAATGCACATGCGCAACACTGCTCCCGAGAGGGAACGCCTATTAAACGTGTGCACGAGAGTGCACTGTTTACAAGTTGCTGTCGGCATGGCTCATACAAGCCTACTTTCCAAAAGAAGATTTGCACTTTTTCACAAATTGAGATGTTTACCGTGTGTGCGCGGTGCGTGACTTGTGCCAGGGCTAGCATCGCTAATCATAGCTTAGCTACATCAACTTTTAGTAGCAGTGATTTTAAAAGGATTTCTCCAAATAGCCAAACTTTACCTGTCGAGTAGAAACTTTGCGGCTGAGGCATCAGTGGGAAGCCCAACCTGTGCTTTTAGCGCACGCCAGCATGTGAAATGGTCTCTTGTCTTGAGAACGGCGAGCTCCCCACACATATACACCTGAAAGTGCTCATGCGCAGAAAGCGAAAACTAGGACGTGCACATACGACGGCCTTACGTATACATATCACCAGACTGATTGACAACTAGGAGGACCAATTATTTTGATGATCCACCCGGAAAAAGAAAATCCTACACAATACCTTTAAGAATTGACCCTCAAAAAGTTAGGTTAAAGTATTTTTACTTAACAGGACTAACTTGACAGTCATTGAAAAGGCATATATTAAAATATTGGTCTGGATTTTCTGAATTGATATCAGATCACCTAAACTAACAATTATTTTAACCCAGCCCTACTCATAAGTGCCTTGGTATTAAATCATTTAGCATGAAAAAAATCATAAAAACTGACTAATCAACTTACTAATTTGTCGACTAAGATGGGGCAGCCGTAGTGAAAACACATAAATACATTTACACTCTGTATTCAGTATTTTCCTGTTAGTGTTTCTAATTCTCCCTGTGTCCCTTACAAACTGGTTAAACCCTTTGAGCTGATATAAAAAAGCTGTGAACTTAACTTAATTAAAGTAAATTAAAGACGTAAACCTGCTACTTTTCATCAATGCTTTCAAAATCTGAACTACAACAGTTCATTTTTACAGGAGACATTTTGAAATGTTACAGTAAAACAAAAACACAGGTGTAAATAATACAAGAAATAATAAATGTTTCAGTTTCAGGTTCCTGGTTCTGTTCATGCTGACTCACATTCACACATAACTTATAACTTAGTGGGACACAGAACAAAGCCATAATAGAGGTTATTAGTAACAACACCTGGAGTTTTCCTAATAGGTCAAAGACAAGTCAAACCATAAACCTTTTTGTCAATCAGACATATATATATATATATATATATATATATATATATATATATATATATATATATATATATATATATATATATATATATATATATATAATCTATAAAATATACAGTACAGGCCAAAAGTTTGGACACACCTTCTCATTCAATGCGTTTCCTTTTTATTTTTATGACTATTTACCTTGTAGATTCTCACTGAAGGCATCAAAAATATGAATGAACACATATGGACTTATGTACTTAACAAAACAGTGTGAAATAACTGAAAACATGTCTTATATTTTAGATTCTTCAAAGTAGCCACCCTTTGCTTTTTTTATTAATAAGGGAAAAAATTACACTAATTAACCCTGACAAAGCACACCTGTGAAGTGAAAACCATTTCAGGTGACTACCTCATGAAGCTCATTGAGAGAACACCAAGGGTTTGCAGAGTTATCAAAAAAAGCAAAGGGTGGCTACTTTGAGGAATCTAAAATATAAGACATGTTTTCAGTTATTTCACACTTTTTTGTTAAGTACATCATTTCATATGTGTTCATTCATAGTTTTGATGCCTTCAGTGAGAATCTACAATGTAAATAGTTATGAAAATAAAGAAACACACTGAATGAGAAGGTGTGTCCAAACTTTTGGCCTGTACTGTACGTGACATTTATGAAGTTAACTTTAAGCAGCAATGCAGATTAAAAATAATTCTGGCTCCATTGCAACTGAAATGCAGTTATTAATTAGAGGAAGAGGGAAAAACACACAGACAGATTTTCGGCTTTAGGTCTCTGTCTCTGCATCATACCCTCTGCACTTAAGAAAGCACTTTATGTAACTGCTTTGGGGTCAATTCTTAACAACATTAAAAATGTAATTATGCAACAGATTAAAGGGTTCCTTGTACAATTTTAAGCATTAGTTCCCTGAGAATCTTCATATTTGCATAATTGTTCTGTAACTGAAATATCAATGACCGAATCAATATAGAATAAAATCGGAAAACAAATTGGTTTAATGTTTTATATATATATATAAATATATATATATATATATATATATATATATATATATATATATATATATATATATATATATATATATATATATATTAATCTATAAAATACATACAGTACAGGCCAAAAGTTTGGACACACCTTCTCATTCAATGCGTTTCCTTTTTATTTTTATGACTATTTACCTTGTAGATTCTCACTGAAGGCATCAAAACTATGAATGAACACATATGGACTTATGTACTTAACAAAACAGTGTGAAATAACTGAAAACATGTCTTATATTTTAGATTCTTCAAAGTAGCCACCCTTTGCTTTTTTTATTAATAAGGGAAAAAATTACACTAATTAACCCTGACAAAGCACACCTGTGAAGTGAAAACCATTTCAGGTGACTACCTCATGAAGCTCATTGAGAGAACACCAAGGGTTTGCAGAGTTATCAAAAAAAGCAAAGGGTGGCTACTTTGAGGAATCTAAAATATAAGACATGTTTTCAGTTATTTCACACTTTTTTGTTAAGTACATCATTTCATATGTGTTCATTCATAGTTTTGATGCCTTCAGTGAGAATCTACAATGTAAATAGTTATGAAAATAAAGAAACACACTGAATGAGAAGGTGTGTCCAAACTTTTGGCCTGTACTGTACGTGACATTTATGAAGTTAACTTTAAGCAGCAATGCAGATTAAAAATAATTCTGGCTCCATTGCAACTGAAATGCAGTTATTAATTAGAGGAAGAGGGAAAAACACACAGACAGATTTTCGGCTTTAGGTCTCTGTCTCTGCATCATACCCTCTGCACTTAAGAAAGCACTTTATGTAACTGCTTTGGGGTCAATTCTTAACAACATTAAAAATGTAATTATGCAACAGATTAAAGGGTTCCTTGTACAATTTTAAGCATTAGTTCCCTGAGAATCTTCATATTTGCATAATTGTTCTGTAACTGAAATATCAATGACCGAATCAATATAGAATAAAATCGGAAAACAAATTGGTTTAATGTTTTATATATATATATAAATATATATATATATATATATATATATATATATATATATATATATTAATAAAACATTAAACCGATACCTATATATACCTATATATAGCCATATATGTGTTACTTTTTGAAGCCATCAAGAGAGCAAGATTAAGACCATGTTAATGAGAAACATTAAAATAGTTTAATTTTAGAGTTGAGAAAATGTTTGAAGTCTCATGTACAAAATTAGCCATACGTACACATAGTAATAGTGCAATCGAAATCAAGATATTGTCTCATAATACACAGATAATAAAACAGAAGAAAGAATATGTACCTACCTTGGCAAAGGGCATATGTGGCAATCGCACAGGTAGTGTTGAAATGACCTATATATAGAAGTTAAATACAAATGTCATGGGATTTTGTGTGTGTGTGTGTGTGTGTGTGTGTGTATGTGTGTGTGTGTGTGTGTGTGTGTGTGTGTGTCTGTGATCAGTAAGTGAACATTAGGGTAGACCTGAAACATGTCATGCCGTTTGTGCAGTATGTTTCATAAGTTTTGTTTCCAAGTTGTATATTCTAGATGAATTCACAATAAAATAACATTACTGTACACTGATTTGTCAGATGTGATCTGTACAAAGTGACTTCCAATAAGTAGGGTTGGGTACTCGCATCTAAACCAATATCAGTACCGGCACCAGTACCGGTACCAGTACCAGTACCTTAAATTCAGTTCCAAGTATCCAACAGTACTTTTTTCAATACTTTCCCTCTGTAATTACAAAAACATTCTTTCAGTTATATAGTTAAATAGTGGTTATTCACCTTATTCCGCGCGTCAACAAGGGGGGCGCCATGTTAGTTCCATTTTGTCTTGGAACTTCCGGTTGAGCAACTCTGTCCATTGCAGTAGCTACATTAGCAAATTAGCTAGCTAGCTATTTCGGAGAATATGTCCAGCATTACGTGTTCGGTGCTGGGCTGTCACAACAACTGGATCAAAAGTCCACGGGAAAACCAGAGAAGAATGTTGTGGGCCAGCTTTTCATCTTTGAAACCTCCTAGTTAAACCGAGCTGAATCCATACCAGTATGCTCGCAAATAGCGATAGCAAATGCTATCGTCTGTTAGCAGTTGTCTGTTGTTAGTGATTGCTACGAGATTTAGTGATACAAGGTCCTAGTTACGTTTCCTCCCAGTTAGTCCCGTAGACACACTGAGAATAGTAGCCTATGAAATTGCACAGAGCATTGTTGTGGGCAGGCTGGCAATTTCTCCTTAATTGCCTGTTTGTAGGCTTTGGGATGCTGCCGTGGGGAAAATATTCAGAATAAAACTCTCACTTATTCAGATATACAGACATCATAGGCTAAACCCGTAACAATGCCTTGACTTGACCTCAATGAATAAACAGCATTACAACATAGGATCAGGTCGGGGCTTTATAATTTGATGTCCAGGACTGGTTATGTTGGAAGGCAGCAAAATGATTAACCTTATCATTGGTTACTTACTGATGCTGTGTTATTTCTACAAAAACTCCCTCAACCAGCTCTGCAAGCCACGGATGGGATAAATGGAGATGACTGATAAGACACACCGTGATGCTACTACACAGTGGGAATGTCTACACATGGAAGATCACGCCTATGCTGTCAGTGACCCACTCCATTGTCCTCAATGACCAGGCAACACAGTCAGTGTCCTGAACGTCTAGTACACACCAAACTTCTCCTTCTCTTCTAACCCTAACCCCATGGTTAAAATGTTGTTTCTATTGTTCATTTTTACAAATCTATACAAAACTTGAACATAAATTTTAGTGTTCAAGTACATTGTTGTTTCTATAATTCATTTTTACAAATCTATACACATTTCAAACAATTGTAAGTATCCACCATAACTTTTGTCTGCTCTTTCTACTTTGTTGATATATAACAGCACCTTATGCACACCATGTATGTACAACTTTCTTCTTCAAAATGATCACCTGAGTATGACTTGTACTGGACTCCGCCTGGACGTGTAAGTGTAGGTGCTTACACAGGGATACAACAGCAACAAATATGGATGAGCTCCAGGTTATAGTTTTTCCTTTTAATGCAGAAATGTGATGTACATGTTTTGTGAAAAGGACCATTGCACAAGACTAGAATTAATATTTTTTTAGAAGTTTTTCCATGTTTACAACGCTATACAAAACTTGAACTGATACCTGTGTATTGTAATATACAAACATGTCTTTGTCAGAGGGGGTCAATAAACGTGACATTTGCAGCATCTGTTATTTTATTTCATGTATGAATTAATGCTTTGACAGAGTACAAAACAAATTGCATTAAAAACGATAGGCATTAATAATTTCAAGTAGTTTTAAGTAGTTAAGTAAGTAGCATAAAGTAATAAAATGTAGGGCTGCAGCTATCAGTTGTTTTTATAATAGAGTATTCTACCGATTATTACATCGATTAATCGTATAAGAAATACTTTTGTTTTATTGAAGAGCAATAATAAACAATAGTATGGTTAGTATGGTCAGGCGAAATGGAAGAGAGCGTGTCACGGAGGATAATGGGAGCCATGAGAGTAAAAGTAGATCTTTTTTTTAATAGTTTAATGAGCTTAAAATTGAAAAGTTATTAATTAATTTTCTAAATTATTATTGAAATGTAATGCTTAGTGTATTAGTGTAACTTTCATAAAAACATATTCCTCAACCTCGCAATGCAAAACACGACCGAACTTTCCACTGTGTAGATATTAATGCGCGTCCGTGCTCTTCTAATTTGTCATGGCCGCCTCATCGATA
This sequence comes from Perca schrenkii, assembly GCA_025617405.1. Taxonomy (NCBI): domain Eukaryota; kingdom Metazoa; phylum Chordata; class Actinopteri; order Perciformes; family Percidae; genus Perca; species Perca schrenkii. The sequence continues at coordinate 37,812,380 of CM046790.1, forward strand.
CCCATCGATAGCACAAAATAATTAAAAATATCCCCATAAGACCCCTGAGTCCACCGCCGCATGCCATCTACCCACTCGGTGGAGTTCATTAGCCTCGGGTGGCGAAGTATAATCCCGCCATTCGATCTTTTTATGATGATTTTCGTCTCTTTCCACGTTAGCCTCTCCATGCTAATTCACTGGGGTTTTCAACGTAGCTAACTAGCCGTAGCTAGCCGACCGGAAGTTTAAAGACAAAGCGGAAGCCAAGACATTTTAAAAATGGGCGGGGCTGAATAAGGTGAATACAGTTAAATAATTCCAAACCTATTTATCATATATTACTTAGAACATTATTAGTTATTTTAGAATATTTTATACTGACAGAAATTAAATATAAAATCCCTCCCTCTCTCCTCCCAAACCCGTCTCTATAAACTATTAAATTGAATATTTATTCAACTTTTTATATTCATCATTTTAATTGCTCTTTAATGTGTCATGTCAAGCACTTTGAATTGCCTTGTTGCTGAAAGGTGTTATACCAATCCAGTTGCCTTGCCTTACAACCTCAGCCTGTCAGTCAGTTCCCTAGCCTGACGTGGTCCTACTCAGATTCTAGTCAGAATGTGAGTCTGAAACTGCTCCATTGGGCTGTGATTATGGGACGTGTTCCAACCGAACCAGGAAAAAACAATGCCTCTGCATTCATTGGATAGACCTACAACCAATCAGAGCAACGGAACTCAACTCAACTGTCAACAGAACTCAACACTGTGTATCGTCTCCATAGCAACCACTCTTTGCACAATGCATTCTTATAACTTCCGACTTTAGACTTTTTTGAAGCTGGATATATCATTTGTTATGTGTAAATATAAATGTGGATAACTTTAGTGATCGTGACATGCTTGCTACACTTGCATTTCTAGAGATAAATGTCAATGATTCACGGTTCCTCTCTTCAGTCTCTCTCTATCTCTCTCAACCATATAACTCTACCATGCTTTGTTCTAGCGCCGCTGGGCGCTCCCTCTCTTCACTAACTCTATCTCGCTCCACCATATAACGCTACCGTGCTTTCGGGCAGTTGTTGAGGCTCCTCCACTGAGGATTTTAAAATGAATGCGCTGTCGATATCGTCTGTAACAGACGCGATGGTGAAATCTACACATCTCAATTCTCCAGCAGCAGCCACGTGTTGTAAACAAATTCAACCCAAGCGTTCTTTGGTGACGTGGTTGATTCTGTTACTGTTGATCATCTGTCCGACAATTTGATTGGCCCAAACAGATCCTGCTATGGGCAATATTTGCCCCTAAACGGAGCAAGTCCAGACCGAACTTCCCGACCTCGTATGTTGTGGGCGGGGCTAAGTTCGGCTGGCATCCAGGCTATCAGTCCCCAGCAGTGTTGGTCATCTTATTTTAAAAAATTAATTAGTTACAGTTACAAATTACTTCTCCCAAAAAGTAATTGAGATAGTAACTCAGTTATAACATTGTGAAAGTAATTAGTTACTCAGCAAAGTAACTGACGTTATTTTTTATGTTCTATAACGCTATTACGTTCTATAACATCTTTAACATCAAGGCTTCATAAGATTCGAGTTGCTTGAGACAGACGTGGACAAAGTCTTTTTTCCTGGGCATAGCATGCATGTTACATAAACATTCTTGCCTTTAATTTCAGTATGCCGGTACTTCCAGTTCGAGAACGCTACCTTTGAATTTCCCTGGCTCGTCTCCATTGTCGCTGTGTTGAGTTTAGTGGTAGTCAGAGCATGCGTGAAACAGCGTGAGCATGGCATCTGCCCACCCAGCCAATCATCATTGCATTTGCAACTGTTGGGGATCAAGAGTTGGTTAAACAGCGATTTGGCTCAACTTGAGTTGACTGCAAGACAAAGGATCTTGGCCTACATGTAAATTCCAAAGCCAGTCTCACGAAACTCATACAAGCCGCCACTTTGCAACATGGAGAAAGTGCATTTAACACGAGGACGGCAAGGCAGACTGGTGGTGAGACAAAGAACTGCTTCACACCTATGACCAGGTTGCAGTTTTCCCATTGGTCGTCGGTCCTTGAAGGCACCACCCGCCACTAGGAGGCGGAGGGAGGATAAAAGCTGTCGGGCGTGTGTTTTCTTTGCTTTTCCACGGTGACTCCGGCCGCGATAGGGAGCACACTAGTTCTGGGCTAGCAAACTAGCATCACCTCGCTGGTACAAAGTATATCGGCCTGATATACAAAAGGGGACCCGAGGAAATACTTTGTCGAAGTATTCCTTCATCTGCAGCGGGCTTAATCAGCCTGGATTCGAGAAAAGGACGGTGTTCTTTTTCTTGTTTGGTCGACCTGGATTACGTTTTTCCCCTCTGCTTCGGGATAAACGGATGTTAAAACCTGGCAAGAGTTTTGACTGACAAACTTTCACACAGTTCTGGGCAGATAATAGAACTAGTGCGTTTTGTTTTGTTACTAATGAGCAAAGGGTTCGCTACCTCTTGTTGCCATTAATGTGATCTGATTTAATCATGTACATGGTCCATATGTGATTATTAATCTGTGCTGTGAATGTATAACCGATCATTATACCGTTTGATTCATGTTGTGTTAAAGTAGCTGGGTTAAAACCGTAATCGCTACCTGCTGTAAATCACTCCTTTATTAGGAGACTCCGCGGACAGGAGTAGGTACTGTCCGCGAGATAAATCGCGATGAATCAGCTGTGAAACCACTGAGCTGGCCGTTATCAATATCTTCAGATCAGAGTGCTCTTTTCTTTACTCTTCTCCTCTTTCTTCTTTTACTAACACACACACACACACACACACACACACACACACACACACACACACACACACACACACGACACAGACTAGCCGCATTAGCTCCCGAGCTAACGCGGTAGGCTAGCTTCACACGTGGAGTCGGTATCACCTTGTACAGAGCTAACACATGACCTAGCATACTAGGCTAAGCGTGCATGTTGCTTAGCAACCACCTTGGCTTCTTCAGCTCCTCCCCGTGCATGCAGCATCACTACCGCCCTCTTGAGGCTAAATAGTTTTGTGCAGCTTACAGGAGTAGCCATCTTTGGAGTTGTTTTGGTGTTTAGAACTACACTCCGACACCGTCCCCTCCTTTTTCACTCACTCACTCCCTCTCACACACACACACACACACACACACAGACACACACACACACACACACACACACACAGACACAGACGTGTCCATGTTGCTTTTGTTTTTGCTTTGTTTTTGGTTGTGATATTGTAAAAAGGTATATGAGTTTATTATTGAAGGATTATTGTTAAGCTACTGATAATTGCGACGTTAATAAATCTTATTATGCTTAATTAGCAGTTGCTTGTGATTATTTGTGTACTGGTTGTAACAATTGCTGGTCGATCAGGTCCGTGCTTGGATTCACCCCTTCCTTTATTTCCTTTTTAAAGGATATTCACAGAAATGAGACTGTTCCACAGTTTGATTATTGGTCCCTGACTTGCAGGGTGGTGCCCCGTTGTGATTGTTTGTTGATTTGATAAAGTTATTAATAACCATATTCATAACTTTATTAATATTGATAAAACATCTTTGATAATTTGCCAATGATCAAATCTGTACCCTAAGGGAATCCTACACAACAGTGTCATCATCCCCACCCCTGCTCTCTCCAGGTAGCTGATGTGTAGCGAAAGCCACCTCACGCTTCATTCAACCAAATTGTAGTTATGCGCTACTTTACATTCTCAGTAACGATAACATAAAATAACGCAATTCGTAACGCTGTTATACTTAAACGCCGTTACTCCCAACACTGGTCCCCATGGCATAGAAACCACTGTTGTGCCTGCTTGTCTCACAGGAAGTCAACAGCACAGCAACTGCTTTCAACTCACCATTAATATCATATCACAGTGATCGGTGTTTGCGTGAAGTTTTGAAAAACTGTAACCACACTTGAAACCACATCGGCATCGCCATGACTCACTGTGACTTCAACAAAACTGCAGAGCCGAAGTAGTTTGCTCCGTCCGAACCTCTGCACGTATGTGTGTGTGTCGGAGCTCCACTCTCTGTCAACATGCAGAGAGGACAGATAAGTTTGCGCTTACTCAGTGTCAGGTACTGAAATTTGGCACAGTTTGATTTTATGTTAACCAATACTCGGTAATACCGACGTGATTCGGTCGCTACCGGTATAAGTACAGGGTTCTGAATTCAACCCTACCCATAAAAACAAAAATAATCTTGTTTATACTAGGGCTGTCAAAATAACGCTTAAAAAAATAACCCGTTAAAAAAAATAACGCAGATTAATCCATTCCATATAGGCGTTTGACCCGGAGCCGTTCTAGCCACCATTCAACTGTAAAATGAAGGAGGGAGACGAGAATGTGCTGCCTGGATCATTGATTGGAACATTTAGCTACTGTTACTTCTTCCTGCCAACCCTGGCTATCGAAATCTGGTGCCCCTGATATAACTGCTCTTCTCTTTGATGCTCTGAAACGGACGATGCAGGCAACACAAACACCGCTGCACGTGATGCTAGTTAACACTATACTTGACAGCAGCTAACGTTAGCCTACCGCTAGCTAGCAGCTGGATTAAACACTGTTAAAATGCTGACAGCTAACGCTAAACGGTGTAAAGTTTGACTGTGTTTTACTGTAGAGGATTCAACACCGGTATGTACAGCCTGGTCTCACTGAATTCCGTAAAATGGGCACGGACTGGTAACAGCTCATTCCGTGGTGGTGGTACGGAATGTGTGAAAATTCCGTGTGGCCACTACGGAAAACAATGCCAATGTAAAGTCAATGAGAAGATGACGTGGCACGGTAGTGAGTATTATGTAAGGACGGAATTCCGCGTAAGGAGGTTGGATGGGGTGGTGGATGGGTAGAACACAGGACTTTCACTCAGGAGAGTGGAGTTCGCGTCCCGCGTGTGGCGTTTGTCGGTTGTGTTTTTATTTTTATTTTGATGTATTTTTTTAAGCGTGATCCCGCGTGTGGCACGGAACCGTAAGCCCACCCACGACCTTTTCCTGAACCCAACCGTCCCATTGTTGTCGCGTGTCACGGAACCGTAAGCCCACCCACGACCTTTTCCTGAACCCAACCGTCCCGTTGTTGTCGCGTGTCACGGAACCGTAAGCCCACCCACCGTTTTTTTCCGGCGATCCGCGTGTCACATAAGCCCGTATTTCGTTTTCGGCGATCCGTGTTCATTACACGGAATTCTTCCGTGGGCCCATCACGGAATTTGGCGATCCGTTGGCAATCCGTGTTCATTTAACGGAATTATTCCGTGACAGTTTAACGGATTTTGTTGCAATTCCGTTAAACTGCCACGGATTTTGAGTTAAGGGTCCGTGCCCATTTTACGGAATTCTGTGAGATCAGGTTGGTATGTAACAGTCTGCTAGCCTTACAAGCCAGCTGCCACTAGGGTGCGTCTAGATTTCTAGACTAACAATCTGCAGCTGCCATCGGAAAAACGACACAGACGGTGCGTTCAATGAAACTGGTAAACTACAGCCTCGTGGTGCATTTGAAAGTTATTGTAAATGTCCTTTTCCCATCTGGTGGTTGTTTTTGTCGTTCAACAGCAATTTACTAGTGAAATAAGTTATTGTTATTGTTATAGATTATTATCAAATCATTTAATTTTGACCATATGGCCTTAGCAATAAACAAGCCCTTCTTTAATGTCACCGACTGTTGTTTAGTACCCTTCTTTTTTCTTTTCTTTTTTTACTTTCTTAAAAAGTATCGGTTCAGGCACCGTTAATTATGTATGCGATTAATTAATCACAGAGTATGTAATTAATTTGATTACATTTTTTAATCAATTTACAGCCCTAGTTTATACCCTTTAACTCAGACAACAACACAACCACAATCATTTAAATGTCACCACGAAACTACAAAACAACAAACATGTTTTTCTGCTTTGACTTTCAAACAGGAAGCCCTGTATTAATACTGTAACAGCAGCAGGTTTTTCCTCACATGGTTGAAAGTAGCTGTGCACGCTAAAAACGTGCATGTTCGGGACGTGACCACCCATTGGTTTGTGGCTGATTTGTGTTTGTGGTTGGCTTGACTGCCGTTTTGAAGCCAGCTGTTTGTATTTTGCTGGTCGCCATTTTGGTATATTTCGTGCCAGTAGACCATATTTGGACAAAACGTCGGAGCTGGGGAGGATGATGTGTCTAAGCCAGTGTTGTTTGTTTTCAATGGTGCTGCACTAAGCTAAAGGCTAAAGAAGGAAAGTTACAGATTTTGAACCCTTGTGACTCAAGGATTCAGGCAGAGTTTTGCCTGTGAATAAACGTGGACCTCCGGGCACTGGCACCGTTTTTCTGCATCCGAGTAGCTGCTGCCCTACTGTGCAACGTGCCATCTCATCAGGAGGGGAGGGATAAACAGTCACATACACACTCACATCAATTTTTGGTTTGGCATCCTGCAAAGGGACACTTTGTTATAACCTGCCTGCTTCTCCAAATTGGGGGTGTACCAACCGCCATCTACTACTAAAACACTAACTATTAAAAAGGTAGCTCATACAATAACACTTCAAAACATCTGAACTATCCCTTTATTATGAAAGTGTAAGCATAGCATGAACAACTCAAAAACAGGACTTTATGCCTTCTTTAAAGTTGTTAGTGGATGAGTGGTAGCCAGTGTTGGGGAGTAACGGAATACATGTAACGGCGTTACGTATTCAGAATACAAATTATGAGTAACTGTATTCCATTACAGTTACAATTTAAATCGTTGGTATTTAGAATACAGTTACATTGTTGAAATCAATGGATTACATGACGATACTTCTCTGTTTCACGAGTTTATTCACTCTGACTAAATTAAGGCAACTCTATGCATTTTCCAGAAGCCCCGATATGAAATCGAAAAAAATAGCTATTTGCATGATCAGTCACAATGGAGTCAGAACCGGCACGACAGAGCCAGGGCAGGAATACATTTCTATCTTGGAAATTCAAACAGCATTTCACATTAAAGAACGAACAGGGAGAATGAAATATAACTGTGCAGTGCAACCTGTGCTTGCCAGCAACCAACTTCCTTTCAGCATCCAAACTACTCCACCTCCAACTTGAAGAAGCATCTTAAAGTAAGCTATTTTTTTAATTAGCCAAGGGTAGTCGTCTGCTGTAGTTTTACTGGTCACCTTGCTATTTTAACATTGACGTGCGACTTTACATTCTCCCTACGTGCTGATTTTCTAGCTCAAGAGCCGTTTAAAGACTGGCTAGCCCCGTTTGACATGCTAGCTAACGTTAGCTAAAATTAGCTCGTGGTAGCAAGACTGCGGTTAGATTTTTGTAGTATGCAGTTCGGGACTACCAATACAATAATCTATCTGCTTGTTCAGTTACACATTCAGCTAGTTGGAATAAAAAGAACACACCATTATAGGCCTGTTTAGTAAGCTGGATGTGATAGCTGCATTCCTACACTTATAAAACGCAATTCAATGTGGAAGTAATGCTGAAGTAATCCAAGTATTCAGAATACGTTACTCAGATTAAGGGCATGTATTCTGTATTCTGTAACGAAATACGTTTTGAAAGTATCTTTCCCAACACTGGTGGTAGCACTAGTTGTACAGAGCAGATATATTTTCAGGTACTTCCTGAATGTCTTGTCCCGTATCCCATAAACAACCTGACTGATGAGTCGGGGCAGTACGTGAATAAATATCGAAACAGTGTAGCGAATGGCCAGCACCTCTTTTGGTAACAAGTATGTCAGACCCTGTATTATGAGATCATGAACGTAGGTAAGAATACATAGCATTAGCTGGAAGCCGTGGAGGACAGTGTTCCTCGCTTTCTTGGCATCTTTGGCAGCTGCCTTTGCTGCAAACAGGATCCTGAAGTATGTATAGAATAGAGTGAGCCAAACAATGACCATACACACTGAGTTGGAAACATCTCTTTTCACTGTCAGATTAGAGTTTCTAAAAATGGTGTCTATGAGACAAAAAACTCTGGAACTAAAAATTCCCGGGCTTCTGTTGCCAAGGCCACAAATACATCTGGTAGGATCGAGAGTATACTTATCGCCCAAATCAGGCCGATCAGAACATACGTTTTCCTGACTGTACGGTGTGGCGGAGAGGGAAGCATATGGCGATGTAACACTCTACTGCCATAAATGCTAGTGCGGATTGTTTAGACTTTCAAATGTAGCGATCATTAGCAGAAAAATACATAGAGAGACGTTAAGAGGGAAAACAATGTAACTCAGCACCTGAACGAGAGTAAACAGACTCAGAAGAATGATATCGTTGATCACCAGGTGGATGTACAGGATGTAGCGAGGGTTCATTTTGAAAACCTGCAGGGGAGGACACAAGTGATTAGGAAAAAAGAGGAAAAGAATAGAAACTGTACCATTGATTATATTCAGTCACTGAATTGAACCAAAAAAGGTCCTAGCAGCATAGTTAAGCAGTTGCATGTGTCTTGGAAATATTTGTATTCATAACCATATCCAGGGCTCAACGCTAACTTTTTAAAGTGATTGCCAGGCTTGGCAACCAGGCATCAGCTTTTGTTTGCTGAAATTGACAATATGGTTGCCATGTTTTCAACTGCCTATGTTTGGAGCTATTCATTTTTTTCTGTAATTATACCACAGATTTTAATAGTGAAAAAATGACCAACTGACACTTTGCTCGTTTGAAAGCCATGATGTCTCTCTTTCATGGGTGGGCCAAATTCTCTGGGCGGGCAAAGCAGAGAAAGGGGAGGGAATCTTGCTCCTTATGACCTCATAAGGAGAAGATTCCAGATTGGCCCATCTGAGCTTTCATTTTCTCAAAGGCAGAGCAGGATACAAAGGGCTCGGTTTACACCTATCACCATTTCTAGCCACTGGGGGACCATAGGTAGTAGGCCGGGAGCCAGGTCCACTCCTCAGGATGTTTTATGCTACCTTTTTTCACTATTATTTCCTATTATCTTAAACCTTGGGCCATCACAAGTTGATAATGACCACCCCCAACTCAGCCCCGTTTGGTCTCAGGGGCCAAAAAACACCCTTTTTGGGAAAAGCTTTTGGCGGAATGATGTAATTGTGAATATTGAGGTACGGCGCTACATAAATGGTCATATAACCATACAATTTTGCATGGTGTATCCTGACACATAGGGGGAACTAGCTGAAAATGATTCTGGGGATTGCTGCCTTTTCGCTGTCAAATATCACCCTCAACATACCCCAAAAGAATAAAACATGTCTGTCCGCCTGACAAATTGTCATCAAAAGTGATAATTTTCAAGCATTTTATTATACATATTACTGCCTCAAATGTATATGAAAAACTTCCCAAGTTTATAAGCTTCAATTTAAGTCCAAGATGACCTTTCTATCTAGAGGATTACAGCTGGTATAACCAAAGTTCTCCACTGTACCTCAAATCGGAGAAAACAGAACTTTCAAGCATTACCATTCCATATGGGATTAAGCATATTTTTTGCATATGAACAATTTTTTTTTAAAGAGTTGAGACTTGACTTATGTAACCTATTGCTATACTATATGAAGTGTATTACCTTACAAGTGAATAATAATAAGCCCCCAGGTGGACTGGGGTCAGGGTGTAAGATAAAACAATGGTAACCAGGTTACACACATAAACTCACTAACCAACCGACACCCTAATCAACCGACACACTAATCAACCGACTAACACCTAATACATGTTCTATCCTGAGGTTATTCAGCAAAGACAATTTGGAGGTAAGTTGATCTATTTTTCTTGTGATAGAAAGGTATTGATTCTGTTGGAAGATTGGTGTCCTATATTTTTCAACATGTAAGGCGCCCACTCTACTTCTAGATTGAAAACATTAGCTAGCTAACTTGTCAGATTGTTAGCTAGCATAGCAGGAGTGGGAGACTAGATAGAGAGCAGAAGTGGGAGAGAAATGATGATTGTGTGTGTGTGTGTGTGTGTGTGTGTTTGTGTGTGAATATTTTTCTACATGTAAGGTGCCCACTCTACTTCTAGATGGATAACATTAGCTAGCTAACTTGTCAGATTGTTAGCTAGCATAGCAGGAGTGGGAGACTAGCAGAGGTAAGGCAAGGCAAGGCAAGGCAGCTTTATTTGTATAGCACATTTCAGCAACAGGGCAATTCAAAGTGCTTTACATAAAACATTAAAGAGCAGTTATAAAACAATTTAAAAACATTAATAAACAAATTAAAACAAGAATAAAATTGATAGTGCAGTATAAGAATAAAAGTTACAGTGCAGTATAAGAAATTAAAGTTAATAAAATAGATTATTTAAAGAAAAGCAACATCAAAAAAGATAGGTCTTTAGATTAGATTTAAAAGAACTGAGAGTTGCAGCGGACTTACAGTTTTCTGGGAGTTTGTTCCAAATATGTGGAGCATAAAAACTGAACGCTGCTTCCCCCTGTTTAGTTCTGACTCTGGGGACAACAAGTAGACCTGTCCCAGACGATCTGAGAGGTCTGGGTGGGTCATAATGTAGTAGCAGATCAGAAATGTATTTTTGGCCCTAAACCGTTTAGTGATTTATAAACCAGTAAAAGTATTTTTGAAATCAATTCTTTGAGGCACTGGAAGCCAGTGTAGAGACTTCAGTACTGGAGTGATGTGATCCACTTTCCTGGTTTTAGTGAGGACTCGAGCAGCAGCGTTCTGAATCAGCTGCAGCTGTCTGATTGATTTTTTAGGGAGACCTGTAAAGACACCGTTACAGTAGTCAAGTCTACTGAAGATAAAAGCATGGACAAGTTTTTCCAGATCCTGCTGAGACATAAGTCCTCTAACCCTTGATATATTTTTTAAGGTGATAATAGGCTGATTTTTTTAATTATGTTAATGTGGCTGTTAAAATTTAGGTCTGAGTCCATGACTACACCAAGATTTCTGGCTTTGTCTGTTGTTTTTAACATTGTCATTTGAAGCTGAGCGCTGACTTTCAATCGTTCCTCTTTTGCTCCAAAAACAACCACCTCCGTTTTTTTCTTCATTTAATTTAAGAAAGTTCTGGCACATCCAATCATTAATTTGTTCAATGCACATATTTAATTGTTGTATTGGGCTATAGTTCCCTGGCGATAAGGTTATGTAAATTTGTGTGTCATCTGCATAACTATGGTAAGTTATTTTGTTGTTTTCCATAATCTGAGCCAGTGGAAGCATGTAGATGTTGAACAGAAGAGGGCCCAGAACTGAGCCTTGGGGGAACTCCACACGTCATGTTTGTATGGTCAGATGTATAATTACCTATAGACACAAAGTAGTCCCTATTCTTTAAATAGGATTCAAACCACTTTAGTACTGAGCCAGAAAGACCAACCCAGTTTTCCAATCGGTCAAGCAATATGTCATGGTCTACCGTATCAAATGCAGCACTGAGATCAAGTAATACTAAGACTGAAATTTTGCCACTATCTGTGTTTAAGTGGATGTCATTAAAGACTTTAACAAGAGCCGCCTCAGTGCTGTGGTTTGGTCGAAAACCTGACTGGAAGGCATCAAAACTGTTGTTTAGCAATAAGAAAAGGTTGAGTTGTTGAAAAACCACTTTTTCTATGATTTTACTTAAAAAATGGAAGGTTTGATATTGGCCTATAGTTGCTCATTAGTGTCGTGTCTAGATTGTTCTTTTTAGGAGTGGCTTGATGACTGCAGTTTTTAGGGCCTGTGGAAAAATACCTGAGAGCAGAGATGTGTTTACAATCTGTAGAAGATCTGAAGCCAAACACTTCGAAACATTTTTTGAAAAACACCCGTTGGTAGAATATCAAGGCAACAGGAGGAGGTTTTCAGATGCTGTATAATGTCCTCCAGGTTTTTAAGGTTGATCGTATGAAATTGTGTCATGCTGGAATTTGTTTTGCGTGCACAGTGTGACAACACATATACTGTACTTGATAAGGAGGCACTGACTGTTTGTCTAATTTTCTGAATTTTGTCTGTGAAGAAGGAGGCAAAGTCGTTGCAAGCCTTGGTAGACAACAGTTCAGATGCTACCGGTACTGGAGGGTTAGTTAATCTATCAACAGTAGCAAACAAAGCACGTGAATTATTATTGTTTCTGGCGATAATGTCAGAGAAAAAAGGACCGTCTTGCATTTCTTAGTTCCAGATTATAAATGCGAAGTCTCTCTTTATAAGTGTTATAATGGACCTGGAGATTAGATTTTCGCCAACTGCGTTCAGCTTTTCGACACTCTCTTTTTTCTGTTCTCACACCTATAAAATTTCTCCATGGAGATCTTTTCTTACCAGAGACAGCTTTGACCTTAGTGGGAGCAATAGCATCAATAACAGTTGTAATTTTACAGTTGAAATTATCTACAAGCTCAGTGACTGAGGCCCCAGTGAGGGTGGGTATAGAGGAGAAAAGCTGAATGAAAGATTCACTGGTGTTTTCAGTAATATACCGTTTTCTGATTAACTTTGTTTGAACACTTTTGGGCACAGAGATAGTGCCGTTAAAGAAAACACAGGAATGATCAGAGAGAGCAACATCAGTCACCACAACCTTGGGAATGTTCAGACCCTTGGAGATAATCAAGTCCAGAGTGTGCCCCTTATTGTGCGTGGGCTGTGTCACATGCTGAGTCAGTCCATAGCTTTCAAAAACACAACACAGTTCTTTGGTCCCTCGGTCCTGGGGGGTTGTCAACATGAATGTTAAAATCACCAGCAATAATTACACGGTCAAAGTTAATACAGATTATAGACAGCAGTTCATTAAAATTGTCAAAGAAGGATGCACAGTATTTAGGTGGCCTGTAGATATTTAGAAGTAGAGCTTGAGGGGAGGATCTTAGCTGAAGAGCCACATATTCAAAAGAAGCAAAATTTCCGTAAGATATTTGCGTACATTGGAATGAGTCATTAAACAAAATGGCGACTCCACCTCCTTTCTTATTCACTCTATTCTCACTCATAAAACTAAAGTTAGGGGGGCTGACTCAATGAGAACAGCAGCACTGTTATTATGGTCCAACCAGGTTTCAGTTAAAAACATAAAATCAAGATTGTTCTTGATAATAAAATCATTGATTAAAAAATGATTTTCCTGCCAAAGACCTAACGTTTAGTAGGGCTAATGTTAGTGCGTTTTCATTTTTTTGGGACAGACTGTGGCTGACGAGGAATGGATGCTAAATTTGCAAAGTTTGCAGTTACGTGCTTATTTGCCATTCTTTTTCTATTACCTATCACAACATAAATTGTGGAAGAACCTAATACGCAGGGCCCAGGCTTGTCTTGGAAAGAGTCATGAGTGCTACTATGCATGCAGCCTGGACCCGGCCCATATCAGTTAATGCTTACTGCATTTTGCACACAAGCATCCTTATCAGTTTGGGGAGAGGGAGTTAGCTGCCGTCCTTGAGGGGGGCAGAGGTGCCTGGCGTTTTTACGATGGGAGAAGGAAAGGGGGGCATACTTGGTTCCAGCATTTACCAGCTGCTTCATCTGGTCAGTGAACTCCAACATGGGGATGTGGGCAAGAGGGGGAGAGCGACATATCCTTAAAGAGGTCCTCATAGCTGTCGTGGTTGTCACAGGGGCTTGAGGAGTGTTGCACGGGTGAGAAGGGGGGTTGAGATTTCTCATCTCTGCTCTTTGGTCTCCCATGGTCAAATCTTTGCTCAGGTGGGGGCTGTGGTGGCTCACTGCCGCACTTTGTTGTTGTGTCTTCCTCTTGTTTTGGTACATCTTGTCTCGTGTCCTTGGCCAAGGGAGCAGATGTGTGGCGCAGAAAGTAAAGTAGGCTAGAGGTGAACAGCTTTACTCCTGGCTTGTTAAGGAATAGTCCATCTGCTTTAAAAAGATGTCTGCAGCCCCAGAAAATGTTAAAATTGTCAATGAACTTGCATTTGAAAGCCATCTGTTCAGTGCCAACAGTCTGCTGAATCTCTCTGCTCCTCCTCTGACTGGCGGTATAGGGCCACTGATAAACACCTCTGCGTTTACGGAGCTGACTGCATTCAGCAGATTCATAAAGTCACGATTCAGCACTTCAGACTCTTGCTTTACAACATCATTTGACCCTATGTGCAGTACAATGTTGCTTCACAGTTGGGTGTGCTGCTCTACGATATCTGGGATTCTTTTTGGGCCAAGTCAGACACCATGTCTTTGGGAAAACAGAGTATTTTGGTGTTTTTACTGCTTTTTATATCTTTCACAGCAGAGTCACCCACAATCAGAGTTTGGGGCCCAGTCGTTAGCTTTCCCTGTAGCTTTTTACTTTTAGAATTGCTCTCAGTCCTTACCCTGCTGTGTGACGATGAGGCGTAATCCAGGTCATGTCCAGGGTCCTGTAGCAGAGGAGCAAATCTGTTCTCCACCTGCACACTCAGTTGTTGGGGAGGCATTTTGTTGCTGATTTTCCCTTTTGCAGCTGTCCACGGCTGTGTCCTACTAAGTACAGGGGTTGAAGAGGCACTCTGCCTGGGTGGTAATGCAGGCCAGCCGGTCATATCACAAATCTCAGGGCGCTGTGTCCTGCCCGTTGAGTCGTCCTCCCATTTCCCAGGAAAATGATTTACTCTTAGGCTTTGCACCCAAAAGAGTTCCAGGGAGGACTGCCACTTGTTGATTTATTATCCGTTCCAGAGCCCTCTTGTTTCCTTGTGGTCTTGCTGGTGCTAGTTAGCCGTATGTTAGCATGCTTTTGTCCATTGTTTTGGGTCACTGGTAAAGTGGTGTCATTTCCACATGATCCGTTCACTTCCAGGTTTACTTCTAACCGGTAAATTTTGGTTTCAGAACTGCAATCTTCTGCAGGAGTTTGTAGTAGTCCTCTATGGAGAAGGGTGGCATCTTGCTGCTAATTAGCTTTAGCTACAGTCACTTTAGGACAGGCTTGAGCTATTGGTAGGCCTCGGTCACGCAGAAAAATGTTCAAATATGACAATAGCCTACTATGTCTACAAAAAATGTATAGTCCAGTGATTTATAAGTATCCAAGAGCCGCTGCTCATAGTTTCTCTCAGAGGAAAAGCAAGATTATCAGCAGAAATATGCAAGCAGAAGCAGGAGCAAGCAGTAGAGCGTCTGCACTGTAAGAAGCAGGAAGCTTCTTACAGTACTTTTTTGGTGGGTAGAGTAGCCAAAAATTGTACTCAAGTAAAAGTACTGTTACTTCAGAATAATATGACTCAAGTAAAAGTAAAAAGTAGTCATCCAAATAATTATTTGAGTAAGAGTAAAAAAGTACTTGGTGAAAAACTACTCAAGTACTGAGTAACTGTTGAGTAACATCTGATTTATTTTTTTAACATAAGCATTCAATCAGACGGACAAAAAATACAAAATAATCATATTTAGACAAATTATAGTTCATCCAATCAATTAAATTAATTTAAATTAATTAATTAATTATAAAATAACTTAAATTAAAATAATCCAGGTAAATTCAAGTACTTAAAAAATAATATCAATAAAATAATAATACATAAAAAAATAAATAAGCACAAGTAACACAAATTTCCAAACCTTTACACTTTTTTTACCAGACTCTGCAGGCAGAACTAGAACAAGGTAATGGAGCTGCTGTTTGGTACTTTTACTAAGGTAAACATGCTTTCATTCACAAAGGTGGATCACTTGTTATTGGGTTCAATCGCCGTGGTAACTTATGCTGGGACGCCTAACCTGGTCGAGGGGGAGCAGAGATCAACCGGTGTAAAAGCACGCCTACTGACCAATCAATACTCCACTGATAACGGCTTCACCGTTCTTAGAAGATCAGGTGGAGCTCGGTGCGCGGAGAGAGAGAGAGAGAGGGAGAGAGGGGGGAGAGAGAAAAAAGAGAGGGGTGTGCTCATACAAAAAAATATTTAGAGACCGACAGCGCCGTTAACATTCCCTGATGGGTATATTTGCCGTGTGTAATGCACACAGCGGTTTTATGTTTTTCTATATTTTTTATTTGCTCTCACGATCGCTCTCACTGCCATGGTTGCAACTGAAATAAAAGGCTAAAGCAAACGACAGTTTATGGAAAGTACAAGTGTAATTATGGTCAGATCTTGTGCCTGACTGGTGGGGAAGTGATATTGATAAGAGTTGTGCGCATCTACAGCGTCGGCAATTTCTTTTTTTTTGCCAGCTTTCCTTCCCGTTTTAGGAAGCAGCGACTGTATTGCGTTTGCCTGTAAAACCATGTATGTGTTCATTTTTATGTAGAATTATAGTTTGCTCTTCTTATGTAAAATATGTGGCTATTGTTGGTCATGTTGTGCAAACATCACCTCTTTTATGTGAACACGCGTCGCTGGATTGGGAAACCCTGGGTTGGTTGAACTAGTTGATAACCACCGTCATGACACAGTTTATGCGGGACCGCGGTGGTTAGGTTAGTTGAAGCCGGGTAACTGAAATAAATCCAGGGCATGTTGATCTTGCTTCGTAGTACAGGGCTCGGTTCCTCCTCGTCTGTGACGTTTCTGTCATTGCCATTTTTGTTTTGCTGCGACTGTAAAAGCTAACCCATCCCGCTGCTAGGTTTGAGCAGTAGGGTGACGAGCCTGCACAACTACGTTTGATTGGGTGAAACACAGTCACGTGGTAGAGGCTTTAGCGGAAGTCTCTCTCTCTGTCAAAATAAAACATTAAAATGAGGCGCACGCGGGGGGGATAAAAACAATGACTCGTAGAATACCAAAGAGGTAAAAAGAAAAGTAACGAGCTCATTGTAGCCTAATGTAGCGGAGTAAGAGTACAGTTTCTTCTTCACAAATTTACTCAAGTAAAAGTAAAAAGTATAGTGATTTAAAACTACTCCTAGAAGTATCATTTTTTCAAAAACTTACTCAAGTAAATGTAATGGAGTAAATGTAACTCGTTACTGCCCACCTCTGGAGACTAGATAGAGAGCAGAAGTGGGAGAGAAATGATGATTGTGTGTGTGTGTGTGTGTGTGTGTGTGTGTGTGTGAATATTTTTCTACATGTAAAGTGCCCACTCTACTTCTAGATGGATAACATTAGCTAGCTAACTTGTCAGATTGTTAGCTAGCATAGCCAGCCAAATGTAGCTAGATAGTGAGAGCAGAAGTGGGAGAGAAATGATTGTGTGTGTCTGTGTGTGTGTGTGTGTGTGTGTGTGTGTGTGTGTCTGTGTAATATGTCACTGTTATAAATATACAGATTTGCTGATGGTTGTCATCAGATCGCACATTGAATACTACACATGATTTCATTGTTGTAATGAATATACTGATTTTCAGATGGGTGTAATGCGACAATATCTAAACCAGCCAACATGCCAAAAAAACGACGAAATGAAGAAGACTGGACAGCTGGCGAGAGTTCTTCAAAGCAGAAGCCTCCACCTCCGCCATCTCTGGAAAACTGCATCCTGCATGGTTACCAGGGGACAGTAAATGACAAGTTCATACCTTTGTCTTCTAAGGCTGATCCACTGAGTGCATTTACTGCTATCCGTGATATGAAAAGAAACTTCAAACACAAATTTCCAAACCTTTACACTTTTTTTACCAGACTCTGCAGGCAGAACTAGAACAAGGTAATGGAGCTGCTGTTTGGTACTTTTACTAAGGTAAACATGCTTTCATTCACAAAGGTGGATCACTTGTTATTGGGTTCAATCGCCGTGGTAACTTATGCTGGACGCCTAACCTGGTCGGGAGCAGAGATCAACCGGTGTAAAAGCACGCCTACTGACCAATCAATACTCCACTGATAACGGCTTCACCGTTCTTAGAAGATCAGGTGGAGCTCGGTGCGCGGAGAGAGAGAGGGAGAGAGAGGGGGAGAGAGGGGGAGAGAGAAAAAGAGAGGGGTGTGCTCATACAAAAAATATTTAGAGACCGACAGCGCCGTTAACATTCCCTGATGGGTATATTTGCCGTGTGTAATGCACACAGCGGTTTTACGTTTTTTATATTTTTTATTTGCTCTCACTGTTATGGTTGCAACTGAAAAAAAGGCTAAATAAACGACAGTTTATGGAAAGTACAAGTGTAATTATGGTCAGATCTTGTGCCTGACTGGTGGGGAAGTGATATTGATAAGAGTTGTGCGCATCTACAGCGTCGGCAATTTCTTTTTTTTTTGCCAGCTTTCCTTCCCGTTTTAGGAAGCAGCGACTGTATTGCGTTTTGCCTGTAAAACCATGTATGTGTTCATTTTTATGTAGAATTATAGTTTGCTCTTCTTATGTAAAATATGTGGCTATTGTTGGTCATGTTGTGCAAACATCACCTCTTTTATGTGAACACGCGTCGCTGGATTGGGAAACCCTGGGTTGGTTGAACTAGTTGATAACCACCGTCATGACACAGTTTATGCGGGACCGCGGTGGTTAGGTTAGTTGAAGCCGGGTAACTGAAATAAATCCAGGGCATGTTGATCTTGCTTCGTAGTACAGGGCTCGGTTCCTCCTCGTCTGTGACGTTTCTGTCATTGCCATTTTTGTTTTGCTGCGACTGTAAAAGCTAACCCATCCCGCTGCTAGGTTTGAGCAGTAGGGTGACGAGCCTGCACAACTACGTTTGATTGGGTGAAACACAGTCACGTGGTAGAGGCTTTAGCGGAAGTCTCTCTCTCTGTCAAAATAAAACATTAAAATGAGGCGCACGCTGGGGGATAAAAAACAATGACTCGTAGAATACCAAAGAGGTAAAAAAGAAAAGTAACGAGCTCATTGTAGCCTAATGTAGCGGAGTAAGAGTACAGTTTCTTCTTCACAAATTTACTCAAGTAAAAGTAAAAAGTATAGTGATTTAAAACTACTCCTAGAAGTATCATTTTTTTCCAAAAACTTACTCAAGTAAATGTAACGGAGTAAATGTAACTCGTTACTGCCCACCTCTGGAGACTAGATAGAGAGCAGAATTGGGAGAGAAATGATGATTGTGTGTGTGTGTGTGTGTGTGTGTGTGTGTGTGTGAATATTTTTCTACATGTAAAGTGCCCACTCTACTTCTAGATGGATAACATTAGCTAGCTAACTTGTCAGATTGTTAGCTAGCATAGCCAGCCAAATGTAGCTAGATAGTGAGAGCAGAAGTGGGAGAGAAATGATTGTGTGTGTCTGTGTGTGTGTGTGTGTGTGTGTGTGTGTGTGTGTGTCTGTGTAATATGTCACTGTTATAAATATACAGATTTGCTGATGGTTGTCATCAGATCGCACATTGAATACTACACATGATTTCATTGTTGTAATGAATATACTGATTTTCAGATGGGTGTAATGCGACAATATCTAAACCAGCCAACATGCCAAAAAAACGACGAAATAAAGAAGACTGGACAGCTGGCGAGAGTTCTTCAAAGCAGAAGCCTCCACCTCCGCCATCTCTGGAAAACTGCATCCTGCATGGTTACCAGGGGACAGTAAATGACAAGTTCATACCTTTGTCTTCTAAGGCTGATCCACTGAGTGCATTTACTGCTATCCGTGATATGAAAAAGAAACTTCAAACACAAACGTTTGATTGGGGTGGCATGCAAGATGTTTTAGAATCAATTCCTGATGAATTGTCTTCCGATTGTGGGTATCATGAAAACTGTCAACGCATGTTTTTCCGCAGTGCTAGCCGTGCTTTAAGCAAGTGTCAAACAGAAAATGTCTCCCTTAGACAGACACGTGAGCATATGGATTCTTCAGTTTTGTTCGGCAGTTATTGCATATTCTGCAGAAGTAGCGCAGTGAAGCAAATGTTCGGCAACAGATACAGCTTGCAGAAATTCCAATCAAATGCATACAAAAATATAGAGAAACAATCTACAGAACTCTGTGATGAAGACTTGCTGTGCAAAATCAGAGGACCTTTTTGCCAAGGAAGCACAGTTTCATGAATGCTGTCGCAAGCAGTACATGGTAAAGCGAGCACCCCAGCCAGACACTTCAGCTGCAGCATCTGAAATAGCTTCAAAGAAGGCACTGATCAGTACAGCTTTTACTCGGGTGCTTGACCATATAAAAACTGAAGTTATTGAAAAGGGCCAGGTTGTTAAACTTGCTCATCTCAAA
The DNA here is from genome assembly GCA_025617405.1 of Perca schrenkii. NCBI lineage: Eukaryota > Metazoa > Chordata > Actinopteri > Perciformes > Percidae > Perca > Perca schrenkii. The sequence goes on from CM046790.1 coordinate 37,832,425, forward strand.
GCTTTGTATAATGAAACCTTAACAAAATTCGGAGAAGCAGCTGTTGCTGAGATCACAAGCCATAACCTGCGACAAAAAATCAAATGCTGCCCTGATCTGAAATATTATATAGACTTCTCATCCTGCCCATTCAAAGACACATTTTTGTTTTGTACATCCCAAGAATCCATGAAGACGACAGTGCATTCAGCTTATGAGTTGGGAATTACTGATTGGAGCAAAGAGGTCAGCCATGGTCTTCACAAGAAAATTGTAACAGCCTTTAAAACCTCTGAGCCACTACCTTGGCCTCCGAGGGCTCATGATCTCCATGATCCAAAGGAGGAGATTCCTTTGGAGGTTTTACAATTCATTTTAAACCTCATTTGTGGAGATAAGAAGCCCTCATATTGGGAGGAATGTCTGGCATCATCCATTTCTCAAGACATCTGCAGAGCAGTTACGTCAGGTCAATGGAAGATGAAAAAACACATCTTGCTATGTATGACACTACGCCATATATTCAGATCCAAGAGCATCACCACTTTGATAAATAGGCTTGGTCACTGTGAGTCATACACATACTCAATTGAACTTGAAACGGCTCTGGCAAATTCAATTGTCGAAAGTGCTTCATTAATCAGCAACTCAGATGTTATCAAGAGGCAGCCTGATAGAGCAGTCTTCCACAGTGACTGGGACAACTTTGATCAGCTGGTATCAGATGTATATGGGGCAGGGTCCATTCATACTGCCGCAGGGATCTACATGCAAGAGCTTGGTTCCTGTGTGGATGCAGAAGCACTTTCCTCAGCACAGCCTACACAAGAGTCCTGTGCAGATATCAACTCCCCTACCCCAGAGCAGCCCTCTCATGATTCTAATCCAAACACTCAGCCTACAAAAAAACAGCGATCATTTAGAAGTCCTGCCAGAGGGTTGCCAATTTACTACAAACAGAAACGATCTGAACCCACCAATCGGATGTCATGTAGTTCCAATAACTCAACCACATATAGCGAATCAAAATCATCAGATACTGATATCATTTGGGTCTTTGCTCGTAAAATCAACTGCAAGGATCAGCACATCCCTGGTTTGTCAGTCTGGGTGTCTCTTACTGGCCAGTCTCCAAAATGCCTCACCACAATTGGGTACTATCCCATGATCAATGCTCCCATAACTGACTTGACAACTATTCAAGAATGCCTCAGATGCAGCCAAGCAGCGTCTTCTGAAGCTGGACAAGAGTACACCATCTGTACATTTGATCTGGGTGTTTGCATGAAAGCATATCCTCTAGTATGGAATGAACCTGAAAAATACCAAAACCATATCATCCTCATTGGTACGTTCCATTGCTGTGGAGCATACTTGAAAGGCATAGGCAGAAGATACTGTCAAGGGAGTCGATGGGTAGAAGTGGCTTTGGAAGCAAATCTGATCACAACTGGCTCTTTGGCTGGGGTCACCGATGGGAGGAATTGGGACAGAGCAATGAATACACACAAGTCCATGCTGGAAGCTCTAGAGAGACTCCTCTATGACAAGTTTCTGGAAACTCATGAGCCACTCTCTCCAGGAGGAACTGCTTTACTGGAAAAGCTCACTCTGAATGAATCTACTCTCACTGATGTTCTATCATCAGATGATGTAGGCCTATCTCACCACATGGCAGAATATCATGTATTCAGAGAAGCAGTGAGAAATGGGGAGCTGGGAGAAACTGGACAGTTTTTGATGGAATACATTGACTGCATCTGGCTGGTCCTGTCAATGAATAAGGCAATCAAAATGAATGACTACGAAGTATACAAAGCTGCTCTAAACAACATGCCAGACCTCTTCTTCTGCTCCGACCAGCAGAACTATGCAAGATTCCTCACATACTTGGGATATTTTCTTGAACACATTGAAGAAACACATCCAGTATCAGAGAAACTTTTGCGTGCTGGAGCAATCAGTGTTTCCAGATCACATATCCCAGGCAACCGCTGCCACACAGACAAAACAATAGAAGAGACAGCTATGAAATGGCTCAAGTCAAACTCAGGGTCTGGGACATATTCTGCTGGGATCTGTGGAATAACCAGTAATTATGAAGCGAGCCAACGTCATATCCTGACTGCCCATGCCAAAGGAGAGTTTGTGCACACAGAAAAAAAAGGTGCTAACTGGAACCAAAAATGGTTCTTAAGAGTGATGCAATAGAAGAACCATTTTCAGTTCCACAAAGAACCTTTTAAGAAGAGGTTCTTTAAAGAACCATTTTTGTAAAAGAACCATCACAAAATGGTTCTTTGACGCACCTTTAAGGGTTCTTCAAAGAACCATATTAAAAATTGGTTCTTTAAGGAACCATTTTCAAGAAGGTTCTTTGTGGAGCCAATTGGTTCAATAAAGAACCTCTTTCAAATGGTTCTTCAAAGACACTGGTTCAATAAAGAACCTCTTTCAAATGGTTCTTCAAAGAAACTGGTTCAATAAAGAACCTCTTTGAAATGGTTCTTCAGAATAAATGGTTCTTTGTTCATTTTAAATGTTATTATGGGTATTATTTAAAAACAAGAACAATACATGCATATATTTGGCTATTTGACAACTTTATTGTTGACCATATTTAATTAAATTACAAAAAAATTAGAAAAATGTAACAATGTTACACAATGACAATACAAGTAGATCCAACCAAGCAATCTGATTGGCCAAACATTCAGAACATGCTCAAATCAGCAAGACAGCAACATTACAGAGTTGAATCAAAAACTTTTGAAACATTTAGTGAAAGTCACATATTTATATAGTGATTCACAACACTGGGAGTTCTGGATTCCCCAGTGTCCCGACTGCCGTGTCACAAAGTTCCCCTGGTGTCCACCGCCATTTGGTAAAGTAACTGCCATGGCAGCAAGGACACTGGGGAACCCTGAGTTCCCTGTCATGAGTGTGACAAATGTCAGTTTTTAAAATTAAGTTATTGACGTGTAAGGAGGATTTCTGGTCACAATAAAAACACTTTGAAATGAGTTATGACTATGAAAATTGGATGTGTTGTACAGTGGAGAGTGCTCTACTAAACCGAGCTGGCTCCAGATATTAGATAGTAGTAGTCTGTCCCTAAAAGAAATGACAGTGAGGAAACTGGGGAAGTTCCCATTCACTCTATGACAGTTGTTAAGTATTGCACTGGATATCTATGTAATTTAATAAAGCAAGATACTTTGAACCTTTTCAAACTCAAAGGTGAGCCTGTGTTAAGAATACCTGACCTATTTGGTGTTCATAGCTTCATGTTTAGGCTAAGCGTGCTCAGTATTATAGTTGTGTCATTTTAAGTAAAAAAGGAACTTGTATTAAACACATACCAATATTGAACAACATTTGAAAACACACTAAAAGAAAATTAATCTTAACATTTACTAAAATAAAACATCTAATAATACAAATGAATCTTAACCAATCTATAAAAACACAATAAAACAACTATTTACGTGCGTTTGTGTGTGTGTGTGGGGGGGCTGCAAGTCTGTTGTGCCACACGATACGTTGCCCTTGGGGTTGAGCCTCTAGGGGAGCCAGCGCCACCATCAGCCTGCCGTACTGGCTCGTCCTGAGGGCCTTCTCTGGTGTCTGTTGAGGAAAACACAAAACACAGAGTGAGGTCTGGTGTAACAGATATAAACTGGAGTCTTTAAAGTCCATATCTTAGAGTTTTACTTACATTTTGCAGCCTTGCATGAACTCCCTCTGCTCCTCCAGTCCCGGGGTCCCTGACTCCTGGTAGGGGACAGGGGTTTCGTCCTCAGAACTGGAGGAGTACTCAGGCTTGCAGGAGCTCTTCCTGGTGGTGGAGGAGGAGGAGGCTTCTGGTGACTCTGGTGATGGCATGGTGTGGGTGAGGGCCTGGCGGAAATGCTCCCTCATCCTCTTTGACTGGGCCACGTTCAGGCTGAGGGCGTAGAAGCAGTCAGCTGTGGCCGTGTTGTTGCACATCAAGGTGGCCACCATCGTCCGCTGCTCGGCAGGCAGGTTGTTCTAGGCCTTAAAACAGTAGAAGAGAAAATATTAGTTAAGCCAGCAGAGTTGAATGAAGATTAATGACTTACTAGTTAATGAAATCCAGCATGAACAGATAAGTGACTGAGGAGAACTCACATGCGCAAACACAGCCGTCCTCAGGTCGGTGAAGTTGGGGGACCCTTTAAGGCCCATCTCCGCCCACGCTACCTGCAGGTGGTGCAATAAGTTTTAGCATGTGCCCTTCCCAGTCGTGAAAAAAAACAGCTGGTTTGGTGGCTTGCTTGCCGCCTGCAGCTCCAGACACCTCTCCAGCCAGCGAAAATAGTCAGTCTCCAAGAGTCTTGTATTCCCTGACACAGAAACAAACAGACTATTTCAGAGGAGACATTAACAAAAACAACAGACTCACAAACAGTGAAGAGACCACAGGAAACAAGTCGAGATTTTAATACATACAGAGATCACAAAATCCCCCTGTGCTCACCACATCCATCGCAGTCAGAGACTGGGCAGGTAGGGTTTCCCAAAAGTATTCGAGGAACTCATGTATGTGATGGTCTTGCCTACGGACTGGAGGTGGGCTGTGTATCTGCAGAAACATAGGCTTTGAGTCAGTCGCTGTTCACAGCAGGTGTGTGTCATAACCACTTCGCAATAATTGTTTTGGAAAGTCACACGTACTTTTCGATGCCATCAATATTCCTTAAAAACAGCCATGTGAACAATTCAGTCTGACCCTTGGTTTTACCTGCCAGGTAAAATATTAAAGACTCTCAACACCTTGGACTGTGCATTTTCGAGCTGCCCTTGTGGTACAGCTGGTAGTCTCAGAAGTAGTTTTCTGTGAACACACATTTAAAATGATCTGAGTAACATTTAACATTGAGGTCTGAATCTGAAAACACACACACACACACTCTTTGAAGAACCATTGAGTCCTTTGAAGAACCATTTAAGAACCATTATTTTTCTGTGTGTAGAAGCCATGTGGGAAATGACAAGTGGCCGAGGCGAACATACAGAGAAGAAACAAAGAGATCTCAGACCACGTGAAATCACTCGGTGACTCGGAGCAAGTGCAGCAAACAGTACAAGCTTTTCAGAGTTTTATCAACCCATTTCAGCTTGAGACTTCTCAGCCCTTGACAAGTTTGAGTTCAGGAGCAGCTATGCCAGAAGAGGTGCGCTATGATGTGCTGAATGCCCTGAAAAATGGCAAAACTCAAAAAGAGAAGTTCATCCATGATCGATTTCAAATAAAAAAGGTCCTTTTCTTTGAACCCATCAAGAGGAACAGATTCAAGACAATGTCGTCTACCACACCTAAAAGGAAGCTTGTGGCATCAAACCAGAAAGTGATCCAGTACAAGGCCACAAGTGGGTTTATCTTTCAGATCTTCATCAAATCACAAGAACTTAAGTCACAAATAAGCATTTCTGACCTAATGACCTATCCCTTGACTCTGACGCCATACTCCATCTCAACAATCAATGGCTTTTTCGCAAAAAACAACAAAGCAAAAGGAATGAATCACATGATCAAAGATGCTGAGAATGCACAACTTCCTTCTCCAAGCCAATGTGCTCTCATTCAAGATGGAAACTCCAGAGCGCACCTTCAAAAGTGTACCTGCTGCAGCTGAAACAGTATTCAGCACAGACACTTACATTGACCGTCTTTATTCACCAAAATCAGCTGAGAGAGATCGTCGAGGTTGTGGTGAACATTTTATAGTTAATGGGCTGAATGTTCATCGACCCGCTGATTGGAATGGTTTTCTCACAAATGATGAAAACAAGAAGGCACTCATTCATTTACTTCTGGATCACTGGAGCTCTCATGATATGATGGTAGACATCATCCGAAGGCCTGTCATTTTCATTGTCAAGCTTTCAAGATAGAATGCAATGCTGGAGTTATGTCAAAAGAACTTCTACCAGAGATCTGTTCAAAACATGAAGAAACAGATGTGAGGGTGATCATTTACATGCAGTATATCCAAACCAAAATGCCTCACATCAGAACAGTTAGAGTCAGAGCAAAAGACTCTGACATTTTCTTCATCCTCCTGTATTATGCCAAGTCATCAACTGTCAACATCGTCTTTGACATGGGAGATCTAATCAACTAATCAACATCAACCAGCTGGCTGAAGATTATTCACAGGAACACATTTCAGCTCTTCTGGCCTTGCATGCGTTCACTGGTGCTGACTGCACTTCAGCATTCAAAGGCAAAGGGAAGGTCCGTCCGATGAAGATTCTTAATCAGAATTCAAAGTTTATTCAGATCTTTGCTGAAGTGGGGAACTCTTGGGAGCTTGATGAATCAAGAAAGTTGATGAGGCAAGAGAGATTAAAGTCAAGAAGATGTGTGGCTCAAGTCTTGAGCTTCGACAGCGTCTCTCCGTTGACCTCTCAACCTTCCCACCTTGCAAGAGGGTCCTCTTACAGCACGTGAAAAGAGTAAACTTTCAAGTATGCATCTGGAAGAGGGCTCATGAGCACTACCCGGAAATCCCAAGCCCCCTCGACCATGGATTTCACATGAACACAGAGACAGGCAAGCTAGAACCACTATGGTTTGAGGGCGACGTCATCCCATAAGCCCTTGTTGATGTCTTGGCAGAAAAGGAAACAGATGAAGATGACTTGACTGATGAAATCCATACGAATATAAGTGAAGATGAAGAAGAAGAGGAAAATGATGATTGAGAGTTTATATTCTAAACTAATACAATACACTAACATGACCAGTTGTCGAAGTACAACATGGATAAGCAGCAAAAAGATCTAAAACCAAATAAATGTTTTCTATTTTATATTTGAGCTGTATTTTTGTTTTGCCATTTGGCTGTAAAGAAGGTTTACCTGTAGAGAAGGTTACTAATGTTACTTTATTGAAGGTTGGCTTTTTGATAACAGACTACACACTAGAGTCCTCTTTTTGCTTGTGTTGCAAGGACTTTCATAAATCTCACATTTGGTTAATTGATGATGTGTGATTGTACCCTATGTTGCACCCTTACCCCAGTCCACCTAGGGGCATAACATTATTCACTTTTCATGCAATTCACTTCATATAGTATAGCAGTACATAAGTCAAGTCTCAACTCTTTAAAAAAAAATATGTTCATATGTGTTAGTGTATTGATTGGTTAGTGAGTTTATGTGTGTAACCTGGTTACCATTGTTTTATCTTACACCCTGACCCCAGTCCACCTGGGGGCTTAATATTATTCACTTGTAAGGTAATACACTTCATATAGTATAGCAATTCAATCAGGAGAGACTTGTTTGCAGATATGCAAAAGGTTTAATGTACAACAGCATGTAATGTACAATGTTTTGGAGATTGAACTCCATCGTTATTAATACATTTGAATATTAATAAATTTAATGTAGGGGTAGGGAACCAAGATGTAACCCCCCGATGGAATCCAGACACCGGTGGTGGCGCAGAAAGCCGGAACTAGACCGAGAAGGCAGCCGGAGAAATCCCTCAGGACGGGAGGCGGAAGGGGAGAAGGAGGGACGACGACTTCCTGAAATGACAGCTGATAACACAGGGAGAGAAGCAGCTTTTAAAACAGTGACGTAACGCTGTGATTGGCCAATGGGATCCTTGCCCGATCCTGATTGGATTATCAGAAGGTAGATGCCTCCAGCGCTGATTCGCTTAGGAGGGACTGATAGCCTACTTGTTAGGTCTTCCATTTAGAATTTGCGCTGAGCTACATTAGGTTACATAAGTCAAGTCTCAACTCTTTAAAAAAAAATTGTTCATATGCAAAAAATATGCTTAATCCCATATGGAATGGTAATGCTTGAAAGTTCTGTTTTCTCCGATTTGAGGTACAGTGGAGAACTTTGGTTATACCAGCTGTAATCCTCTAGATAGAAAGGTAATCTTGGACTTAAATTGAAGCTTATAAACTTGGGAAGTTTTTCATATACATTTGAGGCAGTAATATGTATAATAAAATGCTTGACAAATTATCACTTTTGATGACAGTTTGTCAGGCGGACAGACATGTTTTTGTCTTTTCGGGTATGTTGAGGGTGATATTTGACAGCAAAAAGGCAGCAATCCCCAGAATCATTTTCAGCTAGTTCCCCCTATGTGTCAGTATACACCATGCAAAATTGTATGGTTATATGACCATTTATGTAGCTGCAGTACCTCAATATTCACAAACATATCATTCTGCCAAAAGCTTTTCCCAAAAAGGGTGTTTTTTGGCCCCTGAGACCAAACGGGGCCGAGTTGGGGGTGGTCATTATCAATTTGTGATTGCCCAAGGTATAAGATAATAGGAAATAATAGTGAAAAAAAGGTAGCATAAAACATCCTGAGGAGTGGACCTGGCTCCCGGCCTATAGGCTGGGGGAATGCATATTAATGTTAAAAAAAACTCATAAAGTGACATTTTCATGCCATGAGACATTTAGGTGGCAAGGTGCACTGTTAACATTAACAGAACATTTTATTGCCTTTATTGTTGTACAACAAACACGCATGTGGAAAACGGTCGCACAACAGCTGAAATGTTGTGTTGCGCATGAAAGTAGTTTAAAGTTTAAACTTTACGGAGACAACCAAATGAAATATTGACTTCTTTTAAAATAAGAATTTCCAGTTTTGTAGGTTTTTATTTGGGTTTATTTATTTCAAAGTTGGGAAGTAACGAAATACAAATACTTAGTTACTGTACTTAAGTAGATTTTTCAGATATTTTTACTTTACTTTACTATTTATTTTTGTGGCGACTTTTTACTTTTGATCCTTACATTTTAACATGAATATCGGTACTTTCTACTTCTTACATTTTAGAAAATTGGCTCGTTATTTTAGTTTTGTACAACAGGTCATCGATCAGGAGTGATTGTGAGTGCATGTCGGAAAATAGCGCGGACACACGCCTCACACCGCGAGCAGGTGTGGAGAAAAAATGAGAGAAAAGAAAAAGACACAATCTGAGAGAAAAGAAAAAGACACAATCTGTCCGGAGGATAATCAGTTAGATTGTGTGTGTGCGTCCTTGAGAACTGTAAGTCGTATAACTTATGTTATCAGTTAATTTAAGCCTGTTGTATTGGTCTATAGTTCTTGCAAACTTAAAGTAAGTTAGCTAGTGATTTTGTTGTTTGTGTTCTTCACCTGTTAGCTAGGTTTTACGTTGCTTGATCTTATTAAATCATCAAAAAGAGAGACGTTGTCTCCGTCCGTGTTTTAACAGACACACCTGGCTTTAAATACAGTCCTAATCTAGTCCTCATTAACAAGTTTCAAATAATTTCACTGGAGTTACCGTTATTATTTTTCGCGTCATCAATACCGAATTCAATCTAATTGATAATATACTTGACGCACCACTACAATACGACTCGACAGATTCGGCGGCATTCATTTTCGGCAAATCATTGCAGCATGATGGTGGTAACGTTAGCACTAGTAGTATGGATGGCGCCATGAGAGATCCCAGAGATTTATTCAGCAGACAAGCAGCAAGACATTCCCAATTATCCTTGGCCTTATCTGAGAGAGATGTTAAGGCATTAGGAATGACTCCTGGCGAATGTGCTGCGTAGCTCTTAAAGTATGGGGAACTTCTTAACTAATGTCTGTTTAGTAATTCATATTTAATCCTTTATTTTCTTTCCAGAAGCCATATTTGAGCACAACCACATACATGTAGAATTCCTTTAAATGTTAAGGGGAAGATTAAAAAAGAGAAAATGGATCTGTGAATTCTCACAGAATCAAAACTGAATTCATATCTTGCTACTCAGTCAGAATCTTATTAACCTGGAGTCCCAGTCTCTGTCACAATAATCATATATGTGATGTTTTAGGCCTTGGCAGACATCCATTTAAAATGTAGCCAATGGCATATATATATAAAGAGCCTTTTTTCCATGTCCACTGAAGTTTCTCAGCTTGCACTCCAGTAACATTTGTGTGGTCCAGGTCATTCACAAGGCTAGTTTTACTTTTATACTTTAAGTAAATTTCCAAGCCTGTACTTTGTTACTTTTACTTGAGTAAAGAAGTTAAATCAGTACTTCTACTGAGTACGAGAAGTGAGTACTTTTGCCATCTCTGATTTATTTAAAAAAAACACAAATATTAAACAGCTGGTCGCCAAAGGGCAACCAGAGGCCATGAAACGGATGCCAATTGACTCAAACTGGTTACGAAGGGCAACCGTTACTGTCGAGCCCTGATATCTTATAAGTGTATCACTTCAAATTCATTTTTTAATGCATTTCATTACAAATTTTTTCATAGCAATTTTTTTGCTCACCAGCGACTGTGACAGAGAAATACTTTGCAAGCACATACATTACATTTTGAAGAGAAAGCGAGTGTGTGAGTGTGTGCGGGCAGAGTTGAGCGTGCACAGAGTGGAGAGGTTGAGAGAGACATGACAGGTGTGCAGCAGCGGATTGCCAGCGCACCAAACAAGAGTATATGAGAGGACATATGAGTAAACTGCGTGAGAGGGAGGTATTATTGCACGCTATTATGGACAATATCAACAATGTAAATACAATTATTTAGCACAAAATATATTTTTGTTTGCTCAGACGAAATAATTTTTTGCTTTTGTATAATTTATTTTCAAAATGTAATGTATGTGCTTCCATCCATCCATTTTTGTCCGCTTATCCGGTGTCGGGTCACGGGGGGAGCAGCTCCAGCAGGGGACGCCAAACTTCCCTTTCCTGAGCCACATTAACCAGCTTTGACTGGGGGGATCCCGAGCGTTCCCAGGCCAGGTTGGAGATATAATCCCTCCACCTAGTCCTGGGTCTTCCCCGAGGCCTCCTCCCAGCTGGACTTGCCTGGAACATCTCCCTAGGGAGGCGCCCAGCGGTCATCCTTACCAGATGCCCGAACCACCTCAATTGGCTCCTTTTGACGCGAAGGAGCAGCGGCTCTACTCCGAGCTCCTCACGGATGACTGAGCTTCTCACCCTAATGTATGTGCTTGCCAGACAAAGTTCTCTTTGCTCAAAATATACAACTGCTCACTCAGGAATGAGGCACATATAACTCCTTACTTGTAAACAAAAATCTAAAGTGAGTACCAGTCCATGTCAGGCAGTGATTGTATTAGAATATATCAAAACATACTGTTTAATCCTATGAAGTGATGAAATGATTTTCAACTTGGTACACACATGCATACATGCTGAATGGATTTCTAGAAATGGGCGAGACTCAGACCTGATGTTTTGTGAATGTGTACACCAGGGTACTGTTAACATAGTTGATGGAGATGCAGAGAACCACAGTAATCACATTCTTGATTATAGCTGTGTTTAAAGTGTCCCGATACACAGCTGTTGTGATATTGCTGCCAGTATTTGAGAGATTCATGAGTCGACTGTCCAAACCTGTTTCACCAGACAACTGTTGGTTACATTAGAGTTATAGAGAACAAAATGATAGAATATTATTGATCAGAAGGTCGAGTTCTTTGCCAGACACAAATCACCATCTTGAAAGAAGCTTTTCTCATAAATACAAAGCTTTACAATGCTGAATGAAAAACACTACTAGATTTGGACTCATACATTGTTTTTAGGTTGTTTGTGGATGATTGTTAGCACTAGTTGTACAGAAGAGATATCTTTTCAGGTAATTTCTGAATGTCTTGTCTCGTAGCCCATAAACAACCGGACTGATGAGTCGAGGCAGTACCTGAATAAATATAGAGGCAGTGAAGCGAATGGCCAGCATCTTGTTTGGTAACAACTATGCCAGACCCTGTATTATGAGATGATAAACGTAGGTGAGCATACACAGCAGCAGCTGGAAGCCGTGGAGGAGGACAGTGTTCCTCGCTTTCTTGGCATCTGTGGCAGCTGCCTTTGCAGCAAACAGGATCTTGAAGTATGTATAGAATAGAATGAGACAAACAATGACCATACACACTGAGTTGGAAACATCTCTCTTCACTGTCAGATTAGGGTCTCTAAAAACATTGTCTCTGAGACAAAAAACTCTGGAACGAAAGAATTCCAGGGATTCTGTTGCCAAGGCCACAAATAAATCTGGTAGGATCGAGAGTATACTTATCGCCCAAATCAGGCCGATCACAACATACGTTTTCCTGACTGTACAGATCTGGGTGTGGCGGAGAGGGGAGCATACGGCGATGTAACACTCTACTGCCATGAATGCTAGTGTTAGGGGATTGTTTAGACTTGCAATTGTAGCAATCATTATCAGAACGATACATAGAGAGACGTTAAGAGTGTACACAATGTAACTCTGGACCTGAAGGAGGGTAAACAGACTCAGCAGGATGATATCGATGATCACCAGGTGGATGTACAGGATGTAGCGAGGGTTCACATTGAAAACCTGCAGGGGAGGACACAAGTGATAAGGAAACAAAGGGAAAGAGTAGAAACTGTACCAATTATTGTATTAAAATAATTGTATTAAAATAAAAATGGTTGTATGTTGGCTCTCTGCAGAATCGACACTGTAGCCTTCGTAAGTGACCTACGCCATTGTTAGGATTTATACTTCTGCACTGGTGTGTCTGTGTTGATCTAACTTAGATCTCTTTAAGACTATAGCACGTGTGTGTGTGTGCGTTAGTAGTGTGAGGTATAGTTAGTGAGAGAGTGATGGGTATTGGCTTCGGAGCGAGTACCGACTCAATCAGTTTTTTCCAAAGACAAAGATGACCTCCGCAAATGTCTCAGTTTGTCCACGACTTAAACAAATTAAAATTACTATCACAGATGAGAGAAGAAATGAAGAATGAATGAGGATAACATTAGTGGTAGTGAGATACTTGCTACAGTTGCATTTCTAGTAGTGATGAAAAAGAGAAAACCTTTGATTTCTCTGATTCTGATTGGCTTTGTACTTACGCCACTCTCCCTCTCTTAAAGGTCCCATGACATGGTAGTCTTTGGATGCTTTTATAAAGACCTTAGTGGTCCCCTACTACTGTAAGTATTAGGTCTCTTTCCCAATATGCAGCCTTGGTGCAGAATTACAGCCACTTGAGCCAATCCCACAATGAGCTTTCCTTAGTATGTGCCATTTCTGTGTCTGTAGCTATTGAGGAGGAGAGAGGGGGGGAGGGGCAAGGTGGAGGGTGGGGGTGTGGCCTTGACTAACTGCCACTTTGCTCGTTTGAAAGCTATGATGTCTCTCTCTCATGGGTGGGCCAAATTCTCTGGGTGGGCAAAGGAGAGAAAGGGGAGGTAACCTTGCTCCTTATGACCTCATAAGGAGGAGATTCCAGATTAGCCCATCTGAGCTTTCATTTTCTCAAAGGCAGAGCAGGATACCCAGGGCTCGGTTTACACCTATCACCATGATGCAATTAATTTCAACTTGGTACATACATGCAAAATGGATTTCTAGAAATATACGAGACTCATACCTGATGTTTTGAGAATGTGTACACCAGGGTACTGTTGACATAGTTGATGGAGATGCAGAGAACCACAGTAATCACATTCTTCATTAAAGCTGTGTTTAAAGTTTCCTGATACACATCTTTTTGTGAAATTGCTGCCAGTATTTGAGAGGTTCATGAGTCGACTGTCCAAATCTATTTCACCAAAAAACTGTTGGTTACTTTACAGCTGAAGAGAACAAAATAATAGATTATTATTGATCAGAAAGTCAACATCTTTGCCAGACACAAATCAACAGCTAGAAAGTAGCTTCTCATATGAATACAAAGCTTTAAAATGTTACATTCAGACTCATATAGGCCATGAAGAGTAAATTTCATTTGAATAAATGTCACTTGCACCATGTATTTATCAACAATATTCAGTTTTAGTTTAGGTATTTACATTTGTATGCATGTAGTTAACTTTAACTTACACTCCTTTTTTATCGTCTAATCCATTAGTTGATTTTTATCAACAGATCTATAACACTGAGTTTGTCCACAAAGAATCATGTAAGTCTCAGCTTTACATCTTTTTCTACCAGAGATGAGCTCATAAGTAGAGCTGGACATCACCAATGATTTCATTGATGAAAGAGATTCTCAGAAAACTTCTGCTGTAAATATACAAGCACGAAGCAACTCTCAAATATTTTTTATAATGCACCAGTTAATGTTTACATTAAGAATTGACCCTCAAAAAGTTAGTTTGAAGTATTTTTTACTTAACAGGACTAACTTGAAAGTCATTGAAAAGGCATATATTAAAGTATTGATTTCTGGATTTTCTGAATGGATATCAGATCACCCAAATTAACGAATAGTTTAACCCAGCCCTACTCATAAGTGCCTTTGGTATTAAATCATTCAGCATGAAAAAATCTTAAAACTGACTAATTGACTGAAGATAACTTTTTGTCGACTAAGAGGTGGCAGTCCCAGTGAAGACATATAATTACATTTCCACTCTGTATTCAGTATTTTCCTGTTACAGAAGTATTTCTTATTATCCTTGTGTCCATTACAAACCGGATAAACCTTTTGAGCTGATATAAAAAAGCTGTGAATTTGAGCTACAATAAACAATTTTTATAGGAGACACTTGGAAATGTTACAGTAAAACAAAAACACAGGTGTAAATAATACAAGAAATAATAACACTGCATGAAAAGTGGGATTTTCGTCAGTATGCGGCACTGTAGATTGTCGTGGAACTTCAGGTTTACGGCTGTATACGGCAATTTACAGGCAACACCGAAAACTGCCGTAAATTGTCGGAAATTGACGTGGGCCTTGCTTGGCAGTTGTCCCCCCATGGCCCCCCTCCCACTAATTCTAGGGGAGGCTTTCACATGTAAATGAAAATGCTGTGAGCTATACAAATGCAAATCAGGGTAGCAGCAGGGGGAGTTTTACCCCAGGTGACATTTTTCTAAAAGGTATTAACTTAATTTTAAGAAAATCTCTTAAAATAGATCAGACTCAGTATAGCCTAATTGTAGACTCTTTAGTAGATTTATTTGATGAAAGTATGCTAGATTAATTACTGTGTATGTCATTAGTAATGACTAATTAGATGTAAAAAAAAGATACACAAAATAATTTATATCAACAATTAGTTTTAATCAGGCTTTGCCACAAAGGTAAAATGTGCAATCCATGATTCATTCACAGTCTCAACCACTGTGCATAGTGACATGACTACAGTGACCTTTCTTTGGTCTTGCTCATCCAACATTGTCTGGTGGAATGGAGACAGAGGCTCCACTGTACAGTTTTCTAAAGAGAAGTCTTTCTGCTGACACCAAAACACTGGGCTTCACATAAAGCATATCAGCTTTGTCATTGCATGACAAGGTCCCAACCATTTGTCTTCTTAAAATACTGGCAAATTCAGCACCATATTCACATGTCCATGGCATATGAAGCTGTTGGCTCTGCTCAAATGGCCTCATAACATCAATTGTCCTATTGTTATTAAACTTTCCCAGTAATCCATTAAATCTCACTGTAATTCACCTCCACACCAGTGTGTGCGCTGTTTGCGCCCTGCTGGTTAATCTGCCCCTCTTTGTCTCTCTCTCTGCCTCTGCCCCGCCCCCTACCTTCACTGTCTGCTTCCATTTGAAAATAGCGGCGGGAGATTGAGGGAGACTATGGAGATGAGTCCGAGAGTTAGAGCAAAAGCTTCCGAAATATGGGAATATTTCATGTCAACTGGTAAAAAAGTTGTCTGTACACTCTGTCAAACTTGACTTGGAAACACACAGGAGTTGTTCAAGACGTTTGGAGCGTTTTTTTCTCTCCTCCATATCACCTCCGGGGCTCCAGAGATGCGCTCACAGAAAGAAGAAGTCAACGTAAGTATATGATTATTAACGAAACGGCGAGCTAGTCTGTACTGTTTATTAACTCTTGATCGTACAATGACTGTCTTTGGATGTTAAACAGGATACTTGGACTTGGCAGTAATGTTTTAAACCTCACCAAGTTTAAAGCGAGCAGTACAGGGCTGTGTGTCTGGGCAACCAGGCTGCTTTTTCAGCGCCATTCATTATTGAGGCAGAGCTGAGCGGGTGAGTTGTTTTATAAAAGTGTATTTTTTGATTTTGTAATTTTCAGAAAGCAGTCGCCGTCTTCACAACTCTGAGACAAACTGTAGCAGGCGCTACGAACCGGAGCAAGGGTAAGATTTAAAGAATATGCTTTCATTGAATGAACTTCATTAATTATTCTGTATAAGGACATAGATACGTTAATAGATACCGATCTTAACCGTACTTTTTTTTATTTTTATTTTTTTACAGACTAACCTCGCCTCATAACGAGGCTGTGACCTATATTTGCTCGGAGCTGTCTGCAAGTCCAGATTTACGTGACGCTGATAATGACGCCATTGTGTGTAAGTATTTTTTACTTTTTCATCTTTCCTTGTTTAATTTTACTGTAACTTATGTTTTTTTATTCATACCACTCTCATGTAATTGTTTTCCAGCTGCCTGTAAGACATATTACGAGACAGCACGCAGGAGCTTCAGCTAGAAACAACCAGATGTGGCATCGCGGGCAGAAGCTGTGAAGAGTCCAGCTCGGAGTCAGTCGAGAAGAAAAGAGGGTAAGATTAGATCCGTTTGGTTAATGTGAATATTTTTCAGGTGCATTCATAGATGTGTTGTGTCCATAAGCAGTGCATCGCGCAGTACTGACTGTCTTTATTGATTGATTTTACAGCTGCTGGAAGCGAGACAGTGTGTGCTGGCTGCGGGTGAGGTGGACATTTGGAAGTGCGCCGCCATAGACATCCAGGACAACGCACCACAGACGTCTGCGAAATGGACAGAATTTAGACAGAATGCTGCCGGTTACCAACAGCTCCGAGCCGGCCGCGGGTTAGAGTTTGACGGTGCTGCTTCTCGTGAGCGAGGGATATTTGTTGTGTGTGCTGTGTGTCTCCTATGCTTTGTACATAGTTTTTTTCTGATTGCGTTTGTGTTTTGTGTCAATAAGGCTTTGAATAAACAGCACGTTCCTGGCAAATCATTTTAATTAGGATAACCATGACATGAATATACAACATAGCATATATGAAATAAAAAAAAAAATATATATATAATTTTATTATAATAATAATGGCCCAGGTTGACCAATACGCTAACCCGTGACAGACCTGTCAACCAATCACGAGAGATTTTTCTTGTTTAAAAGTAGTGGTTTCAGCCAATAGTGAATGAGGAAATTCCAGCCAGGCCAGACGTTCTCTGGCCAGGCTCCTATTCATATTCTAATTAGATCCATTAACGGCTCCGCGGGGGCTCTCCACATACGTCATGGTTCGTTTCCGACAATTTGTGGCACAGACAAACGTTAAGTTCGCAGCCTGTAAATTGTCGATAACTGCCGAAAATTAGGGGGATTTCCGGGCGTTTACAGGCATTTACGGGGACGGAAATCCCACTTTTCATGCAGTGTAAGTGCTTAAATTTCAGGTTCCTGGTTCTGTTCATGCTGACTCACTTTCACACTGTCATAACTTAGTGGGACAGAGAACAAAGCCATAATAGAGGTTCTTAGTAACACCTCGAGTTTTCCTAATAGGTCAAAGACAAGTCAAACAGTCTGCTGAAGAAGGCACATCCCATAAACCTATTTTGTCAATCAGACATTGTACGAATCTATAAAATACATGATTGACATTTATGAAGTTCATTTTAAGCAGCAATACAAATTTGACCATTAAAATTAGTGCTGGCTCTTTTATTATCTGAAATACAGTTACTTTTTTGGTAAGTATATGTATAGTGTAACAATTATGGCTGTTCGAAAAATCAATTTTCTGATTTAAATCGATCTTTACTGATTTCAATTAATAATTGATCTTTGGCTTTAGGTCTATGTCTCTGCATCACACCCTCTGCTCTTAAGAAAGCATTTGTACTAATTGCTTTCTGTGTCTATGTAACTGCTTTGTGTTCAATTCCTAACAACATTAAAAATGTAATAATGCAACAGGTTAAATGTTTCCTCGTACAATTTTAAGCATTAGTTTTTTGAGAATCTCCTTAATGGTTTGTAATTGAAATATTCCTGACCGAATCGATATAAAATCAAATCGGAAAAGGAAAAAAATGTATAAGTCTTAATGTTATATATATATATATATATATATATATATATATATATATACTTTACGTTTTGAAGACATCAAGAGAGCAAGATTCAAACCATGTTAATGAGAAACATTACAATTGTTTAATTCTACAGTAGAGAACATCTTTTTTCAAGTCAAATGTCCAAGATGAGCCATGCACACACAAAGTAATAGTGCAATCAAAATCAAGATATTGTCTCTTAATACACAGATAATAAAACAGAAGAAAGAATATGTACCTACCTTGGCAAACGTCATATGTGGCAATCGCACAGTTAGTCAGATGTCTTTTGAAATTACCTATATATAGAAGTTAAATGCAAATGTCATGGGATCGTGTGTGTGTGTGTGTGTGTGTGTGTGTGTGATCAGTAAGTGAACATTGGGGAAGGCCTGAAACTTTTCCATTCAGTTTTTTTTTTGTTTGTTTCAGTTGTAAAAATAATTCCAAACCTATTTATCATATTTACTTAGAACATTGTTATTTATTTAGAATATTTTACACTGACAGAAATTAAATAAATATAAAATTCCTCCCTCTCTCCTCCCAAACCCGTCTCTTTAAACTATTAAATTGAATAATTATTCAACTTTTTATATTCATAATTTTAATTGCTCCTTAATGTGTCATGTCAAGCACTTTGAGTTGTCTTGTTTCTGATATGTGTTATAGAAATAAAGTTGCCTTGCCTGACAACCTCAGCATGTCAGTCCCCAGCAGTGTTGGTCATCTTACTTTAAAAAAGTAATTTGTTACAGTTACAAATTACTTCTCCCAAAAAGTAATTGAGTTAGTAACTCAGTTACAACATTGTAAAAGTAATTAATTACTCAGCAAAGTAACTGTGACGTTATTTTTTATGTTCTATAACGCTACTACGTTCTATAACATTACATATAACAAGTCTTTTTTCCTTGGCATAGCGTGCATGTTACATAAACATTTTTGCCTTTGATTTCAATATGCTGGCACTTCAGTTGCCTTGCCTGACAACCTCAGCATGTCAGTCCCCAGCAGTGTTGGTCATCTTACTTTAAAAAAGTAATTTGTTACAGTTACAAATTACTTGTCCCAGTGAAAGGTGTTTGCAAGAAGTTTTGAAAAACTGTAACCACACTTGAAACCACATCGGCATCGCCATGACTCACTGTGACTTCAACAAAACTGCAGAGCCAAAGTAGTTTGCTCCGTCCAAACCTCTGCACGTGTGTGTGTGTGTGTGTGTGTGTCGGAGCTCCACTCTCTGTCAACATGCAGAGAGGACAGATAAGTTTGCACTTACTCAGTGTCAGATACCAAAATTTGGCACCGTTTGATTTTATGTGAACCAATACTCGGTAATGCTGACGTGATTCGGTTGGTACCAGTAAAAGTACAGGGTTCGG
This sequence comes from Perca schrenkii, assembly GCA_025617405.1. NCBI lineage: Eukaryota > Metazoa > Chordata > Actinopteri > Perciformes > Percidae > Perca > Perca schrenkii. The sequence continues at coordinate 37,851,895 of CM046790.1, forward strand.
TATTCAACCCTACCCATAAGAACAAAAATAATCTAATTTATACCCTTTAATTCAGACAACACAACCACAATCATTTAAATGTCACCACGAAACTACAAAACAACAAACATGTTTTTCTGCTTTGACTTTCAAACAGGAAGCCCTGTATTAATACTGTAACAGCAGCAGATTTTTACTCACATGATTTAAAGTAGCGGTGCACGCTAAAAACGTGCATGTTTGCGACGTGACCACCCATTGATTTGTGGCTGATTTGTGTTTGTGGTTGGCTTGTCTGCCGTTTTGAAGCCAGCCGTTTGCATTTTGCTGGTCGCCATCTTGGTATATTTCGTGCCAGTAGACCATATTTGGACAAAAGGTCGGAGCTGGGGAGGATGATGTGTCTAAGCCAGTGTTGTTTGTTTTCATTGGTGCTGCGCTAAGCTAAAGGCTAAAGAAGGAAAGTTACAGATTTTCAACCCTTGTGACTCAAGATTTCAGGCAGAGTTTTGTCCGTGAATAAACGTGGACCTCCGGTCACTGGCACCGTTTATCTGCATCCGAGTAGCTGCTGCCCTACCGTGCAAGGTGCCATCTCATCAGAAAGGGAGGGATAAACAGTCACATACACACTCACATCAATTTTGGGTTTGGCATCCTGCGCAGGGACACTTTGTTATAACCTGCCTGCTTCTCCAAATTGGGGGTGTACCAACCACCATCTACTACTACAACACTAACTATTAAAAAGGTAGCTCATACAATAACAATTCAAAACATCTGAACTATCCCTTTATTATGAAAGTGTAAGCATAGCATGAACAACTCAAAAACAGGACTTTATGCCTTCTTTAAAGTTGTTAGTGGATGAGTGGTAGAAGTAGTTGTACAGAGCAGATATCTTTTCAGGTACTTCCTGAATGTCTTGTCTCGTATCCCGTAAATAACCGGACTGATGAGTCGGGGCAGTACCTGAATAAATATCGAAACAGTGTAGTGAATGGCCAGCACCTCTTTTGGTAACAAGTATGTCAGACCCTGTATTATGAGATCATGAACGTAGGTAAGCATACACAGCAGCAGCTGGAAGCCATGGAGGAGGACAGTGTTCCTCGCTTTCTTGGCATCTTTGGCAGCTGCCTTTGCTGCAAACAGGATCCTGAAGTATGTATAGAATAGAGTGAGCCAAACAATGACCATACACACTGAGTTGGAAACATTTCTTTTCACTGTCAGATTAGAGTTTCTAAAAATGGTGTCTATGAGACAAAAAACTCTGGAACGAAAGAATTCCCGGGATTCTGTTGCCAAGGCCACAAACAAATCTGATAGGATGGAGAGTATACTTATTGCCCAAATCAGGCCGATCAGAACATACGTTTTCCTGACTGTACAGATCTGGATGTGGCGGAGAGGGAAGCATATATCAATGTAACACTCTACTGCCATGAATGCTAGTGTTAGGGGATTGTTTAGACTTTCAAATGTAGCGATTATTAGCAGAACAATACATAGAGAGACGTTAAGAGGGAAAACAATGTAACTCAGCAGCTGAACGAGAGTAAACAGACTCAGAAGAATGATATCGTTGATCACCAGGTGGATGTACAGGATGTAGCGAGGGTTCATTTTGAAAACCTGCAGGGGAGGACACAAGTGATTAGGAAAAAAGAGGAAAAGACTAGAAACTGTACCATTGATTATATTCAGTCCCTGAATTGAACCAAAAAAGGTCCTAGCAGCATAGTTAAGCAGTTGCATGTGTCTTGGAAATATTTTTATTCATAACCATATCCAGGGCTCAACGCTAACTTTTTAAAGTGATTGCCAGGCATCGGTTGCCATGTTTTCAACTGCCTATATTTGGAGCTATTCATTTTTTTCTGTAATTATACCACAGATTTTAACAGTGAAAAAATGAGACGATCTCAAATGCAACATATCACAAAACTCACCGATCTGATAACGGTTTTGAGTCACAGATCGGAACAATTTTCAAATCATTTTATCTAATTACTACTGTGGCTAACGGTAGGCTAATGTTACCTGCTGCCAAGTGTAACGTGTAATTAATGTTTACTAGCGTGACATGCACAAGCGTTACCTTTAAAGGTCCCACCACATGGTGCTCTTTGGATGCTTTTATATAGACCTTATTGGTCCCTAATACTGTATCTGAAGTCTCTTTCCCGAAATTCAGCCTCGGTGTAGAATTACAGCCACTTGAGCCAGTCCCACAATGAGCTTTCCTTAGTATGTGCCATTTCTATGTCTGTAGTTACAAATATATATAAAAATACTTAGTTACTGTACTTAAGTAGATTTTTCAGATATTTTTACTTTACTATTTATTTTTGTGGCAACTTTTTACTTTTGATCCTTACATTTTAACACGAATATCGGTACTTTCTACTCCTTACATTTTAGAAAATTGGCTCGTTACTTTAGTTTTGTACAACAGGTCATCGATCAGGAGTGATTGTGAGTGCATGTCGGAAAATAGCGCGGACACGCGCCTCACACCGCGAGCAGGCCCACACGGAGAAAAAAATGAGAGAAAAGAAAAAGACGGAGGATAATCCGTTAGATCGTGTGTGTGCATCCTTGAGAACTGTAAGTCGTATAACTTATGTTATCAGTTAATTTAAGCCTGTTGTAGCCTATTGGTCTATAGTTCATGCAAACTTAAAGTAAGTTAGCTAATGATTTTGTTGTTTGTGTTCTTCACCTGTTAGCTAGGTTTTACGTTGCTTGATCTTATTAAAGCATCAAAAAGAGAGAAGTTGTCTCCGTCCGTGTTTTAACAGACACACCTGGCTTTAAATACAGTCCTAATCTAGTCCTCATTAACAAGTTTCAAATAATTTCACTGGAGTTACCGTTATTATTTTTCGCGTCATCAATACCGAATTCAATCTAATTGATAATATACTTGACGCACCACTACAATACGACTCGACAGATTCGGCGGCATTCATTTTCGGCAAATCATTGCAGCATGATGGTGGTAACGTTAGCACTAGTAGTATGGATGGCGACATGAGAGATCCCAGAGATTTATTCAGCAGACAAGCAGCAAGACATTCCCAATTATCCTTGGCCTTATCTGAGAGAGATGTTTAGGCATCAAGAATGACTCCTGGCGAATGTGCTGCGTAGCTCTTAAAGGATTGGTAAGTTCTTAACTAATGTCTGTTTAGTAATTCATATTTAGTCCTTTATTTTCTTTCCAGAAGCCATATTTGAGCACACACATTCATGTAGATTCCTTTAAATGTTAAGGGGAAGATTAAAAAAGAGAAAATGGATCTGTGAATTCATACAGAATCAAAAGTGAATTCATATCTTGCTCCTCAGTCAGAATCTTATTACGGAGTGTCTATTTGCACCCCCGGTACGAATAGCCTCGGCCACACAGCTGAGCTATTTACACCCTGTGACGTAACAACAAAAAAACGTTGCTCGCGTGCACCGAAATCATGGCGGACGTTCGTCTTCCATGACCGCAGAAACTGGCATATTAGGGAAGTTTTGTCTCTAAAGTTTATAACAATTGAATTTCTAGCGGAAAATGGATACTACAGTTGCGCTTTCTGTCTTCAGTGAAAGCATACAACCGTTGGTTTGTTCGTTAGTACCTATTTTTTTTGTATACAGTATGGTTACCTAGCAACCGAGGCTTGAAGAAACCAAGTGGTAAACAGTTGTTCCACTTTGTGTAAGAACTGCTAGGTGAGTGGTTAGTACGCTTACCTTTGATATGGGAGTTTGGAGTTTGATTCCCCAGTGTGGAGATCTTATTTTTTTAAATTTGGATTGGATAATTTGCATGCAATTGCGCAAGTTTTTTTTTTTTTGCAGGGTGGTAGGGGAAGACTCATGAATATGCCTGCTCTGGTTGGGTTGGTTAGGTTTAGGCAAGAGGAGTGGGATTGGTTATGGTTAGGGTAAGAATGTCAGGGCGATAATATTCCAAAAAGGTGTAATACATGAGTAGTATGGATAACTGTGTGTAAATATATGCCAAGGTACTGTAAATGCACAGGGGTGCAAATAGCATACATTGCTAATTGTACCAGGGGTGCAAATAGCATACACTGCTAATTGTACCAGGGGTGCAAATAGCATACACTTCTAATTGTACCAGGGGTGCAAATAGCATACACTTCTAATTGCACCAGGGTACAAATAGCATACTGCTAATTGTACCAGGGGTGCAAATAGCATACACTGCTAATCACTGCCATCTTATTAACCTGGAGTCCCAGTCTCTGTCACAATAATCATATATGTGATGTTTTAGGCCTTGGCAGACATCCATTTAAAATTTAGCCAATGGCATATATATATAAAGAGCCTTTTTTCCATGTCCACTGAAGTTTCTCAGCTTGCACTCCAGTAACATTTGTTTGGTCCAGGTAGCTTTGCATAAAAAATGGTTGTCATTCGCAAGGCTAGTTTTTTTTACTTTTATACTTTAAGTAAATTTCCAAGCCTGTACTTTGTTACTTTTACTTGAGTAAAGAAGTTAAATCAGTTCTTCTACTTTTACCAGAGTATTTTTTAACACAAGTATCTATACTTCTACTTGAGTGCGAGAAGTGAGTACTTTTGCCATCTCTGATTTATTTAAAAAAAACACAAATATTAAACAGCTGGTCGCCAAAGGGGGCAACCAGAGGCCATGAAACGGGTGCCAATTGACTAAACCTGGTTGCGAAGGGCAACCGTTACTGTCGAGCCCTGATATCTTATAGGTGTATCACTTCAAATTCATTTTTTAATGCAAATGGACATTTTTTTTGCTCACCAGCGACTGTGACAGAGAAATACTTTTCAAGCACATACATTACATTTTGAAGAGAAAGCGAGTGTGTGAGTGTGTGCGGGCAGAGTTGAGCGTGCACAGAGTGGAGAGGTTGAGAGAGACATGACAGGTGTGCAGCAGCGGATTGCCAGCGCACCAAACAAGAGTATATGAGAGGACACATGAGTAAACTGCTTGAGAGGGAGGTATTATTGCACGCTATTATGGACAATAGCAACAATGTAAATACAATTATTTAGCACAAAATATATTTGTGTTTGCTCAGACGAAATAATTTTTTGCTTTTGTATAATTTATTTTCAAAATGTAATGTATGTGCTTCCATCCATCCTTCTTTGTCCGCTTATCCGGTGTCGGGTCACGGGGGGAGCAGCTCCAGCAGGGGACGCCAAACTTCCCTTTCCTGAGCCACATTAACCAGCTTTGACTGGGGGGATCCCGAGCGTTCCCAGGCCAGGTTGGAGATATAATCCCTCCACCTAGTCCTGGGTCTTCCCCGAGGCTTCCTCCTAGCTGGACGTGCCTGGAACATCTCCCTAGGGAGGCGCCCTGGGGTCATCCTTACCAGATGCCCGAACCACCTCAATTGGCTCCTTTTGACGCGAAGGAGCAGCGGCTCGACTCCGAGCTCCTCACGGATGACTGAGCTTCTCACCCTAATGTATGTGCTTGCCAGACATATTTCTCTGTGCTCAAAATATACAACTGCTCACTCAGGAATGAGGCACATATAACTCCTTACTTGTAAACAAAAATCTAAAGTGAGTACCAGTCCATGTCAGGCACTGATTGTATTAGAACATATCAAAACATACTGTTTAATCCTATGAAGTGATGAAATGATTTTCAACTTGGTACACACATGCATACATGCTGAATGGATTTCTAGAAATAGGCGAGACTCAGACCTGATGTTTTGTGAATGTGTACACCAGGGTACTGTTAACATAGTTGATGGAGATGCAGAGAACCACAGTAATCACATTCTTGATTATAGCTGTGTTTAAAGTGTCCCGATACACAGCTGTTGTGATATTGCTGCCAGTATTTGAGAGGTTCACGAGTCGACTGTCCAAACCTGTTTCACCAGACAACTGTTGGTTACGTTAGAGTTAAAGAGAACAAAATGATAGAATATTATTGATCAGAAGGTCGAGTTCTTTGCCAGACACAAATCACCATCTTGAAAGAAGCTTTTCTCATAAATACAAAGCTTTACAATGCTAAATGAAAAACACTACTAGATTTGGACTCATATATTGTTTTTAGGTTGTTTGTGGATGATTGTTAGCACTAGTTGTACAGAAGAGATATCTTTTCAGATAATTCCTGAATGTCTTGTCTCGTAGCCCATAAACAACCGGACTGATGAGTCGAGGCAGTACCTGAATAAATATAGAGGCAGTGAAGCGAATGGCCAGCATCTTGTTTGGTAACAAGTATGCCAGACCCTGTATTATCAGATGATAAACGTAGGTGAGCATACACAGCAGCAGCTGGAAGCCGTGGAGGAGGACAGTGTTCCTCGCTTTCTTGGCATCTGTGGCAGCTGCCTTTGCAGCGAACAGGATCTTGAAGTATGTATAGAATAGAATGAGACAAACAATGACCATACACACTGAGTTGGAAACATCTCTCTTCACTGTCAGATTAGGGTCTCTAAAAACATTGTCTCTGAGACAAAAAACTCTGGAACGAAAGAATTCCAGGGATTCTGTTGCCAAGGCCACAAATAAATCTGGTAGGATCGAGAGTATACTTATCGCCCAAATCAGGCCGATCACAACATACGTTTTCCTGACTGTACAGATCTGGGTGTGGCGGAGAGGGGAGCATACGGCGATGTAACACTCTACTGCCATGAATGCTAGTGTTAGGGGATTGTTTAGACTTGCAATTGTAGCAATCATTATCAGAACGATACATAGAGAGACGTTAAGAGTGTACACAATGTAACTCTGGACCTGAAGGAGGGTAAACAGACTCAGCAGGATGATATCGATGATCACCAGGTGGATGTACAGGATGTAGCGAGGGTTCACATTGAAAACCTGCAGGGGAGGACACAAGTGATTAGGAAACAAAGGGAAAGAGTAGAAACTGTACCAATTATTGTATTAAAATAATTGTATTAAAATAAAAATGGTTGTATGTTGGCTCTCTGCAGAATCGACACTGTAGCCTTCGTAAGTGACCTACGCCATTGTTAGGATTTATACTTCTGCACTGGTGTGCCTGTGTCGATCTAACTTAGATCTCTTTAAGACTATAGCAGGTGTGTGTGTGCGTTAGTAGTGTGAGGTATAGTTAGTGAGAGAGTGATGGGTATTGGCTTCGGAGCGAGTACCGACTCCGGCGGTGGAGACAGAGAAACAAAGTGTCTCCCCTGCAAGTCTGAACACGGTCGGAAAGCTATGGCAGGAAATGTTAAATCTCTCCTCGATTCTATGTTGTTCACAGAGAAAGAGAACCCGAGAATGAGTAGGTGCAAAATATGGCTGCAACTAACGATTATTTTCTTTGTCGATTTAATCTGTTTATTATTTTCTCGATTAATCGATTAGTTGCTTGGTCTATAAAATGTCAGAAAATGGTGAAAAATGTCAATCAGTTTTTTCCAAAGACAAAGATGACCTCCGCAAATGTCTCATTTTGTCCACGACTTAAACAAATTAAAATTACTATCACAGATGAGAGAAGAAATGAAGAATGAATGAGGATAACATTAGTGGTAGTGAGATACTTGCTACAGTTGCATTTCTAGTAGTGATGAAAAAGAGAAAACCTTTGATTTCTCTGATTCTGATTGGCTTTGTACTTACGCCACTCTCCCTCTCTTAAAGGTCCCATGACATGGTAGTCTTTGGATGCTTTTATAAAGACCTTAGTGGTCCCCTAAAACTGTAAGTATTAGGTCTCTTTCCCAATATGCAGCCTTGGTGCAGAATTACAGCCACTTGAGCCAATCCCACAATGAGCTTTCCTTAGTATGTGCCATTTCTGTGTCTGTAGCTATTGAGAAGGAGAGAGGGGGGGAGGGGCAAGGTGGAGGGTGGGGGTGTGGCCTTGACCAACTGCCACTTTGCTCGTTTGAAAGCCATGATGTCTCTCTCTCATGGGTGGGCCAAATTCTCTGGGTGGGCAAAGGAGAGAAAGGGGAGGTAACCTTGCTCCTTATGACCTCATAAGGAGAAGATTCCAGATCGGCATCTGAGCTTTCATTTTCTCAAAGGCAGAGCAGGATACCCAGGGCTCGGTTTACACCTATCACCATTTCTAGCCACTGGGGGACCATAGGCAGGCTGGGGGAACTCATATTAATGTTAAAAAACCTCATAAAGTGAAATTTTCATTCCATGGGACCTTTAATTCATTATTTTTAAAACAGTTATATTATATATATTTGTTGTTAGTGTTTCTTCTACATTTTTTGTTTATTTCCTTTATCATGTTAATGTACCGCATGCACCATACACCAAGGCAAATGCCTTCTTAAAATGCCTACTTGGCAATAAATCCTTTTCTGATTTTGATGGGATGCAATTAATTTCAACTTGGTACATACATGCAAAATGGATTTCTAGAAATAGACGAGACTCATACCTGATGTTTTGAGAATGTGTACACCAGGGTACTGTTGACATAGTTGATGGAGATGCAGAGAACCACAGTAATCACATTCTTCATTATAGCTGTGTTTAAAGTTTCCTGATACACATCTTTTGTGAAATTGCTGCCAGTATTTGAGAGGTTCATGAGTCGACTGTCCAAATCTATTTCACCAAAAAACTGTTGGTTACTTTACAGCTGAAGAGAACATGATAATAGATTATTATTGATCAGAAAGTCAACACCTTTGCCAGACACAAATCAACAGCTAGAAAGTAGCTTCTCATATGAATACAAAGCTTTAAAATGTTACATTCAGACTCATATAGGCCATGAAGAGTAAATTTCATTTGAATAAATGTCACTTGCACCATGTATTTATCAACAATATTCAGTTTTAGTTTAGGTATTTACATTTGTATGCATGTAGTTAACTTTAACTTACACTCTTTTTTTATCGTCTAATCCATTAGTTGATTTTTATCAACAGATCTATAACACTGAGTTTGTCCACAAAGAATCATGTAAGTCTCAGCTTTACATCTTTGTCTACCAGATATGAGCTCATAAGTAGAGCTGGACATCACCAATGATTTCATTGATGAAAGAGATTCTCAGAAAACTTCTGCTGTAAATATACAAGCACGTAGCAACTCTCAAATATTTTTTATAATGCACCAGTTAATGTTTACATTAAGAATTGACCCTCAAAAAGTTAGTTTGAAGTATTTTTTACTTAACAGGACTAACTTGACAGTCATTGAAAAGGCATATATTAAAGTATTGATTTCTGGATTTTCTGAATGGATATCAGATCACCCAAATTAACGAATATTTTAACCCAGCCCTACTCATAAGTGCCTTGGTATTAAATCATTCAGCATGAAAAATCTTAAAACTGACTAATTGACTGAAGATAACGTTTTGTCGACTAAGATGTGGCAGTCCCAGTGAAGACATATAATTACATTTCCACTCTGTATTCAGTATTTTCCTGTTACAGAAGTATTTCTTATTATCCTTGTGTCCATTACAAACCGGATAAACCTTTTGAGCTGATATAAAAAAGCTGTGAATTTGAGCTACAATAAACAATTGTATAGGAGACACTTGGAAATGTTACATTAAACAAAAACACAGGTGTAAATAATGCAAGAAATAATAAGTGCTTCACTTTCAGGTTCCTGGTTCTGTTCATGCTGACTCACTTTCACACTGTCATAACTTAGTGGGACAGAGAACAAAGCCATAATAGAGGTTCTTAGTAACACCTGGAGTTTTCCTAATAGGTCAAAGAGAAGTCAAACAGTCTGCTGAAAAAGGCACATCCCATAAACCTTTTTTGTCAATCAGACATTGTACGAATCTATAAAATACATGATTGACATTTATGAAGTTAATTTTAAGCAGCAATACAAATGTGACAATTAAAATTAGTGCTGGCTCTTTTTCATCTGAAATACAGTTACTTTTTTAGTAAGTATATGTATAGTGTAACAATTATGGCTGTTCGAAAAATCAATTTTCTGATTTAAATCGATCTTTACTGATTTCAATTAATAATTGATCTTTGGCTTTAGGTCTATGTCTCTGCATCACACCCTCTACTCTTAAGAAAGCACTTGTACTAATTGTTTTCTGTGTCTATGTAACTGCTTTGTGTTCAAATCCTAACAACATTAAAAATGTAATAATGCAACAGGTTAAATGTTTCCTCGTACAATTTTAAGCATTAGCTTTTTGAGAATCTCCTTAATGTTCGCAAAATTGGTGTGTAATTTAAATATTCCTGACCAAATCGATATAGAATCAAATCAGAAAAGGAAAAAATATATAAGTCTTAATGTTATATATATATATATATATATATATATATATATATATATATATATATACTTTACGTTTTGAAGCCATCAGGAGAGCAAGATTCAAACCATGTTAATGAGAAACATTAAAATTGTTTAATTCTACAGTAGAGAACATCTTTTTTCAAGTCAAATGTACAAGATGAGCCATGCACACACAAAGTAATAGTGCAATCAAAATCAAGATATTGTCTCTTAATACACAGATAATAAAACAGAAGAAAGAATATGTACCTACCTTGGCAAACGTCATGTGTGGCAATCGCAGTTAGTCAGATGTCTTTTGAAATTACCTATATATAGAAGTTAAATGCAAATGTCATGGGATCGTGTGTGTGTGTGTGTGTGATCAGTAAGTGAACATTGGGGAAGGCCTGAAACTTTTCCATTCAGTTTGTTTTTTGTTTGTTTCAGTTGTAAAAATAATTCCAAACCTATTTATCATATTTACTTAGAACATTGTTATTTATTTAGAATATTTTACACTGACAGAAATTAAATGAATATAAAATTCCTCCCTCTCTCCTCCCAAACCCGTCTCTATAAACTATTAAATTGAATAATTATTCAACTTTTTATATTCATAATTTTAATTGCTCCTTAATGTGTCATGTCAAGCACTTTGAGTTGTCTTGTTTCTGATAGGTGTTATAGAAATAAAGTTGCCTTGCCTGACAACCTCAGCATGTCAGTCCCCAGCAGTGTTGGTCATCTTACTTTAAAAAAGTAATTTGTTACAGTTACAAATTACTTCTCCCGAAAAGTAATTGAGTTAGTAACTCAGTTACAACATTGTAAAAGTAATTAATTACTCAGCAAAGTAACTGTGACGTTATTTTTTATGTTCTATAACGCTACTACGTTCTATAACATTACATATAACAAGTCTTTTTTCCTTGGCATAGCGTGCATGTTACATAAACATTTTTGCCTTTAATTTCAATATGCTGGCACTTCAGTTTGAGAATGCTACCTTTGAATTTCCCTGGCTCGTCTCCATTGTCGCTGTCTTGAGTTTAGTGGTAGTCAGAGCGAGCAGTGAGACAGTGTGAGCATGGCATCTGCCCACCCAGCTAATCATCATCGCAATTGCAACGGTGTCATCATCCCCACCCCTGCTCTCTCCAGGTAGCTGATGTGTAGCGAAAGCCACCTCGCGCTTCATTCAAACAAATTGTATTAATGCGCCACTTTACATTCTCAGTAACGATAATGTAAAAATAGTGCCGTTAGTAACGCTGTTATACTTAAACGCCGTTACTCCCAACACTGGTACCCAGGGCATAGAAACCACTGTTGTGCCTGCTTGTCTCACAGGAAGTCAACAGCACAGCGACTGCTTTCAACTCACCATTAATATCATATCACAGTGAAAGGTGTTTGCAAGAAGTTTTGAAAAACTGTAACCACACTTGAAACCACATCGGCATCGCCTTGACTCACTGTGACTTCAACAAAACTGCAGAGCCAAAGTAGTTTGCTCCGTCCAAACCTCTGCACGTGTGTGTGTGTGTGTGTGTGTGTGTGTGTGTGTGTGTCGGAGCTCCACTCTCTGTTGTTTGTTTTCATTGGTGCTGCGCTAAGCTAAAGGCTAAAGAAGGAAAGTTACAGATTTTCAACCCTTGTGACTCAAGAATTCAGGCAGAGTTTTGTCCGTGAATAAACGTGGACCTCCGTGCACTGGCACCGTTTATCTGCATCCGAGTAGCTGCTGCCCTACCGTGCAAGGTGCCATCTCATCAGAAAGGGAGGGATAAACAGTCACATACACACTCACATCAATTTTGGGTTTGGCATCCTGCCCAGGGACACTTTGTTATAACCTGCCTGCTTCTCCAAATTGGGGGTGTACCAACCACCATGTACTACTAAAACACTAACTATTAAAAAGGTAGCTCATACAATAACACTTCAAAACATCTGAACTATCCCTTTATTATGAAACAGTGTAAGCATAGCATGAAAAACTCAAAAACAGGACTTTATGCCTTCTTTAAAGTTGTTAGTGGATGAGTGTTAGCACTAGTTGTACAGAGCAGATATCTTTTCAGGTACTTCCTGAATGTCTTGTCTCGTATCCCGTAAACAACCGGACTGATGAGTCGGGGCAGTACGTGAATAAATATCGAAACAGTGTAGTGAATGGCCAGCACCTCTTTTGGTAATAAGTATGTCAGACCCTGTATTATGAGATCATGAACATAGGTGAGCATACACAGCAGCAGCTGGAAGCCATGGAGGAGGACAGTGTTCCTCGCTTTCTTGGCGTCTTTGGCAGCTGCCTTTGCTGCGAACAGGATCCTGAAGTATGTATAGAATAGAGTGAGCCAAACAATGACCATACACACTGAGTTGGAAACATCTCTCTTCACTGTCAGATTAGAGTTTCTAAAAATGGTGTCTATGAGACAAAAAAACTCTGGAACGAAAGAATTCCCGGGATTCTGTTGCCAAGGCCACAAATAAATCTGGTAGGATCGAGAGTATACATACCGCCCAAATCAGGCTGATCACAACATACGTTTTCCTGACTGTACAGATCTGGGTGTGGCGGAGAGGGAAGCATATGGCGATGTAACACTCTACTGCCATGAATGCTAGTGTTAGGGGATTGTTTAGACTTGCAAATGTAGCGATCATTAGCAGAACAATACATAGAGAGACGTTAAGAGTGAAAACAATGTAACTCAGCACCTGAATGAGAGTAAACAGACTCAGAAGAATGATATCGTTGATCACCAGGTGGATGTACAGGATGTAGCGAGGGTTCATTTAGAAAACCTGCAGGGGAGAACATAAGTGATTAGGAAAAAAAGAGGAAAAGACTAGAAACTGTACCATTGATGATATTCAGTCCCTGAATTGAACCAAAAAAGGTCCTAGCAGCATAGTTAAGCAGTTGCATGTGTCTTGGAAATATTTTTATTCATAAGCATATCCAGGGCTCAACGCTAACTTTTTAAAGTGATTGCCAGGCTTGGCAACCAGGCATCAGCTTTTGGGTGCTGAAATTGACAATACGGTTGCCATGTTTTAAACTGCCTATATTTGGAGCTATTCATTTTTTTCTGGAATTATACCACAGATTTTAATAGTGAAATAATGAGAAGATGGCTTGCAATATAATTTCCCATCCCTCTCAAATGCAACGTATCACAAAACTCACTGATCTGATAACGGTTTTGAGTCACAGATCGGATCAATTTTCAAATCAGCACAAAAAAGGGGGAAATTTAAATGATTACTAAAAATGTATTAATACATTTTAACAATAATTAACAGCTTTTTAACCGCTTTATCCAGTTACTACTGTAGCTAACGGTAGGCTAAAGTTACCTGCTTCCAAGTGTAACGTGTAATTAATGTTTATGAGCTTGACATGCAGCGATGTTTCTGTTACCTTTAAAGGTCCCATGACATGGTAGTCCATGTCGGGCACTGATTATATTAGAATACATCAAAACATACTGTTTAATCCTAAGAAGTGATGAAATGATTTTCAACTTGGTACACACATGCATACATGCTGAATGGATTCTAGAAATAGACGAAACTCAGACCTGATGTTTTGTGTATGTGTACACCAGGGTACTGTTGACATAGTTGATGGAGATGCAGAGAACCACAGTAATCACATTCTTGATTATAGCTGTGTTTAAAGTGTCCCGATACACAGCTGTTGTGAAATTGCTGCCAGTATTTGAGAGGTTCATGAGTCGTCTGTCCAAACCTGTTTCACCAGAAAACTGTTGGTTACATTAGAGTTATAGAGAACGAAATGATAGAATATTATTGATCAGAAGGTCAAGTTCTTTGTCGGACACCAGAGATGTTCACAAGTTATATTTTGGAAGTCCAAGTCGAGTCTCAAGTCTTTAAGCTCGAGTCCAAGTCAAGTCTCAAGTCTCTGGCCATCTGATCTGTCCCTAACACTGTATTTTTAAAGTATCAAAATCAGTTGTAAGATAACTTTATGGGTTCTACTGCAATGCAATCTGAAGAAACACAAATTAAGAACTCTGTTTCAATTTCATAACTGTATTTTTCAACATTTTGGTATCTGCACCAAAGAATACATATGTGTCTGTGTTACTAACTGGCTGTAAAGCCCAACCTTATGATGTATTACATTTTTCAGTGTTCAAAGTGTGAGGGAAAAATCTGTATTGAAAGTTAGTACACTAACCATGGTGCAAACATGTGAGAACTGATACTTTCAATATTGCTATTTAACAACAACCTGGTGAAATATTAACCTAAGTCTGTCACATCATATGGATACAACTGTAAAGATACAATTTGCCTGTTCCCAGCATTAGCACAACACTTTGTGATGGTTAGCTTGCTACCTGTGGTGAAATATGCTAAATGTAACGTGTCGTTCACATTAGCAAGTAACTGACCTATCTGGGTGCGTTTTGAAGTTTTGAAGATGCCTGATGAAGTTCGACGTTGTTGATTCGGCAACATTTATCTTGGTGCCACACACCTTGCATGTAGCTCTTTGCTTACTGCCACTGTTTACGAAGTTATTGAAAGTAAAACTAATGGAAAAAGGCACAACTCTGGGAGGACTTGGTGTCACTAAAACCTCTTCTGAAAAAACCCACCCTAGATCCTGAGGTCTTAGCAAACTATAGACCTATATCTAACCTTCCCTTTCTATCCAAGATCCTTGAGAAGGTGGTTGCTAATCAGTTATGTGATTTTCTACATAGCAATAGTTTATTTGATGACTTTCAATCAGGATTCAGAAAGCATCATAGCACAGAGACGGCACTGGTGAAAATTACTAACGACCTTTTAACTGCTGCAGACAAAGGACTTGTCTCCATTCTTGTTTTACTAGATCTTAGTGCTGCATTTGACACTATTGACCATTCAATCCTGTTACAGAGATTGGAACACTTGGTTGGCATTAAAGGAATCGCACTAAGCTGGTTTAAGTCTTATTTCTCTGATCGATCTCAATTTGTTAATGTTAATGATAAATCCTCCAAGTACGTTAAAGTTAGCCATGGGGTTCCTCAAGGCTCAGTGCTTGGACCAATTCTTTTCTCCCTATATATGCTTCCTCTAGGCAATATTATTAGGAAACACTCAATTAACTTTCACTGTTATGCAGATGACACCCAATTATACTTGTCAATCAAGCCAGACGAAACCAGTCAGCTAGCTAAATTTCAAGCGTGCATTAAAGATATAAAATCCTGGATGACATATAATTTTCTGATGTTAAACCCTAACAAAACTGAAGTTATTGTACTGGGACCTAAACACCTCAGAACCTCATTATCTAAAGACAAAGCTACTCTGGATGGTATTGCCCTGGCCTCCAGCACTACTGTCAGAAATTTAGGAGTTATTTTTGATCAGGATATATCCTTTAATGCCAATCTAAAACAAACCTGTTCTGTAACATATTGCACACAACCATGTCCTTATTGGAAGCAGTCCTGGAGCTGGGACAGGGCCGGGTCAGACTAGGTTCTGATAGTCCTACTTGGCTGTATAGTCCTTCTGACCGGGATTTATGCTGGTATCAGGAGTTGGATGTGATCTGACTGGCCCAGGTGACGGAGAGGTGCAGTTCTGTGTGCTTTTTTGATGTTAGAGTATACATGGTCTAGTGTGTTCTTCCCTCTAGTAACACAATCTACATGCTAGGAGAAAGCTGGAGGGGAACAGACTTTAAGGACGCCTTGTTAAAGTCCCCTGTATCCCGTATCGCGCTGCAGTTGGTTCACTATGGTTAGCAGTGAACCAAACTTTTCCTAACGTTAGCATCGGGGGCTATGTAGACGGCAGTGTGCTGTTTTCGTAGTAAATAAAATGGTCAGTATATTACCGACAGGGCTCCAGGTCAGGTGAGCTGTGCTGGGAAACCATCCTGCAGTTGGTACTCCATTCATGTGCACAAAAATGCAGTCCTCCGCCTCTAGTCGTGCCGTAGTTATTTTCTCATTCTGCTGGTAGCTAGCTAGCTCTGCGTGCTAGCGCCGACAACAACCTGGAGGGCTCCGTCAGGCTATTTCCTCCGGGATGTTATGAGCCGCCTGGAAGGCTCTCGTAACGGCTGTGTTGTATCGTAGTCCTATATTAATTAGTTCAGTGTGGCTGTACGTACTTGTATAAATATACACCGAGAGGAGAGCCACTCATAGGAGCCACTGCACAATCGCGCACCGCTATCTTTGTTGACATGAGTGAATGTCATAACGCTCAGGTAAGAACTAGTAGCAGCTTACTCTCGTGCGGGACGATCGTGATTTTGTACAAAAAAATACAGTCAAACAAACCCCTACAGTATTAAAATACACTACATATAATTGCTTTGAAGGTTATAGTGTGCGCTATTTGTTTTCTCTTTAACTTCCTTCAGCTCTTTTCATGTTTGGGGGGTCGGATTGTACAAATGATAAAATATTCGATATCCCAATTTTGCATATCGTCCAGACAACAATTTGGATATTATCGTCTAAACGATATATCGCCCACCTCTAGTGTGTATGTTTGTGCACGGGCTTGTACATTAGGGGAGGACTGAAACATTTTATGCCGTTTGTGCAGTGTTTCATGAGTTTTGTTTCCAAATTGTATATTCTAGATGAATTCACAATAAAATAACATTACTGTACACTGATTTGTCAGATGTGATCTGTACAACGTACCCTTTAACAACACAACCGCAATCATTTAAATGTCGGCACAAAACTACAAAACAACAAGCCCTGTATCAATACTGTAAAAGCAGCAGGATTTTATGGGTGAAATATGTGCCACCAGAAACTGAATTTGAATCATTTATATTTAGTGGGAATGCTGATTCAGCAGCATTCCAACTATTGTTATCCTGTTCTTTATTTTTATTATTCCGTACGTTTTTTGGCTCTCTGTAACTTCTGCATACGTTCAGCTATTAAAACCATTCAACTTTTAAAATGTTCAGCTCTTTCAGCTAATAATAGGACTTCTTCAACTTTTTTCTACTATTTATACTTTTTTAAATATTAAGAAAATTTCCGGTAATTCATGTCAACTTTCATCTTTGACAGTATTACGGTTCAGCTTCCAGCTTTTCACTTATTTAGGTAATGCAGTTTAGCTTCCATCTCTAACAATTTTCCAGATTTTTCAGCAGTGCAGTGCAATACATTTGGGCTTTAAGATTTTTCATACAATTTGTTTCATATTTCTGCATTTGTGAGTCATTATCAGTTAGAAAATATACTCAGACCTCACAATGTTCTACATATTTTGTCATTTTTCAACTTTTAAAGCCAACAATTCAGCTTTTAACTTTTGAAATTCATACTTATTAAACCGATTTTCACTTTTTCAACTATTCTCACTACTTCAACTTCTTCTTGTTAGTGTTAGGGGATTGTTTAGTTAAGCTATTCATCCAGTTTAGCTTTATCAATTCAGCTATTCAGCATTCCCACACATTTTCTGCAGGAAATGCATTTTCTAGTTGAATTTGAATTGCTAAACTTGAATAATTGCATTGAAAAACTGAATTTGAATCACATAATTTGAAATTGATTGTTTAATTTGAATCATTGCATTGAAAAACTGAATCTGTATAGTATAATTTGAAACTGAATTCATTTTTGAATTTTTCTTCACATTCAGTTCTCACAATTCATTTTCAAGTTACTGTGACAGACATCCGGGTAGTTAAAGGATGAAGCAAGAGCAATTGAGAGCCGATCGATAGATTACAGTGGCGCAGATACACAGGACTCCTCTTTGGCCAATCAGCACCTACGTTTTGGAGCATAGTACCTGCCATGAAACGAGGAACAAGTGTTTGCCTTGACCCAGAGACTGGCGTGAGCCGCGTGACCACCATGGATTTCGCTGGTACAATTATGGTAATGACAATTTAACATATAGCTACGATCTAACGATCTTTGGTTTAATTGTTGTTAATGTTATAGCTATTTTGTAGAAATGTTTGGTTTCGTCCATTAGCATAAACAAATCATGTTTACAATTACATTAGATGACTAGGTCATTAGCATTGTTTTAGCTATCATTTTAGCAGCACAGCGACGAGCTGGGGTGGGGGCAGACAGGCAAGTCACAGGTGGGACTGGCAAGTTAGCTAGCATGACGCCTTCTATTTCTAGATTTTCTGATTAAGTTTACCAGTACTTATCTGAGCTAACAACATGATCACTGTCACTACATATAAAGACAACGTTGACTTTCACTCTGTGCTATTCACTGACGGTAAAAAAATATGGGTCATTATTGTACGCACTGCTGTTTGTAGACTAGCTCCAGCGCTTGTTGCTGTGTTGCTAAAATTATAGCTCAAACAATGCTAACGTGCTAGTTGTCAAATGTAATTGTAAACATGATTTGTTTATGTACTGTATTTGTCCCAGCCAAATCCATGGTGGTCACCTGGCACACGCCAGTCTTTGGGTCAAAGCAAGTCAAGCTCTTCTGCTTCGTTTCATGGCGGTACTGTGCTCCAAAACGTAGGTGCTGATTGGCCGTAGAGCAGTCCTGTGTGTCTGCGCCAATGAACTTTATCTATCGATCTGCGCTTGATTGCTCTTCTTTCATCCTTCAACTGCCCGCATGTCTTTCACAGTATCTTGAAATTGAATTTTGAGAACTGAATTTGAATTGTGAGAACTGAATGTGAAGATATATATTTGCAGTGAGGATCAAATTTTATTGGACTTCAGTTCCAAACGAATAAATTCAGTTTAAAATTATACTGTTCAGATTCAGTTTTTCAATGCAATGAGTCAAATTAAACAATACAACTTCAAATTATGTGATTCAAATTCAGTTTTTCAATGCAATTATTTAAGTTTAGCAATTCAAATTCAAATATAAATTATTCAAATTCAGTTTCTGGTGGCACATATTTCAGCCCATAGTTTTTCCTCACATTGTTAATTTAAACTAGATGTGCACGTTAAAAATTTGCTAAGCTAAAGGGTAAAGACATAGACTGTATGATATTAATGGAGATATTAAAAGGAGGTCAGTTTCTGTAGATGTCTTTGAGAAAGTGACCCACTTCTCACCTGATTACCTCAGTAAACATTTTCATAATGAGTTTATGGTCTCAATCGCTAGTTTTAAGTCTTCTGCAACACAGGATGATGTTCATTCTTTGAAGTATGGCCTCGTTGATTTTAAAATCGGCGATAAAGCAGGGGATGTATTAGGTTGTGGCTATGATGTGATTGCCAGTGAAAATGTGTAACGTAACAAAGAGTGTAAGGGCTCCTTCTTCACTCCTCCCTCTCATCTAAAATCGTCACATCCACAACCAGGATGGCTGAGCCAGTAACAGCAAACTCGACAACTCATAGCAGATCTCCACAAACCAATGGGTGATGTCACACATGCTCTGTCCATTAATATTATACAGTCTATGGCTAAAGAAGCAAAGTTACAGATTTTCAACCCTTGTGACACAAGTATTCAGGCAGTTTTTCCGGTGAAAAAATGCGGACTTTCGGGCACTGGCACCGTTCGTCTGCATTCGAATAGCTGCTGCCCTAATGTGCAAGGTGCCATCTCATCACGAGGGGAGGGATAAACATTAACACACACACACACATCAATTTGGGGTTCAGTATCCTTTGTTATAACCCGCCTGATTCTCCAAACTGGGACCGTGCCAACCGCCATCTACTGCTAAAACACTAACTATTAAAAAGGTAGCTCATACAACCAACTCCAAAACATCTGACCTATCCCTTTATTATGAAACAGTGTAAGCATAGCATGAACAACTCAAAAACAGGACTTTATGCCCTCTTTAAAGTGTTTAGTGGATGAGTGTTAGCACTAGTTATACAGAGCAGATATCTTTTCAGGTACTTTGTGAATGTCTTGTCTCGTAGCCCATAAACAACCGGACTGATGAGTCGAGGCAGTACCTGAATAAATATCGCGACAGTGTAGCGAATGACAAGCACCTCTTTTGGTAACAAGTATGTCAGACCCTGTAGCATAAGATCATAAATGTAGGTGAGCATACACAGCAGCAGCTGGAATCCGTGGAGGAAGACAGTGTTCCTCGCTTTCTTGGCATCTTTGTCAGCTGCCTTTGCTGCGAACAGGATCCTGAAGTATGTATAGAAAAGAGTGAGCCAAAAAATGACACTGAGTTGGAAACATCTCTCTTCACTGTCAGAGTTTCTAAAAACATTGTCTCTGACACAATAAACTCTGGAATGGAAGAATTCCAAGGATTCTGTTGCCAAGGCTACAAATAAATCTGGTAGGATCGACAGTATACTTATCGCCCAAATCAGGCCGATCACTACATACGTTTTCCTGACCGCACAGATCTGGGTGTGGCGGAGAGGGAAGCATATGGCGACGTAACACTCTACTGCCATTAATGCTAGTGTTAGGGGATTGTTTAGACTTGCAAATGTAGCGATCATTACCAGAACAATACATAGAGAGACGTTAAGAGTGAAAATGATGTAACTCAACACCTGAACAAGAGTAAACAGACTCAGCAAGATGATATCGTTGATCACCAGGTGGATGTACAGGATGTAGCGAGGGTTCATTTTGAAAACCTGCAGGGGAGGACACAAGTGATTAGGAAAAAAGAGGAAAAGACTAGAAACTGTACATTTGATGATATGCAGTGCCTGAATTGGACCGAAAAGGTCCTAGTAGCCTAGTTAAGCAGTTGCATGACATAATCCTTGCATGTGTCTTGGAAATATTTTTATTCATAACCATATCCAGGGCTCAACGCTAACTTTTTAAAGTGGTTGCCAGGCTTTGCAATCAGGCATCAGCTTTTGGTTGCCGAAATTGAAAATACGGTTGCGATGTTTTAATGGCAAACATTGACAAAATGGCTTGCAATATAGTTTCCCCTCCCTCTCAAATGCAAAATCAGCACAGAAAAGGGGGAAATTTAAATGATTATTAGAAATGTTAACAATAATGAATTCTTTTACCAATAACTTGCTGTTAAACAACATAAACAGATGAGAAAATGGTATTTTACAATAACGTTGAATGCACCACGAGGTTTACCAGTTTTAAGTAAACGCAACCTTTAGTCCCGTCTGTGTTGTTTTTTCCGACAACTGCAGTGACCAAGTGCGTGCTAGCAAAGATCCTGATGCTACTTTTGTGTCTTTTTAGCTCATAGCCTTAGCGCCATCACGGTTGTATGTCCCACTGCTGGAATCCTCAACAGCGAAATACAGTCACACTTTTTACATTGTTTAGCTGTCAGCATTTTAACTGTTTAATCCAGTTACTACTGTAGCTAACGGTAGGCTAACATTACCTGCTGCCAAGTGTAACATTTTATTAATGTTTACTAGTGTGACATGCAGTGATGTTTCTGTTACCTTCAACGTCTGTTTCAGAGCATCAGAGAGCAGCTCAGACATTTAGGTGGCACCATAATGAGGCAACGAAATCCTCTTTGCTATTCTGTCCGGTAGTTACCTGGCACTGGTGCCATATTAGCACAGATTTTAATGTGCGCCTTTAATGCGAACAGAAAATTGTGTTGCCTGTATCGTTTTACGTCAAACATGCGTGTGGAAAACGGTCACACAACAGCTGAAATGTTGTGTTGCGCATGAACGTAGTGTTTAAACTTCACGGAGACAACCAAATCAAATATTGACTTCTTTTAAAATAAGATTTTCCAGTTTGTAGGTTTTTATTTGTTTTTATATATTTAAAAAAACACAAATATTGAACAAGTGGTTGCCAAAGGGGGCAACCAGAGACCATGAAACGTTTGCCAATTGACTTAATCTGGTTGCAAAGGGCAACCGTTACTGTCGAGCCCTGATATCTTATAAGTGTATCACTTCAAATGCATTTTTTAATGCATTTCCTTATAAATGGACATTTATTTGCTCACCAGCGACTGTGACAGAGAAATATAATTTGCAAGCACATACATTACATTTTGAAGAGAAAGCGAGTGTGTGAGTGTGTGCACAGAGTGGAGAGGATGAGAGAGACATGACAGGTGTGAAGCAGCGGTTAGCCAGCGCACCAAGCAAGAGAGATGAGTGGACAATAGCAAACATGCAAATACAATTATTGAGCACAAAATATATTTTTTGTTGCTCAAACGAAATAACTTCATGCTTGTACATAATTTATTTTCAAAATATAATGTATGTGCTTGCCAGACACATTTCTCTGTGTCTCTCTGCTCACTCAGGAATGAGGCACTAATATAACTCCATACTTGTAAACAAAAATCTAAAGTGAGTACCAGTCCATGTCAGGCACTGATTATTTTAGAATATATCAAAACATACTGTTTAATCCTATGAAGTGATGAAATGATTTTCAACTTTGTACACACATGCATACATGCTGAATGGATTGCTAGAAATAGACGAGACTCAGACCTGATGTTTTGTGAATGTGTACACCAAGGTACTGTTGACATAGTTGATGGAGATGCAGAGAACCACAGTAATCACATTCTTGATTAGAGCTGTGTTTAAAGTGTCCCGATACACAGCTGTTGTGAAATTGCTGCCAGTATTTGAGAGGTTCATGAGTCGACTGTCCAAACCTGTTTCATCAGACAACTGTTGGTTACGTTAGAGTTAAAGAGAATAAAATAATAGAATATTATTGATCATAAGGTCGAGTTCTTTGCCAGACACAAATCTCCATCTTGAAAGAAGCTTTTCTCATAAATACAAAGCTTTACAATGCTAAATGAAAAAAACACTACTAGATTTGGACTCATATAGGCCATAAAAATTAGAATAAATGTCACTTTTATTGTGTATTCATCAACAATACACAATTTTAGTTATTTTTATTTTTGATACGTAGTTCATTTTATTACTGACATTTACACAAAAACTACCATAAAACAATGTGATGACTAGGTCTGTCCTTGATTAAAGAAATTCTTAACCGACTAACCCTCGTATGATTTTTGTTGATTAATCGATTAGTTGATTTAATCTACAGATCTGTAAAACTGTTTTTTATACTCAAAGAATAATGTAGAACACAACATTAAATCTTTGTTTTTACCAGAGATGTGATCATACGTTTCTAGGTAATAAATTACTTAGCATGAAATCATAAAAAAATTACTGATTGATTTTAACAATGTCCGCTGTGAAAATTCTATGGACAATTGCTGTTATTCGTGGACCACCAAAACAGAAACAGTTGAGTTTTTCGGAAATTATTTAAAGAAAAAAACATATTAAGCACACAAATAATTTGCATTTCGAATTCATCGAGAGAGCAAGATTCAAATCATGTTAATAAGAGATATTAAAATGTTTTTTTTCGAATACTTTTTTAATTCTAGAGTAGAGAACTTCATTCTTAAAATATAATGTACAAAATGAGCCATACACACAATAAAAGTAAAATAAAGATTAAGATATTATTTCTGAATACACATAATTACACAGAAAAATGCTATTGTAAAATTACAATAAAATGACATTACTGTACATTGATTTAGCAAATGCTTCGGTACAAAGAGACAAGCTTTAAGACTAAATATAATCTCATTTACACCTGTAAACAGAATATGACCACAATCATAATAATATGTCGGCACAAAACAAAAAATAATTTTGGTTTCTGCTTTGACTGTCAAATAGAAAATCCTGTATCAATACAGAAGCAGGTTTTTCCTCACATTGTGTAAACTAGCTGTGCCCGTTGAAAATGTGCCTCTTTGGGTGTCACCTCTAGCTCACCCATTGGTTTGTGGCTGTGGCTGGTTTGTTGACTTGATTGCCGTTTTGAAGCCAGTACTTTGCATTTTTTGCGGTCGCCATTTTTGGAGCCAGATGTGACCATATTTGGACAAAAGGCGAAGTTCGAGAGAATGTTGTGTTAACCCAGTGTTGTATATGTCATCTGCATGTAATGCGCTTAGGTGCTGCCTCTGTCCACAGCAGGACATTGCTTAGGTTCCGTGTCGGTTCTCCTGCCTGCTTCTTCAAACTGGGGTCGTGCTGACAGGATTCTACAGTAGCTAATACACTGACTATGGAAAGGTAGCTCATACAACCACGCTTCACAACATCTGAACTATCCCTTTATTATGAAACCGTTTAAGCATAGCTTGAAGAACTCAAAAACTGGACTTTATGCCCTATTTTTGAGTTGTTTGTGGATGAGAACACTAGTTGTACAGAAGAGATATCTTTTCAGATGATTCCTGAATGTCTTGTCTCGTAGCACATAAACAACTGGACTGATGAGTCGAGGCAGTACCTGAATAAATATCGAGGCAGTGAAGCGAATGGCCAGAACCTCGTTTGGAAACAAGTATGTCAGACCTTGCATTATGAGATGAAAAACGTAGGTGAGCATGCAAAGCAGCAGCTGGAAGCTGTGGAGGAGGACAGTGTTCCTCGCTTTCTTGGCATCTGTGGCAGCTGCCTTTGCAGTGAACAGGATCCAGAAGTATTTATAGACTAGAGTGAGCCAAACAATGACCATACACACTGAGTTGGAAACATCTCTCTTCACTGTCAGATTAGGGTCTCTAAAAAACATTGTCTCTGAGACAAAAAAACTCTGGAACGAAAGAATTCCAGGGATTCTGTTGCCAAGGCTACAAATAAATCTGGTAGGATCGAGAGTATACTTATTGCCCAAATCAGGCCGCGATCACTACATACGCTTTTCCTGACCGCACAGATCTGGAGTGTGGCGTGAGAGGGAAGCATATGGCGACGTAACACTCTACCTGCCATTAATGCTAGTGTTAGGGAGTTGTTTAGGCTTGCAAATGTAGCGATCATTGCAGAACAATACATAGAGAGACGTTAAGAGTGAAAAATGAGGTGGTAACTCAACACCGAAACAAGAGTAAACAGACTCAGCAAGATGATATCGTTGATCACCAGGTGGATGTACAGGATGCAGCGAGGGTTCATTTTGAAAACCTGCAGGGGGAGGACACAAGTGATTAGGAAAAAGAGGAAAAGACTAGAAACTGTACATTTGATGATATGCGTGCCTGAATTGACCGAAAAGGTCCTAGTAGCCTAGTTAAGCAGAGTTGCATGACATAATCCTTGCATGTGTCTTGGAAATATTTTTATTCATAACCATATCCAGGGCTCAACGCTTAATCCTTCTTTAAAGTGGTTGCCAGGCTTTTGCAATCAGGCATCAGCTTTTGGTTGCCGAAATTGAAAATACGGTTGCGATGTTTTAATGGCAAACATTGACAAAATGGCTTGCAATATAGTTTCCCCTCCCTCTCAAATGCAAAATCAGCACAGAAAAGGGGGAAATTTAAATGATTATTAGAAATGTTAACAATAATGAATTCTTTTACCAATAACTTGCTGTTAAACAACATAAACAGATGAGAAAATGGTATTTTACAATAACGTTGAATGCACCACGAGGTTTACCAGTTTTAAGTAAACGCAACCTTTAGTCCCGTCTGTGTTGTTTTTCCGACAACTGCAGTGACCAAGTGCGTGCTAGCAAAGATCCTGATGCTACTTTTGTGTCTTTTAGCTCATAGCCTTAGCGCCATCACGGTTGTATGTCCCACTGCTGGAATCCTCAACAGCGAAATACAGTCACACTTTTTACATTGTTTAGCTGTCAGCATTTTAACTGTTTAATCCAGTTACTACTGTAGCTAACGGTAGGCTAACATTACCTGCTGCCAAGTGTAACATTTTATTAATGTTTACTAGTGTGACATGCAGTGATGTTTCTGTTACCTTCAACGTCTGTTTCAGAGCATCAGAGAGCAGCTCAGACATTTAGGTGGCACCATAATGAGGCAACGAAATCCTCTTTGCTATTCTGTCCGGTAGTTACCTGGCACTGGTGCCATATTAGCACAGATTTTAATGTGCGCCTTTAATGCGAACAGAAAATTGTGTTGCCTGTATCGCTTTACGTCAAACATGCGTGTGGAAACGGTCACACAACAGCTGAAATGTTGTGTTGCGCATGAACGTAGTGTTTAAACTTCACGGAGACAACCAAATCAAATATTGACTTCTTTTAAAATAAGATTTTCCAGTTTGTAGGTTTTTATTTGTTTTTATATATTTAAAAAAACACAAATATTGAACAAGTGGTTGCCAAAGGGGGCAACCAGAGACCATGAAACGTTTGCCAATTGACTTAATCTGGTTGCAAAGGGCAACCGTTACTGTCGAGCCCTGATATCTTATAAGTGTATCACTTCAAATGCATTTTTTAATGCATTTCCTTATAAATGGACATTTATTTGCTCACCAGCGACTGTGACAGAGAAATATAATTTGCAAGCACATACATTACATTTTGAAGAGAAAGCGAGTGTGTGAGTGTGTGCACAGAGTGGAGAGGATGAGAGAGACATGACAGGTGTGAAGCAGCGGTTAGCCAGCGCACCAAGCAAGAGAGATGAGTGGACAATAGCAAACATGCAAATACAATTATTGAGCACAAAATATATTTTTGTTGCTCAAACGAAATAACTTCATGCTTGTACATAATTTATTTTCAAAATATAATGTATGTGCTTGCCAGACACATTTCTCTGTGTCTCTCTGCTCACTCAGGAATGAGGCACTAATATAACTCCATACTTGTAAACAAAAATCTAAAGTGAGTACCAGTCCATGTCAGGCACTGATTATTTTAGAATATATCAAAACATACTGTTTAATCCTATGAAGTGATGAAATGATTTTCAACTTTGTACACACATGCATACATGCTGAATGGATTGCTAGAAATAGACGAGACTCAGACCTGATGTTTTGTGAATGTGTACACCAAGGTACTGTTGACATAGTTGATGGAGATGCAGAGAACCACAGTAATCACATTCTTGATTAGAGCTGTGTTTAAAGTGTCCCGATACACAGCTGTTGTGAAATTGCTGCCAGTATTTGAGAGGTTCATGAGTCGACTGTCCAAACCTGTTTCATCAGACAACTGTTGGTTACGTTAGAGTTAAAGAGAATAAAATAATAGAATATTATTGATCATAAGGTCGAGTTCTTTGCCAGACACAAATCTCCATCTTGAAAGAAGCTTTTCTCATAAATACAAAGCTTTACAATGCTAAATGAAAAAAACACTACTAGATTTGGACTCATATAGGCCATAAAAATTAGAATAAATGTCACTTTTATTGTGTATTCATCAACAATACACAATTTTAGTTATTTTTATTTTGATACGTAGTTCATTTTATTACTGACATTTACACAAAAACTACCATAAAACAATGTGATGACTAGGTCTGTCCTTGATTAAAGAAATTCTTAACCGACTAACCCTCGTATGATTTTGTTGATTAATCGATTAGTTGATTTAATCTACAGATCTGTAAAACTGTTTTTATACTCAAAGAATAATGTAGAACACAACATTAAATCTTTGTTTTTACCAGAGATGTGATCATACGTTTCTAGGTAATAAATTACTTAGCATGAAATCATAAAAAATTACTGATTGATTTTAACAATGTCCGCTGTGAAAATTCTATGGACAATTGCTGTTATTCGTGGACCACCAAAACAGAAACAGTTGAGTTTTCGGAAATTATTTAAAGAAAAAACATATTAAGCACACAAATAATTTGCATTTCGAATTCATCGAGAGAGCAAGATTCAAATCATGTTAATAAGAGATATTAAAATGTTTTTTTTTCGAATACTTTTTAATTCTAGAGTAGAGAACTTCATTCTTAAAATATAATGTACAAAATGAGCCATACACACAATAAAAGTAAAATAAAGATTAAGATATTATTTCTGAATACACATAATTACACAGAAAAATGCTATTGTAAAATTACAATAAAATGACATTACTGTACATTGATTTAGCAAATGCTTCGGTACAAAGAGACAAGCTTTAAGACTAAATATAATCTCATTTACACCTGTAAACAGAATATGACCACAATCATAATAATATGTCGGCACAAAACAAAAAAATAATTTTGGTTTCTGCTTTGACTGTCAAATAGAAAATCCTGTATCAATACAGAAGCAGGTTTTTCCTCACATTGTGTAAACTAGCTGTGCCCGTTGAAAATGTGCCTCTTTGGGTGTCACCTCTAGCTCACCCATTGGTTTGTGGCTGTGGCTGGTTTGTTGACTTGATTGCCGTTTTGAAGCCAGTACTTTGCATTTTTTGCGGTCGCCATTTTGGAGCCAGATGTGACCATATTTGGACAAAAGGCGAAGTTCGAGAGAATGTTGTGTTAACCCAGTGTTGTATATGTCATCTGCATGTAATGCGCTTAGGTGCTGCCTCTGTCCACAGCAGGACATTGCTTAGGTTCCGTGTCGGTTCTCCTGCCTGCTTCTTCAAACTGGGGTCGTGCTGACAGGATTCTACAGTAGCTAATACACTGACTATGGAAAGGTAGCTCATACAACCACGCTTCACAACATCTGAACTATCCCTTTATTATGAAACCGTTTAAGCATAGCTTGAAGAACTCAAAAACTGGACTTTATGCCCTATTTTTGAGTTGTTTGTGGATGAGAACACTAGTTGTACAGAAGAGATATCTTTTCAGATGATTCCTGAATGTCTTGTCTCGTAGCACATAAACAACTGGACTGATGAGTCGAGGCAGTACCTGAATAAATATCGAGGCAGTGAAGCGAATGGCCAGAACCTCGTTTGGAAACAAGTATGTCAGACCTTGCATTATGAGATGAAAAACGTAGGTGAGCATGCAAAGCAGCAGCTGGAAGCTGTGGAGGAGGACAGTGTTCCTCGCTTTCTTGGCATCTGTGGCAGCTGCCTTTGCAGTGAACAGGATCCAGAAGTATTTATAGACTAGAGTGAGCCAAACAATGACCATACACACTGAGTTGGAAACATCTCTCTTCACTGTCAGATTAGGGTCTCTAAAAACATTGTCTCTGAGACAAAAAACTCTGGAACGAAAGAATTCCAGGGATTCTGTTGCCAAGGCTACAAATAAATCTGGTAGGATCGAGAGTATACTTATTGCCCAAATCAGGCCGATCACAACATACGTTTTCCTGACTGTACAGATCTGGGTGTGGCGGAGAGGAAAGCATATGGCGATGTAACACTCTACTGCCATAAATGCTAGTGTAAGCGGATTATTTAGACTTGCAATTCATACTTTGCAGTGACGTCATTACCATGGGTTCCTGGCGGGCAAGAAACGCCGATAGAACGGTGCTGAACAGCGGCCAGTCACGGGAATTGCAGCCTTGCAGATTTCCAATACTACAATCAATCAACTATTTAGACCATATGTCACTCGGAACTTGTGATCCATACACAGCACCCGCTGATGTTTTCATTGCTTTGAAGCTGGCAAAGTCTCTACCAGACTTGGAGTTTGGAGATATTTACATCTATCTTATAGAGAATCCGTCACTTTACACCGCACAAAAAATGAAAGCCTACAAAAGTACAGATAGCTATCTTTTTTTCAAGAGTGGATGGGTTAACAACGCTGTCATTTGGGAGGTGAAAAACAGGAATATCTTCATAATCAAAGCAAAGGTGAGTGTTACTAGTTAGTTAGTTAGCTAGCTAGCTAGCTCGCTAACGTTTGCTGATCTGTTCCGTTGTGTGATGAAGTCTTCATCTGAATACGTAGACCCTCCCTGCCGGCGAATGACAGCTTGATTTTTTTTAAACGTTCTGCCAACACTAGGCTATGTATCATGTAGGGTGACCAGACCTCCCGGTTTGACCGGGACAGTCCCGAGTCCCGACAAAAGCTGTGTCGGGACGCTAAAATATCCCGGTTTACACCAACCACTATGAAATTGTCTCGGTTGTCAGCGATTACATAACGTGGTCTTATTACAGCCCGATCATTAACTAAACCATGTAGAAAGACTAATAAAGCGTCCTGCGTATGATTTTAAGTGTGTGTGTGTGTGTGTGTGTGTGTGTATGTGTGAGTAAATCGTAGCGGTGTGCATAATCTGTGCCGCCAGCGTTACGATGTATAGGCCTATTTGTAAACATTGTTACAACGCCTCTTCTTCTCTGTCTTGTTTTAACCTAACTAATTCTTTTGCTGACACCGGTGTTACATTTCACAGTAGGCTTTCAGCCAACAAATTGATTCTTGAGCAAATTCACTCAATTCACACAACAAATATACGTTATAGAATGAAGTTCTTGCCCGCCAGCCAGTAGTTGTGACGTCACGTGCAAAGTATGAATTGTAGCAATCATTATCAGAACGATACATAGAGAGACGTTAAGAGTGTACACAATGTAACTCAGGACCTGAAGGAGGGTGAACAGGCTCAGCAGGATGATATCGTTGATCACCACGTGGATGTACAGGATGTAGCAAGGGTTCACATTTAAAACCTGAATGGGAGGACACAAGTGATTAGGAAACAAAGGGAAAGAGTAGAAATTGTACCAATTATTGTATTAGAATAATTGTATTAGAATAAAAATGGTTGTATGTAGGGTCCCTACTGAACCAACGCTCTAGCCTTCGTATGTGACTTACCTTGTTGTTAGGATTTATACTTCTGCACTGGTGTGTCTGCATTAATCTAGCGTATCTCTTTAAGAGTATAGCAGAGCCGGTGTGTGTGCGTGAGGAGTGTGAGGTAGAGTGAGTGAGAGTGATGGGTATTGCCTTCGGAGCGAGTACCGACTCTGGCCTTGGAGACAGAGAAACAAAGTGTCTCCCCTGCAAGTCTGACCACGGTCAGAAAGCTGTAGCAGGAAAAGTTAAACCTCTCCTCGATTCTATGTTCACTGAGAAAGAGATCCCAAGAATGAATAGGTGCAAAAATAGGGCTGCAAGTAACATTTATTTTCTTTGTCGATTAATCTGTTGATTATTTCATATCGAGTAGTTGCGGTCTATAAAAACATTGTCTCTGAGACAAAAAACTCTGGAACGAAAGAATTCCAGGGATTCTGTTGCCAAGGCTACAAATAAATCTGGTAGGATCGAGAGTATACTTATTGCCCAAATCAGGCCGATCACAACATACGTTTTCCTGACTGTACAGATCTGGGTGTGGCGGAGAGGAAAGCATATGGCGATGTAACACTCTACTGCCATAAATGCTAGTGTAAGCGGATTATTTAGACTTGCAATTCATACTTTGCAGTGACGTCATTACCATGGGTTCCTGGCGGGCAAGAAACGCCGATAGAACGGTGCTGAACAGCGGCCAGTCACGGGAATTGCAGCCTTGCAGATTTCCAATACTACAATCAATCAACTATTTAGACCATATGTCACTCGGAACTTGTGATCCATACACAGCACCCGCTGATGTTTTCATTGCTTTGAAGCTGGCAAAGTCTCTACCAGACTTGGAGTTTGGAGATATTTACATCTATCTTATAGAGAATCCGTCACTTTACACCGCACAAAAAAATGAAAGCCTACAAAAGTACAGATAGCTATCTTTTTTTTCAAGAGTGGATGGGTTAACAACGCTGTCATTTGGGAGGTGAAAAACAGGAATATCTTCATAATCAAAGCAAAGGTGAGTGTTACTAGTTAGTTAGTTAGCTAGCTAGCTAGCTCGCTAACGTTTGCTGATCTGTTCCGTTGTGTGATGAAGTCTTCATCTGAATACGTAGACCCTCCCTGCCGGCGAATGACAGCTTGATTTTTTTTAAACGTTCTGCCAACACTAGGCTATGTATCATGTAGGGTGACCAGACCTCCCGGTTTGACCGGGACAGTCCCGAGTCCCGACAAAAGCTGTGTCGGGACGCTAAAATATCCCGGTTTACACCAACCACTATGAAATTGTCTCGGTTGTCAGCGATTACATAACGTGGTCTTATTACAGCCCGATCATTAACTAAACCATGTAGAAAGACTAATAAAGCGTCCTGCGTATGATTTTAAGTGTGTGTGTGTGTGTGTGTGTGTGTGTATGTGTGAGTAAATCGTAGCGGTGTGCATAATCTGTGCCGCCAGCGTTACGATGTATAGGCCTATTTGTAAACATTGTTACAACGCCTCTTCTTCTCTGTCTTGTTTTAACCTAACTAATTCTTTTTGCTGACACCGGTGTTACATTTCACAGTAGGCTTTCAGCCAACAAATTGATTCTTGAGCAAATTCACTCAATTCACACAACAAATATACGTTATAGAATGAAGTTCTTGCCCGCCAGCCAGTAGTTGTGACGTCACGTGCAAAGTATGAATTGTAGCAATCATTATCAGAACGATACATAGAGAGACGTTAAGAGTGTACACAATGTAACTCAGGACCTGAAGGAGGGTGAACAGGCTCAGCAGGATGATATCGTTGATCACCACGTGGATGTACAGGATGTAGCAAGGGTTCACATTTAAAACCTGAATGGGAGGACACAAGTGATTAGGAAACAAAGGGAAAGAGTAGAAATTGTACCAATTATTGTATTAGAATAATTGTATTAGAATAAAAATGGTTGTATGTAGGGTCCCTACTGAACCAACGCTCTAGCCTTCGTATGTGACTTACCTTGTTGTTAGGATTTATACTTCTGCACTGGTGTGTCTGCATTAATCTAGCGTATCTCTTTAAGAGTATAGCAGAGCCGGTGTGTGTGCGTGAGGAGTGTGAGGTAGAGTGAGTGAGAGTGATGGGTATTGCCTTCGGAGCGAGTACCGACTCTGGCCTTGGAGACAGAGAAACAAAGTGTCTCCCCTGCAAGTCTGACCACGGTCAGAAAGCTGTAGCAGGAAAAGTTAAACCTCTCCTCGATTCTATGTTCACTGAGAAAGAGATCCCAAGAATGAATAGGTGCAAAATAGGGCTGCAAGTAACATTTATTTTCTTTGTCGATTAATCTGTTGATTATTTCATATCGAGTAGTTGCGGTCTATAAAATGTCAGTAAATGGTGAAAAATGTTGATCAGTCTTTCCCAAAGCCCAAGATGACATCCTCAAATATCTAATTTTGTACACAACTTAAAGATATTCAGTTTACTGTCACAGATGAGAGCAGAAACTAGAACATGTTCACATTTAAGGAGCTGGAATCAGAGAATATTTACTTTTTATTCATAAAAATGACTCAAACCGGTTAATTGATTATCAAAATAGTTGGCGATTAATTTAATAGTTGACAACTAATCGATTCATTGATTAATCTTTGCAGCTTTAGTGCAAAAATGCGAGGCTACCAAGCCACGGCCAAGCAGACCAATTGCATTTGTTGTGGTCTGTGTCGCTGTGACGCATAGATGTTCACAAGTCATTTTTTGGAAGTCCAAGTCGAGTCTCAAGTCTTTGAGCTTGAGTCCAAGTCAAGTCTCAAGTCTTTGAGGGGCAAGTCAAAATTCAAGTCTTTTGCCATGAGTCCAAGTCAAGTCTCAAGTCTCTGGCCATCTGATCTGTCCCTAACACTGTATTGTTAAATCTTATGAATTCCAAGCATGTCCAGACAGTAAAGTATTAAAATCAGTTGTGGGATAACTTTATGGGGTCTACTTAACCCTTTAAGCGCCGAAGTCGCAAAATTGCGACATGACGCGGTACTGAATCAAACAGCTGTTTTCTCTGAATAGAGTGTTATATGTCATTCATACTCCCCTCCACTAGTTGGCAGACATCCCGTACTTACCCCTTAGCTCAGAAATACGTCATGCTTCAATGCAAAATTTTCGAGGAAATCCCATCCAAACTTGACTTTTTTGTTTAAGCGACCGTATGTCAATGAAAGCGACTAGCGACTTTTTCTGTGCTGCCGTGAGCCACTCCCCCGTCCAAAAGCACTCACAGGCGGTCAGTCTCTCAGTAGCCTCGCGCAGCAGTCCCAGCCAGCAAAATATTCGAGGAAATCCCATCCAAACTTGACTTTTTTTGTCAAAAGCGACTTTTTCTGTGCTGCCGTGAGCCACTCCCCCTTCCAAAAGCCCTCACAGGCGGTCAGTCTCTCCGTTGCCTCGCGCAGCAGTCCCAGCCAGCAAAATATTCAAGGAAATCCCATCCAAACTTGACTTTTTTGTCAAAAGCGACTAGCGACTTTTCTGGTGTTATTGGAGACTTTTGTGGTGTTTGGAGACACGTGAAAGCACGTATCACTCTGCAGTTACTGTGCTCAACAAGCAGCGGGTGCTGCCGTGAGCCCCTCCCCCGTCCAAAAGCACTCACAGGCGGTCAGTCTCTCAGTAATTTCCCGCAGCAGTCCCAGCCTGCACTTAGAGCAGAGAGGAGACACACACCACTCCGCGTCCAGGCTGCAAATGAATTGCGCATGCGCAAGACCGCCGCCGTTCCCGCCCTGGTTTATAGAGCGGGGTGTAAAAGTAAATGTTTCTTCAATCTCACACAAAATAATTATGCAAATTAGGCGGCTTTTAGGACAGCCAATAGCTACTTTCCTTACTGATCAGTTGTTGGGTGAGAAATCGGAGATAGTGTGCCACGAAGCTTTATGCTGAAGAGGTATTGCTGGATTTAGGAGTTATTGTGATAAAAACGCACACAAGTCCAACTCTTCTCCCAACAATAGTGGGGATAGCAGGGGGAGACGTGGGCGAAGTGTTCGTAGAAGGACTGGTGGGTGTCGTAAGAAAAACGCACACAAGTCCAACTCTTCTCCCAACACTAGTGGGGATAGCAGGGGGAGACGTGGGCGAAGTGTTCGTAGAAGGGCTGGTGGGTGTCGTAGAGGCAGCAGAGGTGGTCGGAATAGGGCTGAAAGTAGGGATGATGAGTCTTTCAACCCATTGCAAAATGGAAGAGGGGGCAGGGGTACACGAGGTCGCAGTGTACATAGGAGAGGTGGACGTGGTAGAGGCAACAGGGGAAGATGGAACAGGGCTGGAAATGATGATGATGATGATGATGGTAATGGTGGCTGGGCTTACTTGAGAGATGAGGAAGTATATCAGGAATGGATAAAGCCCTTTGATGAGCAAATTGGATATTGTGGTGACAGAGAGCTTAGCAGTGATTCAAGGTCTATAGATTTTTTGTCCCTCTTTCTGACTGATGATTTCTGGAGTCACATTACAATGGAGACAAATCGGTATGCTCATCAGTATTTAGGCTCTCATGAAATAATGCCAAGTTCACGGTTTCATGAATGGTATGATGTCACTGTCCCTGAAAAGAAAGCCTTCCTGTCACTCCATTTGAGCATGGGCCTGGTACAAAAATCAGAGATTGAGGATTATTGGGCAGAATTTTGGCCAACTTTTACTCCGGGATTTGGAAAAGTGATGTCTAGGAACAGATTCGAAATCATCCTGTCTTTCTTCCACTTTGCCAATAATGATGAGTACGTTGAGAGGGGCCAGCCAGGTTATGATAGACTGTTAAAGGTGCGCCCAATAATTGACCTGATCATTCCACGCTTCTCAGCTGTCTATGGCCCATGCAAACAACTGTCACTGGATGAAATGACCATAGCTTTCAAGGGAAAGTCCACATTAAAAATGTATAATCCGAACAAACCGGACAAATATGGTTACAAGGCATTTGTTTTGAGTGAAGCCAAGTCAGGATACGTTCTGCAGTGGTCTTTGTACACTGGACAGCATGGTGATGAGGTCACTGATTTAGGTGCCACCCATGTTCTAGTTCAGCAGCTGATGGCCCAGCACATGGGGAAAGGGTATGAGCTGTATATGGATAGCTAATACACATCACCAGCTGTAGCAAATGAGTTGGCAAATGATGAAACTGGTTTGTGTGGGACAACAAAAAAAAAAATCATAAAAAACGCCTACTGTTTACATGAGTTTTGTGGTGTAGTAATAGTTCTAGTTTACGTGTTGACTGTTGGCCTACAATTTACTTTTTCCCTGTTCATGTGATATGTGGACAACATAACAAATGGATGGAGGGGGTAAATCTGATGAAATAAGTTCAACTCTCTTTCAAAATGTCAGGTATTTCATGGAAATTACATAATCCAATATTGCCGCCGCCATATGACGTCATAATATGCAAATTAGATGTAAAAATGTACTCCCTAGATAAACTTTAGGTCATTCTCAATATTTGTCTCATTTACACTTTGTCTCTATCTCAAACCACTTTCAAGCCAGAGCCTTCTGAAATTTAGGTGTCAAAATCTAGTATTTTTACAAATAAAACCCGGCACCTAAAGGGTTAACACATCCCTCTAGCACTCGGACCTGGTGAAACATTAACCTAAGTCTGTCACATCATATGGATACAACAAGACACAATGTGCCTGTTGCCAGAAATAGCACAACACTTTGAGATGGTTAGCTTGTTTCCTGTGAT
The DNA here is from genome assembly GCA_025617405.1 of Perca schrenkii. Classification (NCBI taxonomy): domain Eukaryota; kingdom Metazoa; phylum Chordata; class Actinopteri; order Perciformes; family Percidae; genus Perca; species Perca schrenkii. The sequence goes on from CM046790.1 coordinate 37,888,380, forward strand.
GATATATGCTAAATATAACGTCTCTTTCATTAAAAAAAATGTCTAATGTCGAAGTGGAAATCAAGACAATAGTGGCAGCGCCACTCCAGTTACAGAACAACATGCATCTCACTGTCAGTCCAAATTACGCACAATAAGCAGTTTGAACTCACTGATGTAATGCATTGTATTTATTACATCAGTTAGTGTTAATACGCTCAGTGAAACTGAGTCCAGTGCAAGGGAGACCCGACTCAGAGGAGGAGAGGTTAGTGAGGCCAGCGTCTCCACGGCAGGTGATCCACTGCGCCACGCATGGATGAATTAATGAAATAGTAAATAGGACTACAGTAACAGATATATGTATATACGAGTGAACACTGGCACAACTTGCTGCCGCTGCTCGCCGGTAACCTTTTATCTTTTAAACTTTTCCAGACTCATGGTTTTATGACCTAACTGGACAGTGTAATTGCCTTCATTGGAATACTTTGGAATACTTTACGATCTGCTTTTGTGTGAGTTTTCGCTGTTAGCTCACCTGTTCTGATCCGGTTTGAGCCTCACCTGGCGTTTTCACTGACCATCGGCCCTGCCTATAAGTCCTCATCCACAATGTGGGCTGGTAGGATATACATCATGTTTGCCTGTGCCTGGCTCTTTCTATTGCCTGTTCACCTGCTGGTGACAGGTTTACTTCAGTGCTTGGCCATTGACCTGCTCCAGCTGCGCTGTCACCAACATGGACCTGTGCCGGAGGCCCTCCACCTTCACCCGGACATCGCCTTCCAGCCCCGCCGGAGATACATCCACCTAGGGTCCCACCACAACAGCTCAACAGCAATAAAGTCCAACTGGTCCGGCTCTCGTCGCCCTCCACGCTCTACCAACCGGACTGTCGACCACAGCGTGTTAGCCCACCTAGTTCGGTCGGCTAGCACCACCAGCTGTGACAACGCCTCACTCAACTTCGCTCTGCTCAACATCCGCTCACTTAACAGGCAAGGGAAATATCTAGACTTTCTTTGTTTAACTGAGACATGGCAACAGCCCAATGACTTTTCCCAGCTGAATGAATCCACTCCTAGTGGGTTTGTTTACATCTGTCAACCCCGTGGCTCCTGCCGGAGAGGAGGTCTCACAATAATTTACCGCGAGAAGTGGAAAGTCTCGCCGGTGTCTGTGGCTGTCTCCAGCTCGTTTGAATCTGTTGTCTGCAAGTTGTCTGGTCTCACTATTCACAAAGAAATGTACAATAACCTCATCTTACATTACACGGACACCATTGCAAGCACTAAAACCTGTCAACTTGACCCCCTCCCCACACAACTTGTTAAAGCCTGCCTTCCCTCCCTGGTCCCCCTCATTTCTGCTATCATCCACTCCTCTCTCACCACTGGAACTGTCCCTACGTCCTTCAAAATTACCCCAATCTTGAAAAATCCTTGTGCCGAACCCCTCCAACTTAAACAACTTCCGTCCTATATCAAAAAAACAACAGTTAACTCAACTCCATTGTCACCTATCTCACAACAACCTGTACAAACAGTTCCAGTCCAGTTTCCTACTCTTCATCATTTACCTCCTTCCCCTCTGCAATATCTTCCGCAAATTTAACATTCACTTCCACTGTTATGCTGATGACACCAAGCTCTACCTCTCCACCAAACCCTCGTCCACTCTCCCGCACACCTCCATTACTGATTGCATCTCTGAAATAAAAACCTGGTTCACCCAAAACTTCCTGAAATTAAACAGTAATAAAACCAAGGTTCTCCTCATTGACATCAAATCCTTTTTCTCTAACTATTGATAACTGCCCTGTTTCACCCACCCCCCAGGTTAAGCGTCTGGGTGTCATCCTTGACAGCACACTATCCTTTCAACCCCACATCAATAACATTACCCGGTCTGCAGAGGTGGGTAGTAACGAGTTACATTTACTCCGTTACATTTACTTGAGTAAGTTTTTGAAAAAATGATACTTCTAGGAGTAGTTTTAAATCTCTATACTTTTTACTTTTACTTGAGTAGATTTGTGAAGAAGAAACTGTACTCTTACTCCGCTACATTAGGCTACAATGAGCTTGTTACTTTTCTTTTTACCTCTTTGGTATTCTACGCATCATTGTTTTTATCCATTACTTTTTATCCGGCATTTTAATGTTTTATTTTGACAGAGAGAGAGACTTCCGCTAAAGGCTCTACCACGTGACTGTGTTTCACCAATCGTAGTTGTGCAGTCTCGTCACTGTACTCAATCTCAGCGGCGGGACCGGACCATGGATGTATTAAGAGAACGGACTGGTCAGCTTTACAGTCGTAGCAAAACAAAAATGTCAGAATCAACCGCCGGCAGACACAGAGGAGGAGGAACACCCCAGTGGTCTGTACTACAAATCCAGATCAACATTACCTGGATTTCTTTCAGTAACCCGGCTTCACCTAACCTAACAGCCGCGGTCCCGCATCAGCTGTGTCACGACGGTGGTTATCAACTAGTTCAACCAACCCAGGGTTTCCCAATTATACATAAATATGAAGAACACACAGTTTTACATGCAAAACGCAATACAGTCGCTGCTTCCTAAAACAGGAGGACAGCTGGCAAAAAAAAAAACAGGTGACGCTGTGCGTGATTCACAACATCAATACACTTCCCCACCAGTCAGGCACAAGATCTGACCATAATTACACTTGTGCTTTCCGCCTATTATTTCAGTTGCAATCCTGGCAGTGGAAGCGATCGTGAGAGCAAATAAAACATATAAAAACATAAAAAGCCAAGAAATAGCCGATATGTAATTCACTTCCATTAAAATCTATATACTATCTATATACTATATACCAGAGATGGGAGTAAGTCACACATGGGCAAGTCGCAAGCAAGTCTCAAGTCTTAACCTTCAAGTCTCAAGCAAGTCCAAGTCATTTTTTGTGACAATCAAGCAAGTCAAGTCAAGTCATAGCTTTGGTCAAGCAAGTCAAGTCAAGTCATACCAAAGTTTCCATTTTTAAACAAGCTAAAGACAGTGATTATGAACTGCTGGAGTTTTATTTGCATTTTTTACCCAAAAGACATTTAAGAGTTTAAATTAACACAGATAAAAAAAATCACAACCTAAAACTGATATTAGGCCAACAATAAATCAACATTGTTCAATATGCCTCAAACTTGACATTAAATCATGAAATTCCTTCAAACAATTACAGTATAATGGTTCCTAAGTCAAATAATATACTTCAAACATGCCTCACTTTTATGAGACAGAAACACATCCTTTAACCTTTCCTTCTCTTAAAGAACAAAACCTATTCTTTAAGAGGAGCTGAATCCCACCACCTTTTCTTATCACATGGAATGGAAAGTATATGTTGATATTTGTCAGTGTATTTGTGAGTGAATGTGTGCGTGTTTGAGAAAGAGTGAGTGAAAAGTTATTAATATTGGTGAGTGAATGTGCCTGTGTGTGAGAGTGCAGAGTGCGTTGTAGTGTGCCTAGCTTTATTCACATACTTACGTCTGCATGTGTGTGTGTTTATGAGAGAGAGAGAGAGAGAGCGAGAGCGAGAGAGCGCGCAGTTTGTGTTGTGTGTGTGTGTGTGTGTGTGCCTAGTTTTATTCGCTCAACAAAGAGGGGAGGGTGTGCTTATTCATGGCCAAAAACTGAAGGGACTTCTGTCCATCACAAACTGGATGGGGACTGGAACCATCAGTGTCTGATGAAATTCGACGTCGGAAATAAGTACTGCAGACCTTGCAAACTGCCATATGTTTTATCTTTGCCTGGTCAGATGTGTAATCCTTATAGCCAAACTTTATTATTTTCTGTGCAGAGGGATAGGCGCCGATGTATGTTTTCCTCCGTGGGTGCTCACACGCGCACACCCTTTACAAAAAAGTGTTTGCATTTCCGAACCTTAGGAAACGGACAGCGGCCGACACGAACACACACGCCATAATAAAGCCAGGACAGCGCCACTTCTCACAAATACAGAGAGGATTGGAGATGAAAAGTTTAACTGGCACGTAACCGCGATCAGCTTCGTGGGAAATCAATCAAGAATCAATGCCGACGACATAACCAATCACACTATGACAGACGCTCCACAACTGCAGTGTTTAATTTTAGATTAATGTTGAACTGGCAGTCTGGCACTCGTGGGCGGTCAGTATTTTTCGTGGGTGCTCCGGAGCTCGAGCACGGTATCGGCGCCCATGAGAGGGATCCATGACGTTAAGTTACTAGCCGGCTAGTAACTTAACAACTCTGCGGCCGCAGTGTTGTTTACTGACGGTCTGCCGCCGCGCGCCGCGTCATCATATCAACGGTTCCTGCGCATGCAATAGCACTAACATCGTAAAATTAACTCCTCCTCAATATCAGAAGGGAAACATATATTTATTAAACAGAAAATCAAGTCATTTCAAGTCATTTGACTCAAGTCTAAGTCAAGTCTCAAGTCATGAATATCAAGTCAAAGTCAAGTCGAGTCTTTTATGAATCTTAATCAAGCAAGTCTCAAGTCCTAAAATTTGCGACTTGAGTCTAACTTGAGTCAAGTCATGTGACTCGAGTCCCCCATGTCTGCAAAAAAGTATTATTATTTTAAGTACTTGAATTTACCTGGATTATTTTAATGTAAGCTATTTTTTAATTAATTAATTTAAATTTATTTTATTGATTGGATGAACTATAATTTGCCTAAATATGATTATTTTGTATTTTTGTCCGTCTGATTGAATGCTTGTGTTAAAAAATAAATCAGACGTTACTCAACAGTTACTCAGTACTTGAGTAGTTTTTTCACCAAGTACTTTTTTACTCTTACTCAAGTAATTATTTGGATGACTACTTGTTACTTTTACTTGAGTCATATTATTGTGAAGTAACAGTACTTCTACTTGAGTACAATTTTTGGCTACTCTACCCACCTCTGCCGGTCTGCCTACTTCCACCTACGAAACATCAATCGCCTCCGCCCCTCCCTTACCCCCCACACCGCCGCCATTCTTGTCCACAGTCTTGTCACTTCCCATCTGGATTACTGCAACTCTCTCCTCTTCGGCCTCCCTCACAAATCCCTCCATAAACTTCAACTGGTCCAAAATTCAGCTGCCCGCATCATAACTCAAACCCCCTCCATCCATCACATCACTCCTGTCCTCCACCAGCTCCACTGGCTCCGGATCCAGTTCTGTATCCAATTCAAAGTCCACCTGTTTGCATTCAAGGCCATTCACAACCTCTCCTCCAGCGTCCCACTACCTCCCGCTCCCTCAGATCCTCTTCCTCCTTACACCTGTCTGTACCCTTCGCCCGTCTCACCACCATGGGGAGCAAAACATTCAGGCGCTCTGCTCCCCGTCTCTGGAATTCATTACCACCCCAACTCAGAAACATTGATTCATTCCCCCATTTCAAATTGCAACTCAAAACACATCTGTTTAAAACTGCCTATTCCATTTCATGTCAATTGCTCTGCCTCTTTCTTTTGTTTTTTTGCTGTTGTATTCTTTTTTTTTTTTTGCTGCTTTAATGTCTTTTATAACCTTGTACGGTGTCCTTGAGTGCCGTAGAGTGTCTATTATGAGACAGTCAAGACGGCCCAGTGTTCAAAGAGCGCATCAGAGAGAGCTTAAAGTGATTGATGTTGGTCTAGGGTCGGGCCGGGTTCGGGCTGAAAAAATTGCAGGCGTTGTCGGGCTGGGGTCGGGTAGGGCTTGAGTTATTGGCCCATGCAGGGCTCTATCGGGTACAACTTGTTTCGCTTAATAGCCTACAAATCATCCACGGAATCAATTACAGATCACATGAGTTTGCCCACCCGACACGGCGTTTGGTCCTGGGGAGATGGATCCGTGCGTCCCACCTAATGAAGTCCGACGTTGTTGATTCGGCATCATTTATCTTGGTGCCACTGATTACGAAGTTATTGAAAACAAAACTAATGACAAAAGGCAAGGCAACTTAACTCCAGGAGCACTTGGTGTCGCCATCTTCAATGTATGTTTTTATATGCGAGTGTGCGCACATTAGGCATAACGCATGCGTTACGTTGCACATTATGGCAAAGGGCAGGGGACATGCAGCTCGTCATATGTTTCCGCAACGTAGGCTATATGCGGCAATAAAAGAAAATAGAAATACATGAATACATTTTAAAAGCAATAATTGCATGAAAACAGTCATGTTGTTGATGAGTCTCGAAGCTCGAGTCTGAAGTCTTTTGGGTGTAGTCCAATTCAAGTCTGAAGTCAGCTGTTTGTGCGACTTAAGTGCGACTCTCTGCTGTGACGTGTAGTTATATTTTTTGGGAGGTACTCGTCAGGCTACTCTGTACCTATGGGGTACATTTAACGCAGAACCGTAAATCAAACTTAAAGCCCAGTTCAACCAAAGAGTCATGTTGAGACAAGTTGAAACTTGCAACTATTATCAATGCTCTGGTCTGCAATGTTCTGAAACCTGCCAGTTTACACCAATGCGACAAGCTGTATCATCTCCATCCAGAGTCGGTGCCAGAGCAGATCTACTGGATGGGCATTGGGTCATCGGCGGGGGGGCACTGCCGATTTGAGAAATATTTTACTCGGCCATGACCGGTGACCAGCACGTCAGTCTGACATGCCGATTTCATGCCGGACAATGCTACAATAACTACATGTGTGTGTGCTGTAAAGTGGTTCGAATAAAAATGTATTCTGAATTGGCTAAAATCGGTATTGACAAGCCTAACTCAATGAAAATCGGAATCAGCCTAGAAAGTTGTAATGTCTAGTCTTATAATAATACAGCTGTTAAGCTCTAGCGCAATCGTTCTTGCGCATCAGTACATTTATTGTCCTCATTATCGGTCCTAACTTTAATACTGTTCGTGACTAAACCTGCATGAAGAAACGTGTGTTTGCCTATTAGACTTTCATCTTCAAATTGTATCTCGGGGTGGGGGATACCATTGATGCTGTGATTTTGGCAAGGTGTTAACAATCATAATATGTTGTAAACATAAAATTCAGCGGTTAACCCATGTGTAATGCTGCATGGTGGCACTGCTGGACGTGTATGGCGTTATATTACTGTCACTAGTCAAGAGCGCATTATTTCAATTTGAGAGCATTTCTCACTGATATTACGTTCAGATTTCTTGCTCTCACACTCAAATAGTCACTGTTCACGCTCAAAACCTTGCTCTCACACTCAAATATTCACTGCTCGTGCTTGGATTTGCTCTGCTTGTGCTCAAACTTTCTGTTTAGACTCAGATATGTTGTTGTTTGGACAGATTTCCTGCTCTCAGCTTTGAACCTTCTCCTCGCACTCAGGCTGATTCTGCTCGCTTGCAAATTTTCTGCTCTCGGATCTCTCCTGCGCGCTTGGATTTTTTTGTGTTATAACCGTGCCAAAAGTCAACAACCAATAGAATGCCAGCATTAGTGTTGACCAATGAAATGATCCCTGCCCCGTTGAGGGTGCGTTCACTTTACGTTAGAACGTCTGTTGAGGGCGGCTGCACTGTAACCGATAACTGTAACCAAGTTTATATACCCCCGCGCCGTTCATTGCTTTATTATTAGTATATGTCAACAATGTGCACAGAATGGTCGACGCACTTTCACCTGCACCCATCAGGAAACGGGAGAAAGCTTTGAAGTGGGACATATGAAGTTATGTCCACAACTACGAGGGTGTCAGGGTCCCACCAGCACTCACTCCTCCCCCGTCACTCACTCCCCTCATCCGCTCACAATCTCCTCAGTACTGATTGCACACACCTGCACTTCATCACACCACATCAGCAGTTCCCCACCTGCACCTCATTAGTCCACCATCTTATAAGCAGTACACACACACTCACTCCTCGTCTGGTCTCGCATGTAGCATGACCCACAGACTCGCTCTTACCAACCTACCTGTTATTCCACGAAGTACTTACCCGTTGAAGTTCTGCCAGTTTGTTCCTGTCTCTGTGTTCCTCAAGTTGGATTTTGCAATAAACGTCAAACTTCACTCACCTTCAGTCTGACTCCTGGTCTATCCGTGACAGAAGACCAGACCAGCATGTCAAATCCAACGCAACCCGTGGAGAATCCAGGTCGAGATCCATTCACCGAGCTGGTGCAGGCGGTGCGTCAGTCACTCCTTCCTTCTCCGCCTGTGAATCCACCCACCGTTCCCGAACAGATTCTCCTCTCAGCACAGCAGCATCTACTTCCGCAAACACCCGCTATTTCGGCTGCTGCTGCTGCCGCGGCGAGCCCCATTGCCAGACCAGCGACATTCTCTGGAGAAGCGGAGGATTGCAGCGGCTTCCTGCTCCAAGTGTCGCTGTATTTCCAGATGCAAGCTCATCTATTCAACAACGATATGGCCCGAGTGGCTTTCGTGATCTCTCTGTTGTTGGGCAGAGCTCTCCAGTGGGCCCAGTCGCTGTGGAATTCGAAATCCCATGTGGTGACGTCATTGTCGAACTTTATTCAACACTTCAAAGAAGTTTTCGGGCAGGTGGTGGCAGATCTCACCGTTCATGACCAACTCTATCGGCTTCGTCAAGGACAATCATCAGTGAGTAACTATGCTCTTCAGTTTCGCACTCTGGCGGCAGCTAGTGGATGGAATGAGATCGCTCTTATCACCGCCTTCAGACATGGACTCAACCCTGATGTCTGCCAGCTAGTGGTGGTATACAATGACACGATGGGACTAGAAAACCTGATTCAAAAGACTGTTTGTGTTTCCCAACGTTTGTCTGCCTGTGAAGATTCTGCCACTGCTTTTTCTCCTACACCCCTGGTACCGACTGTCGATTCTCCAGTCACCGAGCCCATGCAGATTGACTCCAACCGTCTGTCGCCTACCGAGCATCAGCGCCGTAGACGACTCAGGCTTTGTTTATACTGTGGAGACGGAAAACACTTCATCGGAGACTGCCCCGTTCGACCCCAGCGCCCTGCGGTGAGTTCCATTCAACTCCCACCAATGATAGAAACTCTGATTCGTACTCCAGTACAAGTTTTGACTGCGTGTATCTGTGTCACAGCGCAAGCCCTCATTGACTCTGGCTCAGCGGGGAACTTCATCTCCACTCCACTCCTACAAGCGTTAGGGGTCCGCAGACGTCGGAGCAGTCAGGAATTCAAAGTTCACACCATCCAAGGAAAACCGCTGGGCAAAGGACGACTCGCCACTTCTCCCCCCACTCTGACGCTCCGTATAGGCAGCCTACACTCTGAAGAAATCACGTTTATGGTACTGGAGGACTCTACTGCTGAGCTCATCTTGGGAAGGCCATGGTTGGTGCAACATCAACCCACCATCGACTGGACAACCGGTGAGATCCTTCAATGGGGAGAGAGTTGTTTTCATTCCTGTGTCACACCACTACAGAGGATTCCCCAGTCCAACCCTGTCATAATTCCCCGGTTTCCCGTTTGTTCCACCTCCATCGAAAGTCCTGAAGTCCAACACCAAGTGACACTGCCCGTTGACTACGAGGAGTACGAGGATGTGTTCAGTAAACAGCTGGCTACTAAGCTACCTTCTCATCGGCCTTGGGACTGCGCCATCGACCTACAACCTGGAGCCATTCCTCCTAGAGGCCGGGTCTATCCCCTCTCCATTCCAGAACAAAGAGCCATGGAGGAGTATGTGAAGGAAGCACTTCAGCAGCAGTTCATTCGCCCATCTACCTCTCCTGCCGCTTCCAGCTTCTTTTTTGTGGCCAAGAAGGATGGTGGCTTACGGCCGTGCATAGACTACAGATCCCTCAACTCACAAACAGTGAAGTTCAGATATCCCCTTCCTCTGGTCCCTGCCGCACTGGAGCAGCTGCGTGGGGCCCGTATCTTCACCAAATTAGACCTACGCAGTGCATACAATTTGGTCCGCATTCGTAAAGGAGACGAATGGAAGACGGCATTTGTCACACCCTCTGGACACTATGAATACCAGGTCATGCCCTTCGGACTGGCCAACGCCCCAGCTGTCTTCCAGGGGTTCATGAATGAAGTTCTCCGGGAGTTCCTCAACAACTTCGTTGTGGTCTACATAGACGACATTCTTGTGTATTCTTCCTCCCTCTCTGAACATCGACGACATGTCCGTCTGGTTCTGGATAAACTCAGAGCACACGAAATGTACCTGAAACTGGAGAAATGTGAGTTCCACACCCCCTCTGTGCAATTCCTGGGGTATATCATTGACCAACAAGGCGTCCAGATGGATCAGAGGAAGGTGAACACCATTCGACACTGGCCTCATCCCTCTACTGTAAAGGACCTCCAGCGGTTTCTCGGTTTCGCCAACTTCTACAGGAGATTCATCAACAACTACAGTCTCATCAGCGCTCCTCTAACCTCGGCCCTCAAGGGGCAGCCCAAAACCCTGTCCCTGTCTCCAGATGCCCTCTCCGCCTTTACACGCCTTAAGGACGCCTTTTCTACTGCCCCCATCCTGGCTCATCCCAACCCAGGACTGCCTTTTGTTGTCGAGGTCGATGCATCCTCCACCGGTGTTGGTGCGGTGCTTTCTCAACGCCAGGGAACACCTCCCAGACTCCATCCATGTGCCTTCTTTTCCAAGAAGCTTACCCCGGCAGAACAGAACTACGATATCGGAAACCGGGAGCTGCTGGCCATAAAACTGGCCCTGGAAGAATGGAGGCATTGGTTGGAGGGAGCCGATCACCAGTTCGAAGTCATAACTGATCATCGCAACCTGGAATATATCAGAGAGGCAAGACGGTTGAATCCCCGCCAGGCTCGTTGGGCCCTTTTCTTCACTCGCTTCGACCTCCACATTACCTACCGACCGGGCAGTAAGAACGGCACGGCGGATGCTCTCTCTCGTCTTCACCAGTCCGCATCAGAGGAGCTCCAACCTGAAACCATCCTCCCTCCAACCATGTTCGTCAGCCCGATCATCTGGGACATTGATGAGCAGCTCACTCAGGCGAACCGTCTCCATCCCGCTCCGCCGGGTGTCCCTGAAGGAGTAACCTTCATCCCTCGTCAGTTTCGTACCACTCTGCTGGACTCTGCTCACACTGCTCTGGGTTCAGGACATCCAGGTAGCAGGCGTACCCTCTGGCTCCTCAGCCAACGATACTGGTGGCCATCTATCTCCCAGGATGTATCTCGGTATGTCTCAGGCTGTTCAGTTTGCGCCATAACCAACACTCCCAGACGGCTACCGGCAGGCAAGCTCATGCCGCTTCCTGTTCCACGACGCTCATGGTCCCATCTGGGAATCGATTTCATGACCGACCTTCCCCGATCCAACGGCCACACCTGTATCCTTGTTGTGGTGGACAGATTCTCCAAGGGGTGTAAGTTGATTCCCCTACCCGGACTCCCTACTGCTCTCGTGACCGCAGAGGCTCTGTTTTGCCATGTGTTTTGGAACTTCGGCATTCCTGAGGACATCGTATCGGACAGAGGACCGCAATTCATCTCCAGAGTTTGGCAAGCTTTCTTTCAAGCTCCTAGGGGTTACAGTCAGTCTGTCTTCAGGATATCATCCCCAGACTAATGGACAAGCTGAACGGAAGATCCAGGAAATCGGACGGTATCTACGGACTTACTGCCACCAGAACCAGGACAGCTGGAGTCGTTTCCTCCCATGGGCAGAATACGCCCAAAACTCCCTTCGTCAGACCACTACAGGACTCACCCCGTTCCAGTGCATCCTGGGTTACCAACCACCTCTCTTTCCCTGGTCGGGTGAGCCCTCAGAGGTGCCAGCCGTTGACTACTGGTTCCAGAACAGTGAAAAGGTGTGGGAGTCGGCCCACGTACATCTCCAACAAGCAGTACGCCAGCATAAGACACAAGCAGACCGACGTCGGTCCGAAACCCCTCAATACCAACCTGGCCAAAAGGTGTGGCTTTCCACTCGGACCTTTGCCTCCGCCTACCTTGCTGTAAGCTGAGTCCATGATACATCGGACCCTTCACTGTACAGAGGCAGCTGAACGACGTCACCTACAGGCTAAACCTTCCACCTCATTACAGAATCTCACCATCATTTCATGTCTCTCTTTTGAAGCCCTTCACTGACCCTGTCTCTCCTCCTTCCACAGACCCTGACACCGAGGTGCCTCCTCCTCCCGTTCCCGTCGACGAGGAGGCGATCTATCGAGTCCGCACCATCATGGACTCACGGCGGCGAGGTCCTCGCCTCGAGTATTTGGTCGACTGGGAGGACTACGGTCCTGAGGAGAGGTCGTGGGTCCCACGTTGCGACATCTTGGACCCCGCTCTCCTCGCCCAGTTCCATGCTGACCATCCTGATTGCCCCGCCCCCAGGGGTCGGGGCAGGCCTCGTCGCCGTGTTCGCCCCTTTTTCGGTCGTCGGGAGCCTCCTTGGGAGGGGGGGGTACTGTCAGGGTCCCACCGGCACTCACTCCTCCCCCGTCACTCACTTCCCTCATCCGCTCACAATCTCCTCAGTACTGATTGCACACACCTGCACTTCATCACACCACATCAGCAGTTCACCCACCTGCACCTCATTAGTCCACCATCTTATAAGCAGTACACACACACTCACTCCTCGTCTGGTCTCGCATGTAGCATGACCCACAGACTCGCTCTTACCAAACCTACCTGTTATTCCCACGAAGTACTTACCCTGTTGAAGTTCTGCCAGTTTGTTCCTGTCTCTGTGTTCCTCAAGTTGGATTTTTGCAATAAACGTCAAACTTCACTCACCTTCAGTCTGACTCCTGGTCTATCCGTGACAGAAGACCAGACCAGCATGCCAAACCCAACGGAACCCGTGGAGAATCCAGGTCGAGATCCATTCACCGAGCTGGTGCAGGCGGTGCATCAGTCACTCCTTCCTTCTCCGCCTGCGAATCCACCCACCGTTCCCGAACAGATTCTCCTCTTAGCACAGCAGCATCTACTTCCGCAAACACCCACTGTTTCAGCTGCTGCTGCCGCGGCGAGCCCCATTGCCAGACCAGCGACATTCTCTGGAGAAGCGGAGGATTGCAGCGGCTTCCTGCTCCAAGTGTCACTGTATTTCCAGATGCAAGCTCATCTATTCAACAACGATATGGCCCGAGTGGCTTTCGTGATCTCTCTGTTGTCGGGCAGAGCTCTCTAGTGGGCCCAGTCGCTGTGGAATTCGAAATCCCATGTGGTGACATCATTGTCGAACTTTATTCAACACTTCAAGGAAGTTTTCGGGCAGGTGGTGGCAGATCTCACCGTTCATGACCAACTCTATCGGCTTCGTCAAGGACAATCATCAGTGAGTAACTATGCTCTTCAGTTTCGCACTCTGGCGGCAGCTAGTGGATGGAATGAGATCGCTCTTATCACCGCCTTCAGACAAGGACTCAACCCTGATGTCCGCCAGCTAGTGGTGGTATACGATGACACGATGGGACTAGAAAGCCTGATTCAAAAGACTGTTCGTGTCTCCCAACGTTTGTCTGCCTGTGAAGATTCTGCCACTGCGTTTTCTCCTTCACCCCTGGTACCGACTGCCGATTCTCCAGTCACCGAGCCCATGCAGATTGACTCCAACCGTCTGTCGCCTACCGAGCATCAGCGCCGTAGACGACTCAGGCTCTGTTTATACTGTGGAGACGGAAAATACTTCATTGGAGACTGCCCCGTTCGACCCCAGCGCCCTGCGGTGAGTTCCATTCAACTCCCACCAATGATAGAAACTCTGATTCATACTCCAGTACAAGTTTTGACTGCGCGTGTCTGTGTCACAGCGCAAGCCCTCATTGACTCAGCGGCTCAGCGGGGAACTTCATCTCAACTCCACTCCTACTAACGTTAGGGGTCCGAAGACGTCGGAGCAGTCAGGAATTTAGAGTTCACACCATCCAAGGAAAACCGCTGTGCAAGAATACGCCACTTCTCCCCGAAATCACGTTTATGGTACTGGAGGACTCTACTGCTGAGCTCATCTTGGGAAGGCCATGGTTAGTGCAACATCAACCCACCATCGACTGGAAAACCGGTGAGATCCTTCAATGGGGTGAGGGCTGTTTTCATTCCTGTGTCACACCACTACAGAGGATTCCCCAGTCCAGCCCTGTCATAAAACCCCGGTTTCCCGTTTGCTCCACCTCCATCGAAAGTCCTGAGGTCCAACACCAAGTGGAACTGCCCGTTGACTACGAGGATTACGAGGATGTGTTCAGTAAACAGCTGGCTACTAAGCTACCTCCTCATCGGCCTTGGGACTGCGCCATCGACCTACAACCTGGAGCCATTCCTCCTAGGGGCCGGGTCTATCCCCTCTCCATTCCAGAACAAAGAGCCATGGAGGAGTATGTGAAGGAAGCACTTCAGCAGCAGTTCATTCGCCCATCTACCTCTCCTGCCGCTTCCAGCTTCTTCTTTGTGGCCAAAAAGGATGGTGGCTTACGGCCGTGCATAGACTACAGATCCCTCAACTCACAAACAGTGAAGTTCAGATATCCCCTTCCTCTAGTCCCTGCCGCACTGGAGCAGCTGCGTGGAGCCCGCATCTTCACCAAACTAGACCTACGCAGTGCATACAATTTGGTCCGCATTCGTAAAGGAGACGAATGGAAGACGGCATTTGTCACACCCTCTGGACACTATGAATACCAGGTCATGCCCTTCGGACTGGCCAACGCCCCAGCTGTCTTCCAGGGGTTCATGAATGAAGTTCTCCGGGAGTTCCTCAATAACTTCGTTGTGGTCTACATAGACGACATTCTCGTGTATTCTTCCTCCCTCTCTGAACATCAACGACATGTCCGTCTGGTTCTGGATAAACTCAGAGCACACGAAATGTACCTGAAACTGGAGAAATGTGAGTTCCACACCCCCTCTGTGCAATTCCTGGGTTATATCATCGACCAACAAGGCGTCCAGATGGATCAGAGGAAGGTGGACACCATTCGACACTGGCCTCATCCCTCTACTGTAAAGGACCTCCAGCGGTTTCTCGGTTTCGCCAACTTCTATAGGAGATTCATCAACAACTACAGTCTCATCAGCGCTCCTCTAACCTCGGCCCTCAAGGGGCAGCCCAAAACCCTGTCCCTGTCTCCAGATGCCCTCTCCGCCTTTACACGCCTTAAGGACGCCTTTTCTACTGCCCCCATCCTGGCTCATCCCAACCCAGAACTACCTTTTGTTGTCGAGGTCGACGCATCCTCCACCGGTGTTGGTGCGGTGTTTTCTCAACGCCAGGGGACACCTCCCAGACTCCATCCATGTGCCTTCTTCTCCAAGAAGCTTACCCCGGCAGAGCAGAACTACGATATCGGAAATCGGGAGCTGCTGGCCATAAAACTGGCCCTAGAAGAATGGAGGCATTGGTTGGAGGGAGCCGATCACCAGTTTGAAGTCATAACTGATCATCGCAACCTGGAATACATCAGAGAGGCAAAATGGTTGAATCCCCGCCAAGCTCTTTGGGCCCTTTTCTTCACTCGCTTCGACTTCCACATTACTTACCGACCGGGCAGTAAGAACGGCAAGGCGGATGCTCTCTCTCGTCTTCACCAGTCCGCATCAGAGGAGCTCCAACCTGAACCCATCCTCCCTCCAACCATGTTCGTCAGCCCGATCATCTGGGACATTGATGAGCAGATCACTCAGGCGAACCTTCTCCATCCCGCTCTGCCGGGTGGCCCTGAAGGAGTAACCTTCGTCCCTCGTCAGTTTCGTACCACCCTGCTAGACTCTGCTCACACTGCTCTGGGTTCAGGACATCCAGATAGCAGGCGTACCCTCTCGCTCCTCGGCCAACGATACTGGTGGCCATCTATCTCCCAGGATGTATCTCGGTATGTCTCAGGCTGCTCAGTTTGCGCCATAACCAACACTCCCAGACGGCTACCGGCAGGCAAGCTCATGCCGCTTCCTGTTCCACGGCGCCCATGGTCCCATCTGGGAATCGATTTCATGACCGACCTTCCCCAATCCAACGGCCACACCTGTATCCTTGTTGTGGTGGACAGATTCTCCAAGGGGTGTAAGTTGATTCCCCTACCCGGACTCCCTACTGCTCTCGTGACCGCAGAGGCTCTGTTTTGCCATGTGTTTTGGAACTTCGGCATTCCTGAGGACATCGTATCGGACAGAGGACCGCAATTCATCTCCAGAGTTTGGCAAGCTTTCTTTAAGCTCCTCGGGGTTACAGTCAGATTGTCTTCAGGATATCATCCCCAGACTAATGGACAAGCTGAACGGAAGATCCAGGAAATCGGACGGTACCTACGGACTTACTGCCACCATAACCAGGACAGCTGGAGTTGTTTCCTCCCATGGGCAGAATACGCCCAAAACTCCCTTCGTCAGACCACTACAGGACTCACCCCGTTCCAGTGCATCCTGGGTTACCAACCACCTCTCTTTCCCTGGTCGGTTGAGCCCTCAGAGGTGCCAGCCGTTGACCACTGGTTCCAGAACAGTGAAAATGTGTGGGAGTCGGCCCACGTACATCTCCAACAAGCAGTACGCCAGCATAAGACACAAGCAGACCGACGTCGGTCCGAAACCCCTCGATATCGACCTGGCCAAAAGGTGTGGCTCTCCACTCGGGACCTTCGCCTCCACCTGCCTTGCCGTAAGCTGAGTCCACGATACATCGGGCCCTTCACTGTTCAGAGGCAGCTGAACGACGTCACCTACAGGCTAAATCTTCCACCTCATTACAAAATCTCACCATCATTTCATGTCTCTCTGTTGAAGCCCTTCACTGACCCTGTCTCTCCTCCTTCCACAGACCCTGACACTGAGGTGCCTCCTCCTCCTTTTCCCGTCGACGAGGAGGCGATTTATGGACTCACGGCGGCGAGGTCCTCGCCTCGAGTATTTGGTCGACTGGGAAGACTACGGTCCTGAGGAGAGGTCGTGGGTCCCACGTTGCGACATCTTGGACCCCGCTCTCCTCTCCCAGTTCCATGCTGACCATCCTGATCGCCCCGCCCCCAGGGGTCGGGGCAGACCTCGTCGCCATGTTCGCCCCTTTTCTCAGTCGTCGGGAGCCTCCTTGGGAGGGGGGGTGTACTGTCAGGGTCCCACCAGCACTCACTCCTCCCCCGTCACTCACTCCCCTCATCCGCTCACAATCTCCTCAGTACTGATTGCACACACCTGCACTTCATCACACCACATCAGCAGTTCCCCACCTGCACCTCATTAGTCCACCATCTTATAAGCAGTACACACACACTCACTCCTCGTCTGGTCTCGCATGTAGCATGACCCACAGACTCGCTCTTACCAACCTACCTGTTATTCCATGAAGTACTTACCCGTTGAAGTTCTGCCAGTTTGTTCCTGTCTCTGTGTTCCTCAAGTTGGATTTTGCAATAAACGTCAAACTTCACTCACCTTCAGTCTGACTCCTGGTCTATCCGTGACAGAGGGTGAGTAACATAACTTAAGCACCTAGCTAGCTAGCTAACATATGGCGCTAGCCAGAGAAGGACTTTGCGCTAGCATATAGCCTAGCTTGATGTCCATAAACAAATAGATTTTCTTTATTGTATAGCTAGATTGAACGACATATGACGGACTGTATGTGTATATGTGATGACCTCACTTTGTATTTTTTCCTCGTTTGGTTAACCATGTTCCAGGGATTTGGCTGATTTCATGTTAGAGCCAGTAGTAGAACCTAAACTTTAATATTGTCAATATAGATTGTTTGTGTCAGTTTTTCATCACTGTTGTGTTGTTCATTAGAATTTAGTCTTCATTCCTTCATATAGCATTAGTCTGAAAATGATGAATTCATATCAGTCTGGTCTGTGTACTTTTTCGTTCATTCGATTTTCATTTCATAAACAGGTATTAAAAAACAACTGCAGCCGGGACATTCTAACTCTTAACGTGAAAAAGCTTAATGTGGTTTAATGTACCTAAGCAATGATCAATGTTTACCAAATTTCTATCTCATATTGCTCCTCATAACCACTGAAAACTGTCAAAAAATCTAAACCAAAGTCCAATTATTATGGACGTTATGTGACTGATAACTGACTGTTTAGTTTTTTCACGTTAAGCGTTAGAATGTCCCAGCTGCAGTTGAGGGAAACTGTAGCCTATAACTTCCTAAGCGACTGATCATCCGTTTTTTGCCACCCTTTACATAATAAATATGGCTATGAAATAGAACATGAAATACATAAATGAGGCAATACATATATAGGCATTAGCTAGTCATTATAGTTCAATAGCCTAAATACATATGTTTTATTTCCGGGGACTTTTATTTATTCCGTCTATTTATATGCACGTTATATTTTATATTTTATTAAGTTTTGTTATCTCACAGACTCTGACTAAAAACAGCAGCAAGCCTGCCTGGCATCAGTGCATCATAGCATATCACTGCAAAGAAAAGAAAATATGAATAAATCACAAGCGCGATTCCCAGTGTTTCTTTTTTTTTGTTATATGAAATAGAAAATGAAAATCACAGCATATTTTAAATTTCTTCCATCCCCTTTTGACCATGAAAAGGAAAAAACGCCTTGTATTTCAATTTAAAATTTCATATTTTAAAACGAAAATCTTTTTATAATACCTGTTTATGAAATGAAAATTGAATGAACGAAAAAGTACACGGACCCAGTCTGTTAAGTACAATTTCACCACTATAATAAAACAGATCTAGAAATGATATGCTTTATTTGCAACTTAAATATGTTATTTTTTTTAATTAAGACAAAGCAAACTGAGCAGAAAAGAACAAGTGTTTTGTTTGTTTGTTTCTCTTCTTCTAGGTGTGACTGAAGTACCCCTGTTGTAATATAATAGTAAAATCATGTTACATACACTTATCATTTATGTTTCTTGCTTAAATTCACAGGGTGCACAACCAGGCCTGGGAGAGAAAATTACTGATGTCCACAAAACCAAATCAGGTAAGGTGTGTGTATATATATATATATATATATATATAGTACAGGCCAAAAGTTTGGACACACCTCATTCAATGGGTTTCCTTTTTATTTTCATGACTATTTACATTGTAGATTCTCACTGAAGGCATCAAAACTATGAATGAACACATATGGAATTATGTACTTAACAAAAAAGTGTGAAATAACTACCTCATGAAGCTCATTGAGAAAACACCAAGGGTTTGCAGAGTTATCAAAAAAAGCAAAGGGTGGCTACTTCGAATAATCTAAAATATAAGACATGTTTTCAGTTATTTCACACTTTTTTGTTAAGTACATAATTCCATATGTGTTCATTCATAGTTGTGATGCCTTCAGTGAGAATCTACAATGTAAATAGTCATGAGAATAAAGAAACACATGAATGAGAAGGTGTGTCCAAACTTTTGGCCTGTACTGTGTATGTATATATATAGTAATGATGTTAAAGAAAGATATGTACACCTAATATCTTATGTGTTGACAACAGTGGAGAGTTGCTGGATCTTTCTGTCCTCAAAGTGCCAGAGATCTACAAGGACTTCACCCCTCTTTCTGCACCATCACCTGCATAATCAAAGTGATAAAAGAGAGAACAAACTATTGTTTTCTCTGTTGACATGAATAGGTGCCTGTAATGTCTGCCAATATATTCAATCAATTCAATAAATGTTGATAAGTATCACTGATATTTCTTAAATCATTGTAGTTTTTCAGAGCAATAAGATACAGATTATTAAAACCATGTTCATATTTGCAACAAATTAAAATCCTGATCAAGGCAAATTGTTTTTTTCATTTTCCATAACATTTATAAAAAAAACAGTACAATTAAATTGACCAGAGCTGACACTTGGTAAATAGCTTTAATTTACCTTGTCAAAACAATGAGTAATTCATAACAAATTGCACAATATTTGACACAAAACGTTAAAAGTGTATTGTTCATACTACGGTGAAAGCAGAACAATTTGCCTATAGGATTTACTGTAGCAGGAACATTGATATTGGCAAACAGATAACCCAGGTTAAGGTGAGTTTGTGAGCAGGGTTATGAAAAATGATAAGCCTAGTGTTCACAAGAGGGATGATTCAGGTATTGCAACACAAATATATATAATTCAATAAGAATAATTCAATTAAATAGGAGGTATAGAAGATAAATGAACTATACAAGAGCAATTAAGGTTAAGTTATGAGGTAGTGGTAAGCTAAAGTGATGTATAATCAATAGCATGGAGTCAAGTCAACAGTGTACACCAGAATAATATATACTGTGGTTAAGAAATTATACTTACTGTTGTTTGTACTAATATAACAAAACAAAAAATATACTAATATAATATAGTGTGTGATGCAGTATGGAGAACAACCAAGTCCCATATGAACCCAAGAGACTTTTAGTGCAGCTGTTGATGTTCACTACAAACAAAACTTGCAGATGGTTGTAGTCTGTAGTCAGCCATACAGTAGGTAGATCTGGAGCAGCAGGGTGAATTCTAGCTATCATGGGTTGGTGATATGACACACACAGATCAACAGGGGTCGAGCCCCTCAGCCCCACCTGGATGAAAAGAACATTAAACAAAATACTTGTTTTTTCAGTTCAGTTTGCTTCATATTAATTAAACAAATAACTGCTATTTAAGGAGCAAATAAGAAAGCATATCATTTCTAGATTTGTTTTTATTATAGTGGTGAAATTGTACTTAATGTTACAACTTTTTAAACTAGATAACTTTTTAGACTGATATGAATTCATCATTTTCAGACTAATGCTATATGAAGGAATGGAGACTAGATTCTGATGAACAACACAACAGTGATGCAAAAACTGACACAAACAATCCAGTTTCTGGTGTTCTTTCAGTTATATTACAGTTTAGGTTTTACTACTGGCTCTAACATGAAATCAGTCAAATCCCTGGAACATGGTTAACCAAACGAGGAAAAAATACAAAGTGAGGTCATCACATACTGTATACACATACAGTCCGTCATATGTCGTTCAAGCTAGCTATACAATAAAGAAAATCTATTTGTTTATGGACATCAAGCTAGGCTATATGCTAGCGCCATATGTTAGCTAGCTAGCTAGGTGCTTAAGTTATGTTACTCACCCTCGTAGTTGTGGACATAACTTCATATGTCCCACTTCAAAGCTTTCTCCCGTTTCCTGATGGGTGCAGGTGAAAGTGCGTCGACCATTCTGTGCACATTGTTGACATATACTTATAATAAAGCAATGAACGACGCGGGGGTATATAAACTTGGTTACAGTTATCGGTTACAGTGCAGCCGCCCTCAACAGACGTTCTAACGTAAAGTGAACGCACCCTCAATGGGGCAGGGATCATTTCATTGGTCAACACTACAGCTGGCATTCTATTGGTTGTTGACTTTTGGCACGGTTATAACACAAAAAAATCCAAGCGCGCAGGAGAGATCCGAGAGCAGAAAATTTGTGAAGTGCGAGGAGAAGGTTCAAAGCTGAGAGCAGGAAATCTGTCCAAACAACAACATATCTGAGTCTAAGCAGAAAGTTTGAGTGCAAGCAGAGCAAATCCAAGCACGGGCAGTGAATATTTGAGTGTGAGAGCAAGGTTTTGAGCGCGAACAGTAACTATTTGAGTGTGAGAGCAAGAAATCTGAACGTAATATCAGTGAGAAATGCTCTCAAATTGAAATAATGCGCTCTTGACTAGTGACAGTAATATAACGCCATAGACGTGCAGGAGTACTACGCTAATGGAGGAATCAGGAGAGAAAAAGACTTCAAGGACCATGAAGATGACTGGCTAAAATGCCGATTTAAATTCCCTAAAACTGTGCTCTTGGATCTATGTGCTAAATTGGGTCCAGTAGAGAGGGCAACGTGCCGGAACCGTGCCATCCAGGTCCAAATACAGGTGCTCGCCACTCTGGGGGCAACTGGCTGTTTCCAGAGGGAAATGTCAGACACAGCTAAGTGTTTTTTTATATATATAAATAGTATATATAATCTTTTTCACTAAGGCTTGTCTGGATAGCCTATAATATATAGTTCTGTTGAATCTTATCATATAGGTCTGGTAGATCAAAGCTGTCCCTGAGTGCTGTAATGCCTGCCATTTTGGAAGGTATTATTAATATAGGTAGTCTATAGATCAAGGTTTTTTGCTTTTTCCCCGCCAGTTATAATGAGGATATTTTTTTGCCACGCCATGGCCTTTGGTAGGGAGAGCATCAGTGACCGCTAGGGGGGGGGCACGGCCCTCGAAATCCCCACCATAGCGCCAACACCATCTCCATAGCAACGACTCTCTGTGCATTCGTTCTAACTTTTCATGCTTTTTTTGTAGCTGGATTTGTCATTTTTATAATTTTAAAATATGAATGAGGATAACATTACTGATAGTGAGATACTTGCTACAGTAGCATTTCTAGGAGTGATGAAAAAGCGATTTATTTTTAATTCTCTGATTCTGATTGGCTTTCTTCTTATGCCGCTCCCTTTCTTCATTCATTATTGTTAAAACAGTTACATTTGACATATTTGTTGATGTTACCGTTTCTTTTACATTTTTTTGTTTATTTCCTTTATCATCAAGGCAAGTTCCTTGACGTGTTACTTACTTAGCAATAAATAATTTTCTGATTTTGATTCTCTTCAGTCACTCAGTGCTATGAGTTGATTGGCTCGCAAATCTTTGGTCTGAACTGGACTTGAAGGGATAAAATTAATTTCAACTTGGTACATACATGCATGATGTTTTGTGAATGTGTACACCAGGGTACTGTTGACATAGTTGATGGAGAGGCAGAGAACCACAGTAATCATATTCTTGATTATAGCTGTGTTTAAAGTGTCCCGATACACAGCTGTTGTGAAACTGCTGCCAGTATTTCAGAGGTTCATGAGTCGACTGTCAAAACCTGTTTCACCAGAAAACGGTTGGTTACTTTACAGCTGAAGAGAAAAAAATAATAGATTATTATTGATCAGAAGGTCAAGTTCTTTGCCAGACACAAATCAACAGCTGGAAAGAAGCTTCTCATATAAATACAAAGCTTTAAAATGTTACATAAAAAAATCTAAAAATTCAGACTCATATTGGCCATGAAGAGTAAATTAAATTTGAATAAATGTCCCTTGCACTGTGTATTTATCAACAGCACTCAGTTTTAGTTTAGTTATTTACGTTTGTGTGCTTGCAGTTAACTTTAACTCACACTTTTTTTTGTTGACTAATCCATTAGTTGATTTAATCAACAGATCTATAACACTGAGTTTGTCCAAAAAGAATCATGCAAGTCCCAGCTTTACATCTTTGTCTACCAGAGATGAGCTCATAAGTAGAGCTGGACATCACCCCTGATTTCATTGATGAAAGAGATTCTTAGAAAACTTCTGCTGTGAATATACAAGCACGAAGCAACTCTCAAATATTTTTTTATAATGCACCAGTTAATGTTTACATTAAGAATTGACCCTCAAAAAATTAGATTAAAGTATTGTTTACTTAACAGGACTAACTTGACAGTCATTGAAAAGGCATATATTAAAATATCGATTTCTGGATTATCTGAATGGATATAAGATCACCCAAACTAACGAATATTTTAACCCAGCCCTACTCACAAGTGCCTTGTTATTAAATCATTCAGCGTGAAAAAAATCATAAAAACTGACTCATCGACTGAAGATAACTTTTTGTCGACTAAGATGGGGCAGGCCTAGTGAAGACACATAATTACATTTACACTCTGTATTCAGTATTGTCCTGTTACAGATCAAAGTATTTCTAATTCTCCTTGTGTCCCTTTTCAAAGCGGTTAAACCCTTTGAGCTGATATAAAAACAGCTGTGAACTTAATTAAAATGAATAAAATACTTGACGTAAACCTGCTATTTTTCATCAATGTACTCAAAATCTGAACTACAATAGTCCATTTTTATAGGAGACATTTTGAAATGTTAGAGTAAAACAAAAACACAGGTGTAAACAATATAAGAAATAATGCATGCTTCAGTTTCAGGTTCCTGGTTGTGTTCATGCTGACTCAATTTCACACTGTCATAACTTACTGGGACACAGAACAAAGCTATAATAGAGGTTATTAGTAACACCTGGAGTTTTCCTAATAGGTCAAAGACAAGTCAAACAGTCTGCTGAAGAAGGCACATCCGTTAAACCTTTTTGTCAATCAGACATTGTACAAATCTATAAAATACATGATTGACATTTATGAAGTTAATTTTAAGCAGCAATACAAATGTGACGATTAAAATTATTGCTGGCTGTGTTTCATCTGAAATGCAGTTATTAATTAGTTTTTTAAATAAAAACATGCTAGTATATGTAACAGTTAAAGCTGTTTGAAAAATCAATTTTCTGATTTAAATTCATTTTTACCAATATCAATTCTGTAGTTATATCAATTCTGTAGTTAAAGGATGAAGGAAGAGCAATCGAGCGCAGATCAATAGATTACAGTGGCGCAGATACACAGGACTCCTCTTCAGCCAATCAGCACCTACGTTTTGGAGCACAGTACACACCATGAAATGAGGAAGAAGTGCTTGCCTTGCCTTGACCCAGAGACTGGCGTGAGCCGCGTGACCACCATGGATTTGGCTGGGATTGGACAACACGTAATTACAATTTAACATATATCTACGATCTAATGATCTTTTGTTTAACTGTTGTTAATGTTATAGCTATTTTGTAGAAACATTTGGTTTCGTCCGCGAGCATAAACAAATCATGTTTACAATTACATTAGATGACTAGCACGTTAGCATTGTTTTAGCTGTCATTTTAGCAACACAGCGACGAGCAGGGGTGGGGGGCAGACAGGCAAGTCACAGGTGGGACTGGCAAGTTAGCTAGCATTACGCCTTCTATTTCTAGATCTTCTGACTAAGTTTACCGGGACTTATCTTAGCTAACAACATGATCACTGTCACTACATATAAAGACAACGTTGACTTTCACTTGGTGCTATTCACTGACGGTAAAAAAATATGTGTCATTATTGTACGCACCACTGTTTGTAGACTAGCTCCAGTGCTTGTTGCTGCGTTGCTAAATTTATAGCTCAAACAATGCTAAAGTGCTAGTCGTCAAATGTAATTGTAAACATGATTTGTTTATGCTAACCAAACGTTTCTACAACAGTTAAACAAAAGATTGTTAAATCGTAGATATATATTAAATTGTCATTACCGTATTTGTCCCAGCCGAAACCATGGTGGTCACCCGGCTCACGCCAGTCTCTGGGTCAAGGTAAGGCAAGCACTTCTGCCTCCTTTCATGGCAGTACTGTGCTCCAAGAGCAGAGCCGAAGAGCAGTCCTGTGTGTCTGCTCTAATGAACTTTATCTATCGATCTGCGCTTGATTGCTCTTCCTTCATCCTTCAACTGCCCGGATGTCTGTCACAGTATCTTCAAATTGAATTTTGAGAACTGAATGTGTAGATATATATTTTCAGTGAGGATCAAATCTTCAGTTCCAAACGACTTAATTCAGTTTAAAATTATACTATTCAGATTCAGTTTTTCAATGTAATGATTCAAATTAAACAATACAACTTCAAATTTTGTGATTCAAATTCAGTTTTAGCATTTCAAATTCAAATATAAATTATTCAAATTCAGTTTCTGGTGGCACATATAGATAGATAGAAGATAGATAGAAGATACTTTATTCATCCCCGTGGGGAAATTCAAGTGTCCAGCAGCTCACACATAAACACACACTCGTATACACTACACAGTTCCCTATAATTAATAAATAAATAAATAAATACACTGCGAATGCATACACAAGAGAGTTAAAAACAGAATAAAAGCAGCATAATTATATTATGTCTTCGTTAAGAGTTAATGGGAATTAAGGGGAGGGGGGGGTGTCATTTGTTGGTGTTAAATAGCCTGATGCCTGTGGGGACGAAGGATCTCCTGAACCTCTCTGTCCTACAGTGCAGCGAGAGCAATCGCTCACTGTAACTGCTCCTCTGTCCAGCCAGGACGTTGTAGAGGGGGTGCTTGTCATTACCCATTATGGCGTACAGTTTGTTGCATGCACGCCCCTCTACTACAGTTCTCAGTGAGTCCAGTCTTCTGCCCAGCACTGAGCTGGCCTTTTTGACCAGCTTGTCGAGACGTCTGCTGTTCTTGTCTGTGATGTTGCCACCCCAACAAACCGCCCCATAAAACAGGACACTCGCCATCACAGTCTGATAAAACATGAGCAGCAGATCGCTACTAATGTCAAAAGATCTGAGCCTCCTGAGAAAGAAGAGACGGCTCTGTCCCTTTTTGTACAGAGCATCTGTATTAGCGGACCAGTCAAGCTTACTGTCCAGGAGTACACCCAAGTACTTGTAGGTCTGCACAACCTCAATGGCCTCCCCCTTTATGCAGACCGGCTGACAGTTTGGCTTTGACCTCCTAAAATCCACCACCATCTCTTTAGTCTTGGTGGTGTTCAGGAGGAGACAATTCTTATTGCTCCAGTCGCAGAAGTCCTCCACAAGGTCCCTGTACTCCTCCTCCCATCCACCTCGCACACATGCCACAACAGCCGTATCATCGGAGTACTTCTGGATGTGGCAGGACTCAGAATTGTACTTGAAGTCCGATGTGTACAAAGTGAACAGGAACGGAGCCAAAACTGTCCCCTGTGGAGCCCCCGTACTGCACTCCAGCGACCCCGAAACACACTTCCCCCAACTTGACAAACTGCAGCCTTGATGTTAAGTAGTCCGTTATCCAGTTGGTCAAGGAGGGGGCCACCCCTATACTTACGAGCTTGTCTCTCAGTATAAGGGGCTGGATGGTGTTAAATGCACTAGAAAAGTCAAAAAACATGATCCTTACATAAGAACCAGGCACATCCAGATAGGCATAGGCCCGGTGCAGCATGAAGAGGACCGCATCCTCCACTCCTATATGTTCCTGGTAGGCAAACTGAAGGGGATCTAATTCTTGTGCAACCTGCGGTTTCAGGTGGCGGAGGATCAGCCGCTCCAGAGTCTTCATAATGTGGGATGTTAATGCCACTGGCCTGTAGTCATTCATCTCCACCGGGCGTCCTGTTGTGGGCACTGGTACAAGACAGGATGTTTTCCACAACACCGGGACTTTCTCTGTCTGTAGACTCAGGTTGAAGAGGTCATGGAGGGGCTCCGCTAATTGAGTTGCACAATCCTTCAGTAGTTTTGGACACACACCGTCCGGACCTGCCGCTTTCCCTGTATGCAGTCTCCTTAACTCCGCCCTCACCTCTTCTATTGTTCAAGACAGAGAGCGCTGGTCAGATGTTGCAGTATCCACACTTGCTGATGACAGGTGACAGCTCCCTGTAAGAGAAGACCAGGATGGCAGAGTCGAAAGCAAAGTTGTAGTGGGGGCTGCAGATACAGGTTTGGTGCTGCCGCTACATAGCGGGTACACCAGAGAGGATGAAAAAGCAGCAGCAGAAGGGGTATCTGAAGTAGTGGAGGTGACGGAGGTGACAGCGGGTAAGACCCTCCCGGCTGGGTCAGGGCAGCATCCGCCCCCCCTGTCGAACCTATTGTAGAACTGGTTGAAGTCATTGGCTTTGTCCACATCTTCCTCAAAAACCTGGCCATTCTTCTTTTTAAATCCAGTGATGTTTCTCATCCCCTTCCACACCTGTTTAATGTTGTTATCCCGTAGTTTCCCTTCCACTTTGTTTTTATAGTCCACCTTTGCCTGCTTCAGTGTCCTCCTCAACTCATGCTGCACCCCTCTGAGCCTCACTCTGTCTCCATTCCTGAATGCCTGCTTTTTCTGATTCAGTAGCTGTTTGATGTCACTGGTAATCCAAGGTTTATTATTAGCAAAGCAGCGTACAGTCTTTACAGGTATCGTAGTGTCCCTACAGAAGTTGATGCAGTCTGTGATGATGCCCACCCTCGCATCAATGTCCATGCTGTTTCCCTTGGACTCCAACAGCACATTCCAGTCTGTGCATTCGAAACAGTCCCTCAGGGCATCGCTGGCCTCTGGTGACCATTTCCTAAACGAACGCGTTGTAACTGGCAGCTTCTGTACACAAGGTTTGTATGTGGGCCGGAGAAACACTAAACTATGGTCTGATCTGCCAAGTGGTGGTAGAGGTACAGCACTATAGGCCTCCTTGACATTTGCATAGAACAGATCAAGTGTATTATTCTCTCGTGTGGGACAGTCCACATACTGCACAAAACCAGTCAGATGGGAGGTGAGGGTAACATGATTAAAATCCCCTGTGATTACAATAAAAGCCTCAGGATACTGGGTCTGTAATCGAGCCACAGCGTCATGAATGACGTCACACGCAGCCGCAGCCCCCGCCCTCGGTGGAATGTAAACAACAATGGCAACCACGTGTGAGAACTCCCTCGGAACATAGTATGGTCTAAGACCGACAGCCAGCAGTTCAATGTCCTGACAGCAGATCTTCTCATACACTGTACAATGTCGGGAGTTACACTATCTGTTGTTCACAAACAGAACCAGTCCCCCACCTTTACACTTGCCACTGGCCTTCGCATCTCTGTCAGCTCGCACAACAGAGAAGCCAGGTAAGTCCACACATGAGTCCGGTATGTTGTTGTTCAGCCAGGTCTCGGTAAAACAAATCAGACTGCACTCACGGTACAGTCGCTGATTCCTCACGAGTGCCTCCAACTCGTCACACTTATTAGTGAGCGAGTTTACGTTACCCGTGAGGACTGAAGGTAGAAAAGGCTTGTACCTCCATCTCCTAGCTCTTAGCTTAGCCCCGGCTCTACATCCTCGATACGGCTTACACAGCACAGCCGGTATGGGATGTCTGGCTCCGTATCTGGTCTTCTGTATTACCAGAAGTTCCTCTCTTGTGTACACTACTCTTCGGAAAGTAGTATTCATCATACAACACAGGGAAACTCACGCAAAAACAGGACATACTGGAGCTACTCGGACCTGCTGCCACTCAGACGGCGCACTCGACTCGATATTTCAGCCCATGTTTTTCCTCACATTGTTTAAACTAGATGTGCACATTAAAAATGTGCATTTTCGGGACTTGACCTCAAGCTCACCCATTGATTTGTGTCTGATTTGTGTTTGTGGTTGGCTTGACTGCCGTTTTGAAGCCAGCAATTTGCATTTTGCAGGCTGCCATCTTGGTATATTTTGTGTCAGAATTGACCATATTTGGACAAAAGGGCGGAGTTGGGTAGGATGATGTGTCCAAGCCAGTGTTTATGGTTTCAATGGCGCTAAGCTAAGCTAAAGGGTAAAGACATAGACTGTATAATATTTATGGACAAAGCACCCGGTTTGGCTTTAAGTGCCTTTTAAGTGCCTTAAACCTGCATTCTATTTGAATTCCAGCAGAGGGCGACACGTGCGGAGAAAAAGGAGGTTGGTTTCTGTACAAGTCTTTGAGAAAGTGACCCACTTCTCAGCGGATTACCTCAGTAAACATTTTCATAATGAGTTTATGGTCTCAATCGCTAATTTTAATTCTTTTGCAACACAGGATGATGTTAATTTTTTTAAGTATGGCCTCGTTGATTTTAAAATCGGCGGTAAAGCAGAGGGTGTTTTAGGGTGTGGCTATGATGTGATTGCCACTGAAAATGTGTAACATAACGTAGAGAGTAAGGGCTCCTCCTTCACTCCTCCCTCTTGTCTAAAATCGTCACATCCGCAACCAGGATGGCTGCGCCTGTACCAGCAAACTCAACGACTCATAGCAGATCTCCACAAACCAATGGGTGATGTCACACGTGTTCTGTCCATTAATATTATACAGTCTATGGATAAAGAAGGAAAGTTACAGATTTTCAACCGTTGACCGTGACTCAAGTATTCAGGCAGTTTTGCCGGTGAATAAATGCCGACCTCCGGGCGCTGGCAGCGTTCATCTGCATCCGAGTAGCTGCTGCCCTACCGTGCAAGGTGCCATCTCATCAGGAGGAGAGGGATAAACAGTCACACACACACTCACATCAATTTGGAGTTCGGTATCCTTTGTTATAACCTGCCTGAATTCTCCAAACTGGGGGAGTGCCAAACCACCATCTACTGCTAAAACAGTAACTATTAAAAAGGTCGCTCATACAACCACACTTCAAAACATCTATGAATGAAAATCACCTTTATTATGAAAAAGTGTAAGCATAGCATGAGCAACTCAAAAATAGGACTGTATGTCCTCGTTAAAGTGTTTAGTGGATGAGTGTTAGCACTAGTTGTACAGAGCAGATATCTTTTCAGGTACCACGTATTTTTATTCGGTTAGTTAAAAGCAAAAATATTAAGGTCATTTAATTTAACTAACTTATGTTACAGTAACACAATAATTGTAAATTCAGCTAATTAAAATTTTTTACTTCTGATCAACAAGAGACATTTAAGCTTAACCAAATTAAGTCTGTTATGTTATATTAACCCAAATAATATATTTAGAGGCTACATATTTTGTGTTTGTCAATTCAGCATACATCTCATTTGTAGTCATTAAATAATGCATTTAAGTTCAGTTAATGAAAACATTAGGTTTTCATCTACTATACGTTTTACTATTTATTTTGACATAATTCAAGTTTGTCAACTGGTTCCACACAAATTAATTTGGTACATAGTTTTCTTATTTCCTTTATTCACCAACACAACAGTGATTCAGTAACATTTTGGTGCAATTATATACACTAAAGTAACATTGCATACAATAAAGTAACATTTAAATGCATGTACACATTTGTAACACATTGTCAGGGTTGTAGCAGGTGGACCCAAATGCAAGACTCTTCCAGCGAATGTGCAGAACAAACTCTTTATTTTAACTCACACAAATAACTGAAAACTCCAAATGACCGGGACTCACACAGGACTGACAGGGTAACAACGAACCGACAAGAGACAATAGGAAACAGAGAGACTAAATACACAGGGTAACGAGGACTAACAAGGAACAGGAGGCATGACAGGTGAAACAAATCAGACAATCACAAGGGAGGGAAAACCAAGGACAGGAAGTAAACTAGACAAGACAAGGGAGAAAAGACAGTTTCAAAATAAAACAGGAAACAGAACATAACAGAACCCACAATCATGACACACATGGAATTACAGCTGCAACTAGTGACATTGCACTAGTTGTACAGAGCAGATATCTTTTCAGGTACCACGTATTTTTATTCGGTTAGTTAAAAGCAAAAATATTAAGGTCATTTAATTTAACTAACTTATGTTACAGTAACACAATAATTGTAAATTCAGCTAATTAAAATGTTTTACTTCTGATCAACAAGAGACATTTAAGCTTAACCAAATTAAGTCTGTTATGTTATATTAACCCAAATAATATATTTAGAGGCTACATATTTTGTGTTTGTCAATTCAGCATACATCTCATTTGTAGTCATTAAATAATGCATTTAAGTTCAGTTAATGAAAACATTAGGTTTTCATCTACTATACGTTTTACTATTTATTTTGACATAATTCAAGTTTGTCAACTGGTTCCACACAAATTAATTTGGTACATAGTTTTCTTATTTCCTTTATTCACCAACACAACAGTGATTCAGTAACATTTTTGGTGCAATTATATACACTAAAGTAACATTGCATACAATAAAGTAACATTTAAATGCATGTACACATTTGTAACACATTGTCAGGGTTGTAGCAGGTGGACCCAAATGCAAGACTCTTCCAGCGAATGTGCAGAACAAACTCTTTATTTTAACTCACACAAATAACTGAAAACTCCAAATGACCGGGACTCACACAGGACTGACAGGGTAACAACGAACCGACAAGAGACAATAGGAAACAGAGAGACTAAATACACAGGGTAACGAGGACTAACAAGGAACAGGAGGCATGACAGGTGAAACAAATCAGACAATCACAAGGGAGGGAAAACCAAGGACAGGAAGTAAACTAGACAAGACAAGGGAGAAAAGACAGTTTCAAAATAAAACAGGAAACAGAACATAACAGAACCCACAATCATGACACACATGGAATTACAGCTGCAAATATTAGTCGATTGATTGATAGCAAATTAATAAGTAATTCACACTTTTAAATAACTTATACTTTTTACGGTTTAATAAATAATGAATACTCTTTACAGTTTTCAAATTAATTTAATTTCAATTCAATTCAATTCAATTCAATTCAATTCAAATTTTATTTATAGTATCAAATCATAACAAAAGTTATCTTGAGACACTTTACAGATAGAGTAGGTCTAGACCACACTCTATTATTTCCAAAACCCCAACAATTACAGTAATTCCCTCAAGAGCAAGCATTAGCAGTGGCTATTGCGACAGTGGCAAGAAAAAACTCCCTTTTAGGAAGAAACCTCGGCAGACCCAGACTCTTGGTAGGCGGTGTCTGACGGGCCGGTTGGGGGTGTGATGAACAGTGGCGATAATAGTCACATTAGAAGTCACAGTGACTTCGAAGGTTATCGTGGAAGTTCATGTCATAGCAGGGCACATCGTGCAGTCTCCTATACCGGATCCTGACTACTCTGTGCATAGGAACATCACAGCAGGGCGTTGCGGGATGTAACGTGGCGCTGCAGAGCATGGGTAGATGCTGCGGATGCAGCAGGACGGAGCAGGATGCGGCCGGGAAATGCAGAGAATCGCAGAGGACTCCGGGGAGTAAACTCCCCAGAGCTAGATTAGTAACAAGCATTTCTGGGACAGGATGCATACAAAAGTAACAAGTAGAGATGAGAGAGCAGCTCAGTGTGTCTTAGGAAGGAACAGCCTCCCCGGCAGTCTAGAATTGTAATAGCATAACTAAGAGAGGCAGGTTAAAGAGAGGTGCCTGGTTGGGCTAGAACTCTCCCCAACCGGATCGGGCTGTACTGGCCTGCCTCCCTCTACTCTCGATAGATTATTAATTATACAGTATATAAAACTGATGACTACGAGGGGAAGCAGTGGGCCGGGTTAGGTGGACACTTCAACTCCTCGTTCCCTAACTATAAGCTTTATCAAAGAGAAGGGTTTTCAGTTTACTCTTAAATGTGGTGACGGTGTCTGCCCCTCGAACCCAGACTGGGAGCTGGTTCCACAATACCGGAGCCTGATAGCTGAAGGCCCTGGCCCCCAGTCTACTTCCAGAGACTCTAGGAACCACAAGTAGCCCCGCATTCCGGGAGCGCAGTGCTCTAGTGGGACAATAAGGTACTATGAGCTCTTCTAAGTATGATGGTGCTTGACCATTTAGAGCTTTGTACAACAAATACCTAGACGTTAGCTAACGGAGCGGAGGAAAGTTTTGCAAACAACGGAGAAACTGCGGCCAGACAGGTCCGGTTAAAATACAGCTAAACGGTGTAATTAGTGACTGTATTTCGTTGTGGAGGACTTAAAATCGCAAGACGTTAAGCGTTAGCGTCTGCAAGAAACAAGAAACAGGAAGTTATCAAATAATGATGATAATTGTTCATGATCATTTTCTAAATGTGTGCCAGCTTATGTATTACTCTGAATTTCTTTGATGCTGCTGGTTTAGGCCAGTTGACCAAATTGGATGTCTTAAAGTGAAACTGGGAGCCACTCTTTTAATTAGTTTACAACAAAATAAAAGTCTCTCCATCTAACAGCCTTGCCACTGGAAACTTAGATGTTAACACTTTAACAAACATCTACTCTCTGTTAAAGTAGTATTTCTTTAACGGTATATGAAAGATGGTCTGATGATTGAACTTCCTTGCAGTTGTTTTTGATGCAGCTTAGTGTTAAAACATCCACAAAATATCCATAGTTATATATCAACCGTTTTTGCGCAGCATGGTCTCTCAATTCTACATCACTCTTCTAGTAGTTCCACTAAACTACCAATTTTCATGTATGGTAAAAGCTCACCTTCACCAGCCATCTTTATCAGCTTGCTTTTGGGTCTGAACTTTTCGCGAAGCTTGCACAGAGATCAACTGTGCAACTGGGTTATAGGTTGCCAGGTTGAGGTGACAAACGGGTTGAAAATTGTATATGGTGTTAGGATGCGTTTCATACAAGATCTGGCAACTGGTCAACATTAAACAAACATATTGGTCTGACTATTTATAAAGAAGTTGGGCCCATGCAAATTACGTGAGTTTCCCGGGAGAAATAACAAACTGGGATGGGTCCAGGAGATAGGGCTAAAAAACGTGAGAAACCCGGGAAAAACGGGAGTGTTGGCAGCTATGGGATAAACAGCAAACCAACCTGGGTCATACAGCTAATGTTAGCTAGCTAGTAGGGGTGGAGCCAAACCCGAATACGGTATTCAGAAAGGCACAAATAATGTGTTTTTTACGAATACTTATTTCGAACAAATACTTAAAAAAATATTTGTATTTGGGAACAAGAAAAACTTTATATCAAAAAGCTGCGTTTCCTCATGAGACCGCAGTGCATGCCCGGATGAGTGAGTGACGTTCAGGAGTCGGGAAAAAGAGTAAAAGAGGTGACTGACACAGGCTGCTCCACACAGCAACAGAGAGGGCTCGGCTGAGCGAAAAAACACTTAACTGCATCACTATTTTTGTTGAATAGATTTGTTGTACGTTTACTGGGTTTTGGAGGCAGTTTATAACTTATAACTCCGGGAAGCGGAGTTTGATCGAGAGATTATTCCATTACGCTGCATTATTGACGTCTGCAGACGGGTGCTCTCATGTTCGCTCTGTTTACGTAGCTCTGTTAGCTCGGTCATTTAGAAAATAGTCTGTTGACAGAGTAATGTTAACGTTTGGTAAAAAAGGTTAAAATGCTTGTGTAGTTGTGTCGAATTGTATGCACTTGTGGGAGTTATATGATACGTTTAAGTTACTCTGTCTTTTGCAGACAGCAAAATGTAGGCTATAGGCTAGGTTAGTTAACCTTAGCATAGCTTCCCGTCACTCATTAACTTAGCTGAAACTCCCCACATGGATTTGGGCAACCAAATAGAAAAGAGTGTGGCTGCTGCTGAGCCATCTCTTGGTCCTCGACCAGCCAAAAAAACTTGTTCTGTGTGGAAGCATTTTACAGTCAGTGCTGCAGATAAAACCAAAGTGATATGTAATGTGTGCAAAAGTCAAATCAGCAGAGGCAGAGATATCAAACATCTGTCAACATCTGCTATGCATAATCACATGCACTTAAAGAATCCTCTCCTGGTACTGTCTACCAACCCCCCCACAAGCACCAAATCATCATCACAGCCACGTTCTGCCCCTGCAAGTCAGTTTCAATCACCTATATTAGCTGGCATACTTATTATAATGGATATAATTAAAGAATACTTTCACTTTAACGTAAATTAGAAGTGTAATGCAAAAATACTGGAATTTTACGCCTATTTTGAATTTTACTCGAATACAAATACAAATACAAATACTTTCCCCCCCTCAACAAATACAAATACAGATACAAATACCGGATGCTTTGCACACCCCTACTAGCTAGCTAAATTTGCTTGCGAACATGTCAAAGACCCACCTGCTTTTACAGCAGTATTGCAAGTATTGCAATCCTAATTCACTTAAATTAAATGTTTTGGGATTTATCAACACATTCATATTTTTTACAGGTAACAATAGACACAATTACATGGACTTACTTGAAAATAACATTTTAACCTAACAAAGACATGTATTTTAAGTAAACTGAACATTAGACAACTATTTAAAGTGCACAACCCCCTGATTTAAATTTTTTGAGTGAACATACTGTAGGTGAGCATACACAGCAGCAGCTGGAAGCCGTGGAGGAGGACAGTGTTCCTCGCTTTCTTGGCAACTTTGGCAGCTGCCTTTGCTGCGAACAGGATCCTGAAGTATGTATAGAATAGAGTGAGTCAAACAATGACCAAAAACACTAAGTTGGAAACATCTCTCTTCACTGTCAGATTAGAGTTTCTACAAACAGTGTCTCTGACACAATAAACTCTGGTATGAAAGAATTCCAGGGATTCTGTTGCCAAGGCCACAAATAAATCGGGTAGGATCGAGAGTATACTTATCGCCCAAATCAGGCCGATCACAACATACGTTTTCCCGACTGTACAGATCTAGGTGTGGCGGAGAGGGAAGCCTAGGGCGATGTAACACTCTACTGCCATGAATGCTAGTGTTGGGGAATTTGTGTAGACTTGCAAATGTAGCGATCATTAGCAGAACGATACATAGAGAGACTTTAAGAGTGAAAACGATGTAACTCAGGACATGAATGAGACGACAGGCTCAGCAGGATGATATCGTTGATCACCAGGTGGATGTACAGGATGTAGCGAGGGTTCATTTTGAAAACCTGCAGGGGAGAACACAAGTGATTAGGAAAAAAGAGGAAAAGAGTAGAAACTGTACCAAAAAGGTCCTTGCATGTGTCTTGGAAATATTTGTATTCATAAGCATATTCAGGGCTCATTGCTAACTTTTTAAGGTGGTTGTCAGGCTTGGCAACCAGGCATCAGCTTTTGGTTGCTGAAATTGACAATATGGTTGCCATGTTTTAAACTGCCTAAATTTGGAGCAATTACATTTTTCTATGTAACTATACCACACATTTTTATAGTGAAACAATGACAGAATGGTTTGCAATATATAATATTCTATCCCTATCAAATGCAACGTATCATAAAACTCAAAGATCAGATAATGGTTTTGAGTCACAGATTTTCAAATCAGCACAAAAAAGGGGAAAATTTAAATGATTATTAAAAATGTAATAATAACTTTCTTTCCCCAATAAATTGCTGTTAAAAGACAAAACTAGATCAGAAAATTGTATCTCACAATAACATTAAATGCACCACGAGGTTTACCAGTTTTAAGTGAACGCAACCTTTAGTCCCGTCTGTGTTGTTTTTCGGGCAAATGCAGTGACCAAGTGCATGCTAGCAAAGATCCTGGTGCTACTTTGTGTTTTTTAGCTCATAGCATTAGCGCCATCACAGTACGTCCCGCTGTTGAATATTCTACAGTGAAATACAGTCACACTTTTACACCGTTTAGCTGTCAGCATTTTAACCGTGTTTAATCCAGTTAAAACTGTAGCTAACGGTAAGCTAACTTTAAGTTACTGAAAGTGTTAATTAATGTTTGCCTCTAAAGTCTGTTTCAGAGCATCAGAGGGCAGCGCAGACTTTTAGGTGGCACCATAATGATGCACCGAAATCCTCGTTGCTATTCCGTACGGTAGATACCGGGCACCAGTGCCACATTAGCACAGAATTTTAACATGCGCCGTTAACGTGAACAGAAAAGTGTATTGCCTATATCCTTTTATAGCAAACACGCGTGTGGAAAACGGTCGCACAACAGCTGAATTCAATTCAATTTTATTTACAGTATCAAATCATAACAATAGTTATCTCGAGACACTTTACAGATAGAGTAGGTTTAGACCACACTCTGTACTTTACAAAGCCCCAACAATTCTAATAATTCCTCCAAGAGCAAGCAGTGCGACAGTGGCGAGGAAAAACTCTCTATTAGGAAGAAACCTCTGACAGACCCAGGCTCTTGGTAGGCGGTGTCTGACAGTGCCGGTTGGGGATGTGATAATGTGCAATAATAGTCACATTAATAATGGAACAGTGACTTCAAATGGTAGTCGTAGTAGTTCATGTCATATCAGGGCGCTGCGGGGCGTGACAGGATGTAGCATGGCACAGCAGAGCATGGATGGACGTAGCAGGAAGCAGCAGGGTTCATCAGGACGCAGCATGACATTGCCGGGCACCGCAGAGCTTAGCAGGGAGTGCAGTAGGACCACGGTGAGAGCTGCAACCAAGATCTTGGTGCCAACGTACTCCAAGGAAATATGCTGGGTGGAAAAACATAAGGACTCCGGGAAGTAAACTCCCCAGAAGCTAGGATTAGTAACAGGCATTTCTGGGACGGGATGCACACAAATGGAAAAGGAGAGGAGAGAGCAGCTCAGTGTGTCAAAGGAAGGAAGTCCCCTGGCAGTCTAGAACTATAACAGCGTAATTAAGAGAGACAGGCAGTTTAAGGAGAGGAGCCTTGTCGGGGTACAACTCTCCCCTGCCGGATCGGGCTGTACTGGCCTGCCTCCCTCTACTTTTGTTATATTATTAATCTGACGACTATGAAGAGAAGCAGGTGGCCTGGATAGGCGGACGCTGCAACTCCTCACTCCCTAACTATAGGCTTTATCAAATAGGAGAGTTTTAAGTTCATTCTTAAATGCGGTAACAGTTTCTGCCCCCCGAACCCAGATTGGGAGCTGGTTCCACAGGAGAGGAGCCTGGTAACTGAAAGCTCTGGCTCCGATTCTACTTTTAGAGACTCTAGGATCCACAAGTAACTCTAAATTCTCGGAGTGCAGTGCTCTAGTGGGACAATAAGGTACTAAGAGCTCTACTAGGTAAGATGGTGCTTGACCATTTAGAGCTTTGTAGGTCAGGAGAAGAATTTTAAATTCAATCCTGGATTTTACAGGAAGCCAATGCAGAGAAGCTAATACAGGAGAAATATGATCTTTTCTCTTAGTTCTTGTCAGAACACGCGCTGCAGTATTCTGGTTCAGCTGGAGGGTCTTAAGGGACTTATTTGAGCAACCTGACAGTAGGGAATTACAATAGTCCAGCCTGGAAGTAACAAATGCATGGACTAGTTTTTCAGCATCATTTTGAGACAGGATATTCCTAATTTTGGCAATGTTACGAAGATGAAAAAAGGCTGTTCTTGAGGTTTGTTTTAGGTGGGCATTAAAGGATATATCCTGATCAAAAATAACTCCTAGATTTCTGACAGTAGTGCTGGAGGCCAGGGCAATACCATCCAGAGTAGCTATATATTTAGATAATGAGGTTTGGAGTTGATTAGGGCCCAGCACAATAACTTCAGTTTTGTTAGTTTAACATCAGAAAATTGTAGGTCATCCATGATTTTATATCTTTAATACACGCTTCAAGTTTAGCTAACTGACTGGTTTCATCTGGTTTGATTGACAAGTATAATTGGGTGCCATCCGCATAACAGTGAAAGTTAATTGAGTGTTTCCTAATAATATTACCAAGAGGAAGCATATATAAGGAGAATAAAATTGGTCCAAGCACTGAGCCTTGTGGAACGCCATGGCTAACTTTAACGTCCTTGGAGGATTTATCATTAACATTAACAAATTGAGATCGATCAGAGAAATAGGACTTAAACCAGCTTAGTGCGATTCCTTTAATGCCAACTAAGTGTTCCAATCTCTGTAACAGGATTGTATGGTCAATAGTGTCAAATGCAGCACTAAGATCTAGTAGAACAAGTATGGAGACAAGTCCTTTGTCTGCAGCAGTTAGAAGGTCATTGTAATTTTCACCAGTGCCGTTTCTGTGCAATGATGCTTTCTAATTCCTGATTGAAAGTCCTCAAATAAACTATTGCTATGTGGAAAATCACATAACTGATTAGCAATTACCTTCTCAAGGATCTTGGAGAGAAAGGGAAGGTTAGATATAGGTCTATAGTTTGCTAAGACCTCGGGATCAAGGGTGGGTTTTTTCAAAAGAGGTTTTATCACAGCTACTTTAAATGACTGTGGTACATAACCTGTTAATAAAGACGTATTGATCTTATCTAGTAATGAAGTGTTAACCACGGGTAGCACTTCTTTGAGTAGCCTCATTGAGAGACAGGTAGTTGGCTTAGCTGAAGAGACCTTTAATATTAATTGTGGAAGGTCTATAGGATAAAAGCAGTCTAAGTGTATGTCAGGTCTAGACATTCTTTCTAGCAGTCCTGCGTTTAAAGGTGAACCGTTAGAAGTTGAGGGCAAAAGGTGATGGATTTTATCTCTAATTGTTATAATTTTATTATTAAAGAAGCTCATGAAGTCATCACTACTAGATAGTACTAATAGATGGCTCAATAGAGCTGTGACTCTCTGTCAGCCTGGCTACAGTGCTGAAAAGAAACCTTGGGTTGTTCTTATTTTCTTCTATTAATAATGAGTAATATTCTAATCTGGCATTTCTGAGGGCCTTCCTATAGGTTTTGAGGCTGTCTTGCAAATGCAAACGAGATTCTTCCAGTTTGGTGGAATGCCATTTACTTTCAAGGTTTCGCAAGATTTATTTTAATTTACAAGTTTGGGAGTTATACCAAGCTGCTAGTTTCCTTTTCTTCATCATCTTCTTTTTGATAGGAGCAACAGAGTCTAAAGTTGTCCGTCGGCAGGTTATAGAACTGTCTACAAATGAATCAATTTGGGAGGGACTAAGGTTAACATAAAGGTCCATGACATAGAGTTAAATGCTGTTGGAATAGCTTTCTTAAATTTAGCTATAGCACTGTCAGATAGGCATCTAGTGTAGAAACTTTTATCTAATTTAGTATTGTCAGGTAGTAAGGACTTGAAAGTAATTAAAGAATGGTCTGATAATATCGGATTCTGTGGAAATATTATTAAATCCTCAATATCAATACCATATGCCAGCACAAGGTCGAGGGTGTGGTTAAAACAGTGCGTCGCCTTGTGCACACTCTGACTAAAACCGATTGAATCTGATAATGAGTTGAAAGCAGTACTACGGCTATCATTGTCAACGTCCACATAGATATTAAAATCACCTACAATAAGTACTTTGTCTGATTTTATGACTACACGTGATAAAAACTCTGAGAATTCAGATAGAAATTCAGAATACGGACCTGGAGCTCGGTAAATAAAAATGAATATAATTGGCTGTAATGTTTTCCATTTTGGATGTTGAAGATTAGGATCAAGACTTTCAAACGAGTTATAATTTTATTTAGGTTTAGGATTAATTAACAGGCATGAATCAAAGATGGCTGCAACTCCCCCTCCTCAGCCTGAGCCTCTTGGAATTTGAGTATTATTATGAGTGGGCGGCTGCTCCAACGGAAGCACAGAGGGGCGCGTAGCACTGCACCTCTGATTACTAATATCACACATGGGTTATCATGGTTTATGACCGATAATGAAATGTTGTGTTGCGCATGAACATAGTGTTTAAACTTTACAGAGATAACAAAATACAATATTGACTTCTTTTGAAATAAGAATTTCCACTTTTGTAGGTTTTTATTTGTTTTATATATAAAAAAAACACAAATATTGAACAGGTGGTTGCCAAAGGGGGCAACCAGAGGCCATGAAATTGCCAATTGACTCATTCTGGTTGCCAAGGGCAACCGTTACTGTCGAGCCCTGATATCTTATGTGTATCACTTCAAATTAATTTTTTGAATGCATTTCATTACAAATGGACATTTTTTTGCTCACCAGCAACTGTTACAGAGAAATATATTTTGCAAGCACATACATTCCTTTTTGAAGAGAAAGCGAGTGTGTGAGTGTGTGCGGGCAGAGTTGAGCGTGCACAGAGAGGAGAGGTTGAGAGAGACATGACAGGTGTGCAGCAGCGGTTTGCCAAGCGCACGAAGCAAGAGTATATGAGAGGAAATATGAGTAAACTGCGTGAGAGGGGATGTTATTGCATGTTATTATGGACAACAGCAACAATGCAAATACAATTATTGAGCACAGAATATGTTTTTGTTTGCTCAGACAAAATAATGTTTTTGCTTGTGTATTTATATTCAAAATATAATGTATGTGCTTGCCAGACATATTTCTCTGTGCTCAAAATACACAACTGCTCACTAAGGAATGAGGCACAAAAATAACACCATACTTGTAAACAAAAATCTGAAGTGAGTACCAGTCCATGTCAGGCATTGATTATATTAGAATATCTCAAAACATACTGTTTAATCCTATGAAGTGATGAAATGATTTTCAACTTGGTACATACATGCATACATGCTGAATGGATTTCTAGAAATAGACGAGACTCAGACCTGATGTTTTGAGAATGTGTACACCAGGGTACTGTTGACATAGTTGATGGAGATGCAGAGAGACACAGTAATCACATTCTTGATTATAGCTGTGTTTAAAGTGTTCCGATACACAGCTGTTGTGAAATTGCTGCCAGTATTTGAGAGGTTCATCATTCAACTGTCCAAACCTGTTTCACCAGACAACTGTTGGTTACATTAGAGTTAAAGAGAACAAAATTATAGAATATTATTGATCAGAAGGTCGAGTTCTTTGCCAGACACAAATCACCAGCTAGAACGAAGCTTCTCTAATAAATACAAAACATTGCAATGCTAAATGAATAACATTAGATTTGGATTCAAATAGGACATAAAAACTAAATTCTATTATATTTATACGTGAATAAATGTCACGTTTAATGTGTATTCATCAAAAATACACAAACTTTGTTATTTTTAGTTTGATATGTGGTTAATTTTATTATTGACATTTACACAAAAACCACCATAAAGCAGTGTGATGAATAGGTCTAGAATAGAATGCCTTTTATTGTCATTATACCCATGTACACACCATGTACAACAAGATTAAAAGCAACTCCTTTTCCATTGTCAACATCTACAGTACGTAAGAGAAATGTAACAACATGGAATAAAATAAGTAGTGCAAAAGAAAAGGGGGGGGTAAGGTGCACAGGCCTTGATTAAAGAAATTCTTAATTGACTAACACTCGTATGATTTTGTCCACTAATCAGTTAGTTGATTTAATCGACAGATCTGTAAAAACTGAGTTTCTCCTCAACGAGTAATGCAGAAAAACAACTTTAAATCTTTGTTTTTACCAGAGATGTGATCATACATTTCTTGGTGATAAATTACTCTTTTAACATTTTAACAATGTGCTGTGAAAAGACTATTCTCTCTATACATTTGCTGTTGTTCGTGGAGCACCAAAACAGAAACAGTTGAAAGTTTTTGAAAATTATAAAAAATGTATATATTTAAGCACACAAATAATTTGCATTTCAAATCCATCGAGAGAGCAAGATTCAAATCATGTCAATAAGAGATATTAAAACAATAAGTAAAATAAAGATTAAGATATTATCTATTAATACACATAACAACACAGAAAAATAAATGTACCCACCTTGGCAAAAATCTTATGATCGCACAGTAAGT
This sequence comes from Perca schrenkii, assembly GCA_025617405.1. Taxonomy (NCBI): domain Eukaryota; kingdom Metazoa; phylum Chordata; class Actinopteri; order Perciformes; family Percidae; genus Perca; species Perca schrenkii. Next base: position 37,931,257 of record CM046790.1, read on the forward strand.
CAGATGTCTTTTATTATTACTTATTATATAGTAGTTTTGGGGTGCAGTTTGTTTTGTTTGTATCCAAGTTGTAAATTCTAGCTAAAATTACAATAAAATGACATTACTGTACGTTGATTTAGCAAATGCTTCCGTACAAAGAGACTACCTGTAAGACTAAATATAATCTCATTTACACCTGTAACTCATACAGAATACGACCACAATCATAATAATATGTCGGCACAAAACAACAAAAAATTTGGGTTTCTGCTTTAACTGTCATATAGAAAACCCTGTATCAATACAGCAGTAGGTTTTTCCTCACATTGTGTAAACTAGCAGTGCCCGTTGAAAATGTGCCTGTTTGGGCGTGACCTCTAGCTCACCCACTGGTTTGTGGCTATGGCTGGTTTGTTGACTTGATTGCCGTTTTGAAGCCAGTACTTTGCATTTTTTGCAGTCGCCATTTTGGAGCCAGATGTGACCATATTTGGACAAAAGGCAAAGCTCGAGAGAATGTTGTGTTAACCCAGTGTTGTATGTCATCTCCTGCCTGCTTCTTCAAACTGAGGTCGTGCTGACAGCATTCTAGTGTAGCTAATACACTGACTATGGAAGGGTAGCTCATACAACCACGCCTCACAGCATCTGAACTATGCCTTTATTATGAAACCGTGTAAGCATAGCTTGAACAACTCAAAAACTGGACTTTATACCCTGTTTTTGAGTTGTTTGTGGATGAGTGTTAGCACTAGTTGTACAGAAGAGATATCTTTTCAGATGATTCCTGAATTTCTTGTCTCGTAGCCCATAAACAACTGGACTGATGAGTCGAGGCAGTACCTGAATAAATATCGAGGCAGTGAAGCGAATGGCCAGTACCTCCTTTGGGAACAAGTAGACCCTGTATTATGAGATGAAAAACGTAGGTGAGCATGCAAAGCAGCAGCTGGAAGCCGTGGAGGAGGACAGTGTTCCTCGCTTTCTTGGCATCTGTGGCAGCTGCCTTTGCAGCGAACAGGATCCAAAAGTATGTATAGAATAGAGTGAGCCAAACAATGACCATACACACTGAGTTGGAAACATCTCTCTTCACTGTCAGATTAGTGTCTCTAAAAACATTGTCTCTGAGACAAAAAACTCTGGAACAAAAGAATTCCAGGGATTCTGTTGCCAAGGCTACAAATAAATCCGGTAGGATCGAGAGTATACTTATCGCCCAAATCAGGCCGATCACAACATACGTTTTCCTGACTGTACAGATCTGGGTGTGGTGGAAAGGGAAGCATATGGCGATGTAACACTCTACTGCCATGAATGCTAGTGTTAGGGGATTGTTTAGACTTGCAATTGTAGCAATCATTAGCAGAACAATACATAGAGAGACATTAAGAGTGTACACAATGTAACTCAGGACCTGAAGGAGGGTAAACAGACTCAGCAGGATGATATCGTTGATCACCAGGTGGATGTACAGGATGTAGCGAGGGTTCACATTGAAAACCTGCAGGGGAGGACACAAGTGATTAGGAAACAAAGGGAAAGAATAGAAACTGTACCAATTATTGTATTATAATAAAAAATGGTTGTATGTAGGCTCTCTGCTGAACCGACGCTGTAGCCTTCATAAGTGACCTACGCCGTTGTTAGGATTTATACTTCTGTGCTGGTGTGTCTGCGTCAATCTAGCGTATCTCTTTAAGAGAATAGCAGAGCCGATATGTGTGCATGGGGAGTGTGAGGTACAGCGAGTGAGAGAGTGATGGGTATGGAAACAAAGTGTCTTCCATGCAAATCTGACCACGGTCGGAAAGCTGTAGCAGGAAAAGTTACATTTCTCTTCGATTCTGTATTGTTCACGGAGAAGGAGAACCCGAGAATGAATAGGTGTTATGTGGGTAGCTGTTCTCTCCCTGTTCTGTGTGCCTCTCTCCCCTTTTGTCCCCACTGTGTCCGGGGTGTCTGTATGTGTGTTTTGACGGACTCTCCTGGATGTAGGTCAAGGGCCGTTGCTTGAGATCCACCTCTCTGCGTTGCTGCTGGCACTTCCACCGATACTTACCTGCACAGCTGCTTCTAATTCCACTCAACAACCCTGCAGTATATATTCTTGGGCTTGGCTCTCCTCAGTGCAAGATCTTTTCACCTACCAGTGTGGTAACTAGGCTCCCAAGTCGTATCAGTTTGTGGGTTTTGTCTTTGAGTTTTGTTCCTCGTGCTCTTGCTAATGTCCTGTTCTTTTCTCCTCAGACCTACACCTCAGGACCTGCTGCCGTGGCTTGCCATGTCGCCAGTTCATCACACTCCTGTTTTTTTCTGCCCTTCCATTTGGATTTATGTTAGAGTTTAGACATTCCTCTGCCTGCCCGCCTCAGCACCTTTCCAGCCTGGAGCTGACCTGCTTTTGTATCAACATTCCTTGGTTACCTTAAAGAACTGAAGTTTCATTAAAACATTTTGTTATATTGTAACTCTGAGTCTGTATTTGTTTCTCTGTGTGCTGGGTCAGTACCAAAGCCTAACAATAGGTGCAAAATAGGGCTGCAACTAACGATTATTTTCTTTCTCAATTAATCTGTTGATTTCCTTCATTAATCGATTAGTTGCTTGGTCTATAAAATGTCAAATTGTGAAAAATTTCAATCTGTGAATTTTTTTCATAAAAACTAATCAAACTGGTTAATCAATTATCAAAATAGTTGGCGATTAATTTAATAGTTAACATCTAATCAATTAATTGATTATTCTTTGCAGTTTTAGTGTAAAACTGCGACGCTATCAAGCCACGGTGAAGCAGACCAATCACATTTGCTGTGGTTTGCGTTTCTGTGACGTGTAGTTATATATTTTTGGGAGGTACTCGTCAGGCCACAGGGTAGATTCAACGCAGAACCGTAAATCAAACTTAAAGCCCAGTTCAACCAAAGAGTCATATTAAGACAAGTTGAAACTTGCAACTACTGTCACTGCTCTGGTCTGCAACGTTCTGAAACCTGCCAGTTCACACCAATGCGACAAGCTTTATCATCTTCATATAACGGCTCTCTGTACATTTGTTTCTAACATCCAACTGTTCATTCTTTTTTGTAGCTGGATTCCTCATTTTTATTATTTTAAAATATGCACGAGGATAACATTACTGATAGTGAGATACTTGCTAGTTGCATTTCTAGTAGTGATGAAAAAGTGATTTATTTGTAATTCTCTGATTCTGATTGGCTTTGTTCTTACGCTGCTCATTCATTATTGTTAAAACAGTTATATTGTACATATTTGTTGATGTTACCGTTTACTTTTGTTTGTTTATTTCCTTTATCATGTTTATGTATGCACCATACACCAAGGCAAATTCCTTGAAGTGTTACCTACTTAGCAATAAATCCTTTTCTGATTTTGATTTTCTTCAGTCACTCAGTGCTATGAGTTGATTGGCTCGCAAATCTTTGGTCTGAACTGGACTTGAAGGGATAAAATTAATTTCAACTTGGTACATACATGCTGAATGGATTTCTAGAAATAGACGAGACTCAGACCTGATGTTTTGAGAATGTGTACATCAGGG